>BPTQ01000002.1:105700154-106051487 GCA_019973895.1 Chrysanthemum seticuspe
TTTTTTTTTTTTTTTTTTTTTTTTTTTTTTTTAATAACATGTGGGCAACCCCCCACACTTAGGTGGTAGAAAGGGGTAAGAAGTCAGAAATATGGGTGAAAACCCATATGGTGTGTGCTACTGTTTTTGGTTACCGAGTCACTAGCTTGACTCGATCCCCGCATTCATTGGTTCATGGGGAATGTTTGTAAATCCGGGACAACCACAGGGGGAATGTCCTCTCCAAAGTAATGCTTAACTCGATGACCATTCACTTTAAAATTAGGACCATCGGGTTGAGATAACTCAACGGTACCATAAGGATAAACCTTAGCGATAGTGAATGGACCAGACCAGCGGGACTTGAGCTTTCCCGAGAAAATCTTCAATCTGGAATTGAAAAGAAGGACTCGATCACCAACGTTGAAAACGCGGTTCTTGATCTTGGAGTCATGAATCTTCTTTGTCTTTTGCTTGTAGATCAAAGAGTTCTCATAGGCTTGATCACGAAGTTCATTTAGTTCATTCATTTGAACTTTTCTGTGATCACCGGCTGTCTGTATATCGAAGTTCGCATGCTTTAAGGCCCAGTATGCCTTGTGCTCTAACTCAATCGGAAGATGACATGCCTTTCCGTATACCAGCTTGTATGGAGTACACCCGATGGGTGTTTTGTAAGCTGTACGAAAAGCCCAGAGTGCGTCATCAAGCTTATCCGACCAGGATGCACGATTTTCGCCTACTGTCCTTTCAAGGATCCTTTTAATACCACGGTTTGAAACTTCCACCTGCCCACTTGTTTGGGGGTGGTATGCAGTGGAGAGACGATGGGTAACACCATATTTTTGCATGACTCTTTCAAATTGGTCATTACAGAAATGTGTACCACGATCACTGATTATGGCTCTCGGAGTTCCAAACCTGGCAAACAGAGATTTCAAAAACTTCACAACTACTCGGGCATCATTGGTGGGTAAAGCTTTTGCTTCAACCCATTTTGACAGATAGTCAACAGCCACGAGTATGTACTTGTTACCACGAGAAGATGGAAACGGCCCCATAAAATCAATACCCCATATGTCAAATATCTCACAAACTTGAATGGCATTTTGCGGCATTTCATTCCTTTGAGATATGTTTCCATGACGCTGACAAGCATCACAAGATTTGACAAAATCGTGGGCATCTTTATAGATTGCGGGCCAATAGAATCCGGAATCAAACACCTTTTTGGCGGTGTAGTTTGGACTATGATGGCCCCCGGTGGGTCCAGCATGGCAAGCTGTGAGAATATCAATAGCTTCCTGTCCATAAACACACCGTCGGATGACTTGATCCGCACAGATTTTGAACAAGAAAGGGTCGTCCCAGAAATAGTGTTTAACATCCTTGAAGAATTTGTTCTTCTGCTGGGTCGACATCCCTTTCACAATGAAGTTACCCGCATGGTAATTTGCAAAGTCAGCAAACCATGGGGTGGTAGAATTTCCACGAAAAGAAACCGCATTGAGTGTCTCGAGAGGAAATGTTTCATTAATTTCCTTTTTCTCGAAAACATCTTGGTGAGGGTTTTCTAATCTGGACAGATGATCAGCGGCTAGATTCTCAGCTCCTTTTTTATCACGTATGATGATATCAAATTCTTGGAGGAGGAGAATCCAACGAAGCAATCTCGGCTTTGCATCTTGTTTTGCAAAGAGATATTTAAGAGCCGAGTGATCCGTATACACCACGCATTTGGTCAAGATTAAGTATGGCCGAAACTTCTCAAAAGCATACACCACGGCTAATAGCTCTTTTTCTGTGGTGGTGTAATGAGTTTGAGCCTCAGTCATAGTTTTGCTTGCGTAGTGAATAGGTTGAAAATGTTTATTTCTTCGTTGCCCTAGGACTGCACCGATAGCAAAATCACTTGCATCGCACATGAGCTCAAAAGGCAAGTCCCAGTCAGGAGCAACGAGAATGGGTGCTTCAGTTAGCTTTTTCTTCAATGTTTCAAAAGCTACGATGCACTCGGGTGAGAAGATAAAAGGAGCATCCTTTTCAAGAAGATGGGTCATTGGCCGGGCGATTTTGGAAAAATCTTGAATGAATCTACGATAGAAACCGGCATGACCTAAAAAACTCCTAATACCCTTGACGGTAGTAGGATGAGGTAACTTAGCAATGACATCAACCTTTGCTCTATCTACCTCAATCCCGTTCTTTGAAATCTTATGGCCAAGGACAATGCCTTCTTTGACCATAAAGTGACTCTTCTCCCAGTTTAGACAAAGATTGGTGTTTTCACACCTTTGAAGCATTTTATCTAAATGGGAGAGACATGATTGAAAAGAATCCCCAATGACCGAGAAGTCATCCATAAACACTTCCATTGTTTCCCCGATCATGTCGTGGAATATGGCCATCATACATCGTTGGAACGTGCCAGGAGCATTACATAAGCCAAAAGGCATACGTTTGTAGGCAAAAGTTCCGTATGGGCAAGTGAATGTGGTCTTCTCTTGATCCTGTGGATCAATAGGGATCTGAAAGTAACCCGAGAAACCATCAAGGAAGCAATAGTACTCATTCCCTGCTAATCTCTCAAGCATCTGGTCCATGAAGGGTAGAGGAAAATGGTCTTTTCGGGTGGCGTCATTCAACTTACGATAGTCAATGCAAACACGCCATCCCGTAACCAATCGAGTTGGAATTAACTCGTTATCTTCATTTGTGATAACAGTAATGCCACCCTTTTTCGGGACACAATGAATTGGGCTAACCCAAGGACTGTCTGAGATCGGGTAAATCAATCCAGCATCAAGAAGTTTGATAACCTCTTGTTTGATAACATCATGGATTTTTGGATTCACTCGTCTCTGATGTTGAACTGCAGGTTTGAAGTCATCCTCCATCAAGATTTTATGAGTACAAAACTCAGGGTTTATGCCTTTGATGTCGGAGAGTTTCCAAGCAATTGCTTGCTTGTGTGACTTCAAGATTTTAATGAGAGCAGCTTTTTCATCTTTACTCAAATCTCGAGCAATAATGACGGGTAATTTATCATCACCCTCAAGGAATGCATACTCAAGATGAGGAGGTAAGTCCTTAAGCTCAACCTCAGGAAATTCTTCAGTTTTCTCAACTGAATTGACTTCCTCGTTATGAAGCTTGATGGGAGGGAGAGGAAGAGAAGTATCCAGATTTGACACTTTCTCAAGAAGAATATCTCCCTCCAGATTAATCTCATTTTGATTAATCTCAACTGGGATTGAATCGCTGGGATGAGGGGTTGATGATGGATCCTCATTGAGCAACTTCTCAATAAGACGTATGTCCCCCTCAATATCAATTGGAGCGTGATCAATTTCCCAAGGTACAGAATCACTAGCCAAATATGCTTCAATCTCATCTAAGATGAAGTCGCTTCCCTCAAACGGAGTGATAGAAGGAGTAGAATTGGCTATGATAGGCTGAGAAGATGTGGTGGAATCCCCACTCACAGAATTATGAGAATAACCAAGAACTTCTTGAGAGTACTCGTCAGAAGCAACATCGATGATATCTATTCGGTTAACCGATTCAGAATCATAGTTTGCGGAGTACCTCGAAGTTTGGTCAAGGTTGAAGGTGACAGCTTCGTTACCAACACGCAATGTGATTTCCTGCTCAAATACATCTATGAGAGCACGGCCCGTTCTCAGGAATCCTCGACCAACAATGAGAGGAACCCGATGATCGGCATCAAAATCAACAACCACGAAGTCAGCTGGGAAATGGAACTTTCCTACTTTCACAAATACGTCCTCGGCAATGCCAAGAGGACGGGATATGGATCGATCAGCAAGCTCGAGAGTCATGCATGTAGGAGTGAGTTCCGGAAGAGAGAGTTTCTTCCACACTGAATATGGCATAAGATTAATGCTTGCACCAAGATCTGCTAGGGCAAAGCATTCAACCATTCCTGGGAATACACAAGGTAAGAGAAATTTCCCAGGATCTCCAAGCTTTTCAGGAAGCTTCTTCAGAATAACTGCTGAGCAGTTCTCGTTAAGAGGAGTCTTAGCCATTTCAAACAGCTTTTCCTTATTGCTTAACATGTTCTTGAGAGTCGATGCGAACTTGGGCATCAGCATGATAGCATCCGCAAAGCTTATGTCAAAATGTAACTCTTGGAAAATTTGGAAAAATTTATCCATTTGATGACTAGCTTTCTCGCGGAGCTTTTGCTCGTTCAAGCGTGATGGGTAAGGAATAGAAGATTTGGATTTCTGATTCTCAACAGGAGCTATAGGAGGTTAAAAAACAACTCCTTGATTAGACTGGGATTTCTGGACCACTTGAGGATGGACTACCGAAGGTAGGACGTGTGCGGTACTTCGTGAGCTTGAATTATGCACTTTGTCCGTTGTTTCCTTGGTAACTTGACTCATTGGCACAGGTGGAGGTGGCATTGGAGTCGTAGGTCCATTATGTTTTGGAGGTTCACTTTCCACTACCTTTGGAAGAGAAGAGGAAGAAGAGGTAGTAGGAACAGCAGGTCCAGGGTATGAAACACCACTTCGGGTTGTGATCGCCTTGGATTCTCCTCCTCCGTTGGATTCTCCTCCTCCAAGAATTTGATATCATCAATTCCTTGCAGTTTCTAATTGTCAGGTCCTCAATTCCTTGCAGTGCCAAAAACATAAGCCAATCACGAATCTCTTCATAATTCAAGTCTTCCATTCCAGACAACGGTTTGGGATCTACAGAGAAGACAAACTTTTTTATGGGACCCGTAAGCTGATTTAAAAGTCTAGTAACATGGCTCCCATCAAACTTATATGTTAAATAATAAAAGAAATCCTCATCAATTATGACTTCGGTGAGCAAGGTCCACTTAAACCTCCAATTTGTAGATAAAATAGAGGTGCTCACCGCTTCTGTTATTGGCAACCGATTCAAAATGTTACCGATCACTGTATCTGGCATGTTGCTAATATAATCTCTCATAATGGTGACAACATTAGCTCGAAACGACATGGTTTTCAAGGAAATTTTGTTGGTTTGTTTAATTCTCGACAGGAGGCTTTGGATGAGGGTTGTTGATTTGCAATTGATGGTCAGAAAGAGGGTGTGTTATGATCATTATATGTGGTTGTTCGGTTGGTTCATTGATTCGCGTGCCCAAGATACAAGCTTTTCAAATTTGGTCCGTAAAATATTACGAAATGGTATATTTTAGTAAGCCATGATAATATGGCGGACGTATTACACAATCAATGTGCTGTGAGCATCACTTATTCTAAAAACGACGACGTCTTCAGTTAGACATAAGCACATAACCGCATTATGTTATCAGATGTGCAGAGTAACATTCATTTGAGTTGACTATTTTGAGGTATATGCGACATTTCTAAGCGTAAAAAAATGCTACACTGCTTTTAATAACGATTACTTAAATTAAATACCTCAAATTATAAAATGAATTGGTTGTATACTTACAACTGCTAGTTATTTTTACTACCGCTAGTAAAACTGAAGTGGTTGTAGACTTACAACTGCTAGTCATTTTTACTACCGCTATAGTTATTTTTACTACCGATAGTAAAACTGAATTGGTTGTATACTTACAACTGCCAGTATACAGGTTACTGCTGCTAGCTATTTTAACCATTGCTTGTGATAGAACACATCAAGGAAATGATGCCACCGTCGTTAATACTGTTGTGTATGGCCGTGTTTGTTCTGCCCGTGTGTAGGTGCTGCTGATACCATTCTGGTGCCCTTGTGTAGGTGTTGGTTTTACTATTCTGGGCCTAAATAGAGACATATTGGTTTAGTGCTGCAAGTATTAAACTTACAACTGCTAGTTAAATTGTACTAGTGTTGAATGGTAAATCTGTTAATTTCAAGTGTGCATAGTCACTAGTTGCTAGTTATTAGTTGATTGTAGAATACGAATTGTAACAACTAGAAGGACTCATTGGTTTATAAAAGTAGTCAATAAGGAAAAGAAGTTGCCCTACGTAGAACAGTTAGTTGCCACATTGTTTATTGGAAACAACTGCTAGTTCCCCAGATTAAACAAAGATGTATAATGGGATTAAAGAACATAGGAAATAGTAAATACGTTGACATACAACGTTTCATACAGACAACATACTACATATTACGATTACTATATAATTATGAGTTTAATGGTTACATAATATATAACCACTTGATTTGTAAAATTCAGCAAGTAGGCAGAAAAAGCTAACCACTCTGTGGAAAACTAGAAGGGGGGTTGAATAGTTTTGTCGATTTTAAGTTAGTTTCAAAAACTTTAGATTCATTAATATGTGAGATCTTATGGATGTAAAGAAAGTATAGATCTAATGATAAAGCAAGTAAATAAAGTAAAGCGAAGGGAAAGAAAAGACACAACCGATGTATAGTGGTTCGGCTACAAGGACACCTTCCTTGCCCTACTCCACTCCCCGAGTCACCTACTCGAGAGTTCAAGCACTATGTCAACAAACTCCTTCACTTGGCGGAGAAGCCTTCACAACGTTGCTTACACTTTTTCCGGTACAAAGCTAGATACCGAGTCCGTAGCACGGTGGACCAAACCAACACGACTATTACACAACAAATATGTGAAATATCAAATACAAGATCTTCGCTACAGAAATCTTGCGGAGTGACAAATCAATCAAGGACCCCTTGCTTGGATGACTTGTAGAATGCTCGTGATCTCGCGTTAGAGAAGGACCTATATGAGGATCACAATAGAAAGAAAGAAGAACAACTCTCTAGATCAAGTGATCTATATGTTAGAAGAAAATGAGAGTGTTTGAGAGATTTAGTAAGAAGAGGGGTGAGTTAGAATGAAGAAATGGCTCTCTATTTATAGGCAAAATCTTCCACTGTTCCCCGGATCCCACGGATCCCTCCCACTTGGGATCCGCCTAGTGTAATCCTAGGGATCCGTGGGACGTTCCTCTTTGCCCATGGGTTTTTTGGTTATGGGTCATGGGTTATGGGTTGGTCCATGGGTTTTCTTTAGATTCAATGTATCTAAGTATACATTGTATCTAGCCAAGTTGGGTAAGGGTTAAGATCCATGGGTTATGGTTTTTACCCATCCTAAAAAAACTATTACAACAAATGCTTAATTACTACATTTTTGTATTTAAATGGCTATATGTAAATGCTTTACAAAAATAACATGTATCCTTATAATTATACTTAAGATAACATTATATTTGTTATCAACAAAACACAAAGAGATCGCAAAATATTAATAAACGTTTTTACGGTTTATTTGTATTAACAATCTCCCCCTTTTTGTTGATGACAAAACATAATGTTATGATGAGTAAAACTTAAGAATATATGTAAGTTTTGAAAGCCCCTAAGTTTTACTTCTTCTCCCCCTTTTTGTCGAAACAAAAAGTTAACCCTTGGAAGAAATAAACATAAAAGTGTGGAAAAATTAGTCCACGTATCACTAACTCCCCCTTGACGGTAGCTCCCCCTAGTTTGGGGCGTCAAGTGAAGAAAAAAAAATCCTACAAAAAGAAAGGTTAGTAACATGCTTAAATAATCTTGTGATTGCCGAGAATCAAGATTGGGAGCCAAGGTATGTAAACAAGGCCTTGTAATAAAACAACAAATTGTAGTGGCATTTATGCCACTTACAAGCATGTAAAAATAAGAACAAGACTTGTTCTTGAAAATGACTTCAAAAGAAAAAGTACTCAAAATAGAAAATAGTAGTAGTGATTCCTTCCATGCTTGCATAAGGTTAAGGATGGAGGTTTGAATGAGTGATGGTATTGATGCGATCAAGGATGAGGTTGAGTATGAATCGCATTTCTTCCCTAACTTCTATTTCAATTTCCCTAGTGGATTGGCAATGTTCACAATGTAGGTGATGTGGGTAATGAGTACGGAAATCTTCTGGTTTGTTTTGATTTGTGAGTTGCGGAAGTTGTGGTGGAAAAATAGGAAAATACGGATCAAAGTCCGGAATGATTGGAAGTGGTGGTGGAAAAGAACCTAGATGTTCTTGTAGTTTAATGGGAGCTAAAGGTGGTGATGTTTCAAGATCATTGAATATTGTGTTTGGAGAAGTTGGAGGCTTCAAAAAGGCTAATTCTCTTTGCTTTGGTTGTGGAGATCTTGTTGGAGTCGTAAGGAGTTCCAAAAGAGTGATTTTAGGTGGTAAATGATTTGGTGATGAAGTTGGTGTACTCGTTGGTGATGAGGGAGGTGCTATAATGGAAGCATCTTGTGGTGAGTTAGTTGATGGTGATGAGCCATATGATGGTTTTCCTAAGCAACAAGATCGGATGTTAATCCGTGCGGATATCCTAGAGTTTGATTTTGGTATTTTGGAAGGTGGAAGTACAAAGGTTTGTGTTTCATGCAGATGATTGTTTGTACTAAGTGATTCATCTAAAGGGTTTGTGGATGACATGATGTATTGTGTTTGTGAGGATGAGATGGATTATGCAAGCATTTTGGGAGTTCTATATATAGAAAAACAAAGCATTGTAATGAATGCTTGACCCAAAATGTGGATTAAAATCTAATGATTAGATATGAATTTAAGGCATATGATCATGAGAACACAAGCATTAAAGAGCATACTCCCAAAAATAAAACTAATGTGGATTTTTCATCCAAAGTGAGAAAAATAGAAGGTAAAAACAGCTTATGTCTCACGGATCCCACGGATCCTTCCCTTGAGGGATCCTTCCAGCATGAAGGCTGGGATCCATGGGTCTGGTGAATCAGGCAGCACAAAATTTTCCTTTTGGAAACATTTTTGCCTAGTGTGTGCCTATATGCAAACTATTTGGAGTTGCAGTTATCTCGACCCCTAAAAGGAAAAAGAAAAATAAACTAGAAGTAGAAAAGCATCCTATTGAGATAACCCAAAAACACATATTTAGTACATAAGTACGTAATTTAGTGTTATCAATGCTCCTAATTCATTGTTGCTTAAATGTATTTACCCAAAAACACATATTAGTTATGTATTCCCTTTAGCATTCAAAAGACATGAGATGCAATGAAAACGGGTTTTTACTTTGTATTAATAATGAAAAAGCGATTTGTCCTAGACACGAGAAATTGCTTTTGTGAAATTGATACGGGAAGGTATCATCCTTTTAGAAAAAAATTTGAAAAGAGATTTTCTTTGAAAATGTGTATGTAGTTATGTGTTTTCAACCAAAAAAAAATAAGAAAGCTATAAGTGGAAAACTTATCTTGGGTTTTGAAAATTCCCGTATTGTTTGTGAGTTGTGCGTGAAATAGAGATCCTAGACTCAGAGAGAAGAAGGCTAGTGTTTACATACCTTGTTGAGTCAAATAAGTTACGACGTTTGTTCCATTAGACCAAGACCAAGATGAAGTAGGTTGAATTGTTCCCGCTTCAACGGTTTGGTGAGGACGTCGGCTATGTTGTCTTCGGATGCTACCTTCTCAATAGAGATGTTCCCCTTTTGAACATTGTCTCTTAAGAAGTGATGACAGATCTCTATATGCTTTGTGCGAGAATGCAATACCGGATTCTTGCTTAAGTCGATGACACCTTTGTTGTCACATAGGATGGCTATGTCGCTTAGATGAATGTCGTAGTCGACTAACGCTTGTTTCATCCATAGTGCTTGTTGGCATGCTTTGCCGGTGGAGACGTACTCGGCTTCGGTTGTTGATATTTCTAGTGCCGTTTGTTTCTTAGAAAACCAAGATGTTAAACAACATCCCATGAAAGTACATACCCCACTTGTACTTTTTCTATCAACGTAATCACCTGCATGGTCAGAATCTGCATATACAATGGTTTCTACTCCCGTGCCCTTAGGATACCATAATCCTAATTGTGTTGTACCCTTAATGTATCTAAATATCCTTTTTACGGCTTCTAGGTGTGATGCTTTAGCGTCTTCTTGAAACCTAGCACATAAGCAAACACTAAACATGATATCCGGCCTACTTGCCGTGAGGTAGAGAAGACTACCTATCATGCCATGATATTTAGTATTATCTACGGATTCGCCGTCTTCATCTTTTGTGAGTTTGGTGTCGGATGACATTGGTGTCCTAATTGGTTTCGACTCTTCTAGACCGAATTTCTTTAACATCTCCTTTATGTATTTAGATTGATTAAAGAAGATACCATCTTCTACTTGTTTGATTTGTAGACCAAGAAAGAAACTAAATTCTCCCATCATACTCATCTCGAACTCGTCATGTATGATTTTAGAGAAATCATCACACATGTCTTGACAAGTGGATCCGAATATAATATCATCTACATATATTTGCACTATGATTATATGTGACTCTCTTTTCTTAGTAAAAAGTGTGTTGGCAACTAACCCCATGGTATAGTTGTGTTTAATTAAAAATGACTTGAGTCTATCATACCAAGCTTTTGGAGCTTGTTTAAGACCGTAAAGGGCTTTCTTTAATTTATATACATGTTTGGGTTTTTCAAAATCGATGAAGCCCGAAGGTTGAGCTACATATACTTCTTCATTAATGAAACCATTTAGAAAAGCGCTTTTGACATCCATTTGATAAAGCTTTAGATCATTAGCACAAGCAAACGCAAGAAGTATTCTTATAGACTCTAATCTAGCCACGGGGGCATAGGTCTCATCAAAGTCTATTCCTTCTTGTTGGTTATACCCTTGAGCAACGAGTCTAGCCTTGTTCCTAGACACTACTCCATTTGCATCTAATTTGTTTTTATAAACCCATTTGGTTCCTATTATGGTTTGATTACTAGGTGGAGGGACAAGTGTCCAAACATCATTAGAAACGAATTGATTTAGTTCTTCTTGCATAGTCATTACCCAACTCTCATCTTTTATGGCTTCTTGTGTATTCTTAGGTTCTATGGTTGAAACGAAACAAAACAAGCTATTTTGGTTTTGAACTTGAGACCTTAATGTTCGTTCGTTTAGCTTTCCTATGACTTTATCTACGGGGTGATCTTTGGACTCTTTAATGTTTATGACTTCATCATTTAAAGGTTCTTCTTCTTCATTTATCTTTTTCTTTATTACTATAGCTTCACTTTCTATAATCTCGTCAACGACAAGAGGTGGAGAGGGTTTGGGTAGACTTTCATCAAATTTTATATTTAATGACTCTTCTACCTTCATTGTTTCTTTGTTTAATATGACGTAAGCTTTGCTATTAGGTGAATAACCTAGAAAGATTCCTTCGGTTGATATAGGATCAAATTTTGTAAGGTAATCTTTAGTTTTAAGAATAAAACATTTGCTTCCAAAGACTCTAAAGTGATTTAACGTAGGATTTTTGCCTCGGAGTAACTCATATGGAGTTTTACCTAAGATTGGTCTAATTAAGACTCGATTGAGTATGTACGTTGAAGTATCAACGGCATTACACCAAAACTTTTGAGGTATGGATTGTTCATTAAGCATGGTTCGACTCATTTATTGTAGGGTTCTATTCTTTCTTTCTACTACCCCATTCGATTGCGGAGTGCGTGGAGCCGAGAAGTTGTGAGTAATACCATTAGCGTCACAAAAGGCTCCAAATTGCACTTCATTATCGAATTCCCTACCATGATCCGTCCTAATGGACACTATAGGACTTCCTAGTTGTCTTTGGATCTTTTGCTTAATATTTCAAAATAATTAAAGGTTTCCGTTTTGTTCTTTAAAAATTTTGTCCATGTATACCTAGAGTAATCATCCACTATGACCAAAGTGTAGTAGTTGCCTCCATAACTTTGGATAGCGGATGGACCAAATAAATCCGTACGTAGTAATTCTAGACACCTAGTTGTAGACACCATGTTTTTAGCTTTATGACTAGAATGAGCTTGTTTTCCTACATTACAAGCATCACAAAAGTGATGTTCATATTTTAACTTAGGTAGATCTCTTACTAGATCTTTGGATGATAGCGATTGAAGAAGTCGCATGTTGGCGTGACCCAATCTTCGATGCCATAAGGTCGAAGTATCATCCATAGAGGTAAGACATAGTTTGTCTTTAGGTTCATTACCGATTTTAATGACATAGACTCCATGTTTCCTAATTCCTTTTCCTATGGTTATGCCATTTTTTAATATCTTACTACCGGTTTCGGTAAAAAGTACATTGCACTTTTTATCACATATTTGTCCTATACTTAAGAGATTAAAGTTTAGGTTTTCTACGTGACACACATCGTTAATGGTTAGAGATTTGTTAGAAATCGTACCTTTAACGATGATTCTACTTTTGCTATTTCCAAACACCACATTACCTCCATTGAAGGATTCATATGTGGAGAATAGATCTCTATTGCCGGTCATGTGCCTCGTGCACCCGCTATCCTTGACCCATTCATCCGGGTCTAGGTCGACCTTTAAGCATACCTAAGACAATAATAAACTCAAAAGTTTGGTCCCCATTTGTTCATGGGTCCATTAGTGTTAAACATTCCATTCATGTTAGACATGTATGGATAAGATGAGTATGCATTCCATGGAGCAAAGTTTTGAAAAGGAAAACCATTTTGCATATTTGGGTTCCATCCCATTTGATGGTTACTTCTTGGATAAACGTTATTAGGTCTCCTAGATGTATTATGTTTTGAAAAAGATGGAGCTTTGTTTCTTGCAAAAGTAGGATTATATTTTGGAGGTGGTTGTCTAGTGGTGACATGAGTTGGTTTCTTCCTATTAACGATAACAAACTCAGTTCTAGATGAAGAAGCTACGTTATTACCACTGTTTGTTACAGCAGATCCACGGATCCCTGTCTGTACACTAGCCGGTTCCCTTTTTAGGGGATCCGTGGGATCCGCCACAACAGTGGCTGGTTTTTCTAGTGCCTTAACAAATTTTGTTTCTTTACTTTCACTAGTTGATGGATCAAGTTGTTGAATACCTAAACCTTTTTGGTTGTTACCGGTTTTAACACCATCTAGTATTGTATCTAAAGTGTTCGTACTCATTCTAGCAATTTTAGAATCTAGATGATCAACTAGTGTTTGAAGTTGAACGCAAAGTTCACATTCACCACTTGCTATTTTACCCTTTTCTAAACGTTTTAGTTTTGCTTTTAATTCTATGACTTCTTTATCTAAACGTTGGTTTTGACTCTTTAAAAGCTTATTTTTGTTAATTAGTTTTAAGCTAATGTTGCATAGTTTGTCATATTCATTATGCAATGAGTTGTCATCAAGTGATGAACTACTATAGTATTCGTGACATACCTCGTCATTTGCCATGAGACAAATTTCTTCGTCCTCCTCGTCGCTCATTCCCCACGTGCCGCTCACAAACGCCTTTTGATCATCCCGTTTGGGACACTTACTAATAAAGTGGTTTGGGTCCCACATTTAAAGCAAGTACGATCATCCTTTGGCTTCTCGTCCTCTTTGCTTTTCCGAAAGCCTTTCTTATCGTCATATGGTTGTTTGACGTATCTTCCCTTTCTTCTAAAGAACTTTTTAAAGTCCCTTACCGCCATAGCGTACTCCTCGTCGTCACTACTCGAGGAGGAGTTCTCTTCATCACTTGAAGCCTTTTTGGCTTTAAGGGCAAGAGATTTGTGTTTCTATTTCACCTTTAAGGCTTCAGAGTCTTTAGCAAGGACAAGCTCGTAGACTTTTAGGTTGCCTATAAGCTCGTAGATTAAACAAAGATGTATAATGGGATTAAAGAACATAGGAAATAGTAAATACGTTGACATACAACGTTTCATACAGACAACCTACTACATATTACGATTACAACATAATTATGAGTTTAATAGTTACATAATATATAACCACTTGATTTATAAAATTCAGCAAGTACGCACAAAAATCTAACCACTCTGTGGAAAACTAGAAGGGGGGGGGTTGAATAGTTTTGCCGATTTTAAGTTAGTTTCAAAAACTTTAGATTCGTTAATATGTGAGATCTTATGGATGTAAAGAAAGTATAGATCTAATGATAAAGCAAGTAAATAAAGTAAAGCGAATGGAAAGAAAAGACACAACCGATGTATAGTGGTTCGGCTACAAGGACACCTTCCTTGCCCTACTCCACTCCCCGAGTCACCTACTCGAGAGTTCAAGCACTATGTCAACAAACTCCTTCACTTGGCAGAGAAGCCTTCATAACGTTGCTTACAATTTTTCAGGTACAAAGCTAGATACCGAGTCCGTAGCACGGTGGACCAAACCAACACGATTATTACACAACAAATATGTGAAATATCAAATACAAGATCTTCGCTACAGAAATCTTACGGAGTGACAAATCAATCAAGGACCCCTTGCTTGGATGACTTGTAGAATGCTCGTGATCTCGCCTTAGAGAAGGACCTATATGAGGATCACAATAGAATGAAAGAAGAACAACTCTCTAGATCAAGTGATCTATATGTTAGAAGAGAATGAGAGTGTTTAAGAGATTTAGTAAGAAGAGGGGTGAGTTAGAATGAAGAAATGGCTCTCTATTTATAGGCAAAATCTTCCACTGTTCCCCGGATCCCACGGATCCCTCCCACTTGGGATCCGCCTAGTGTAATCCTAGGGATCCGTGGGACGCTCCTCTTTGCCCATGGGTTTTTTGGTTATGGGTCATGGGTTATGGGTTGGTCCATGGATTTTCTTTAGATTCAATGTATCTAAGTATACATTGTATCTAGCCAAGTTGGGTATGGGTTAAGATCCATGGGTTATGGTTTTTACGCATCCTAAAAAAACTATTACAACAAATGCTTAATTACTACATTTTTGTATTTAAATGGCTATATGTAAATGCTTTACAAAAATAACATGTATCCTTATAATTATACTTAAGATAACATTATATTTGTTATCAACAAAACACAAAGAGATCGCAAAATATTAATAAACGTTTTTACGGTTTATTTGTATTAACACACTCCATGCTTCCTTCACATACATACATCGTACTAAAACCACAAATCTTCATTCCCATTAAGCATGATCTCTAACTTCTGCCGAACAAACCTGTTGAACATGAATATAATGGTGTAAGTTAAAAATAAAACATTAATAGAATGGTAAGTTAAAAATAAAACATACTATAAACAGCATGGTCTGGCTGATTTAACAAAAGAAGAGATTCTTTGTATGTGGCCATGTAGAAAGATCCCGCATCTCCTAACATTCCCATGCAGACAAATAATTCAAGTTCTTTGTTGTACACAAATACCGAATGACCCAAATGATTGCCGCTGTACGCTTCCACTATTGGAGCTTGATCCTTTGTAAACCCAAGCAAACGAACCGAATATTGGGTAGGGATGGCGAATAGGCTTCTAAATGATGTTATGGAAGAACCATTGACGTCCAACAACCATCCGCAAAACAATGGAATATCTTCACCAATGATCGTCCAAGAAATCACTAGAGAGGTTCCAAGATCGAAAACATTGAATGGAACTGGGAGTTCATTTTTTAAAATATGTGGTAGGTCTATAACTTTAAATTGGTTGGTTACCAAATCAAAAGAAATCAACATATAAATCTTATAAATAACACCGTCCTCATTAGTTAACTTTTCACTCCCAGTCCAATAGAGAAAACGACCTACAACTGCATGACTTTTACGTTTCAATTTGATAGTTTCACGAGGGGGTGGAAATTTTCAAGGATTGTCCACCTTAACGAGTTCAAAGAAAAGACAGAGACATACCAGAAACCACTTTCGAAAACAGGATAGGAGACCTTCACGATCGTCGGGTCAAGAGTGTCCGGACGGACGGCAAAACCAAAACAAATCTTTTGACGTTAGATTTGATGCGTGTAAACCGGGACAAATACTGCAAGTGATTTTTTGATTGTCGAGTTCCAAATAACAGTCATTAGATTAGAACCATAGACAAAACACCAAAGACCATTAGAATTGCCAACTGTAATCATAGATGAAAGCATTAAATCTGTATTAAGTGGCGTAGCGATTAGCTGTTCATCTAAAGCTAACACAAAACCTTGGTCACCCATATCGAATGTTAGCATAAATAAACACTCATCATTACGACGAACATCGTAATTATAGATGAAGCTTCCGCAATCTATACTAGCCTTCCATAACTTGCAAACACTACGTTGCTGGAGTATAGACTTAGGAGGTAGCCTACGAATGATATCTAGTTGAACATCCAGTGGGATATTGTCAGACATATTTTCTAAACAAAAGCAGAAAGATTGGGATAAAGATATGAAGTCAATAGACCAAAAGAAGAAAGAAATATTTTGTTAAACAAATTCTGTTGAAGAAAGAAGAAAGTGATTGGTAACAGAAGACATTAAAGATATGAAGTCAATAGACCAAAAGAAGAAAGAAAGATTTTGTTAAACAAATTGTGTTGAAGAAAGAAGAAAGTGATTGGGAACAGAAGACATTAAAGGACATGTACCGTGAATCTGTGTTTTGTGTGGGCGTTTGTTTTTTTGTTTTTTTTGTTTTTTTTTTAAATGTGAAATGACAAAACTATCCTCGTGTATAAATACAAGTTGCCCAAAAAACATAAAGATGCCCAAAAAACAATACAAGTTGCCCAAAAAACAATACGTTACAATACCTGACATATACCTTCAAAATACGTACTTGTGTCATAAGTTGTCAGACACATGGCAGCCCCTGGTTGGGTCCAAGAAAAGCGGTGGGCAACCTGTCTATTTTCGAATTTTAAAAGGGCGTGGTCCATAAACTGATAAGCCTCAGGGCGCGCGGTCTATTTGACCAATTTTCCCTATTTTATATTATACTATATAATTATACTTATTTATCTATAAATTTATATACAGTATGAATATTCACCTTATCTTATTCTTTACATCCTTTTAGTTTTGTCAAAACTGAATAAAATCAATTTTTATAAAATGAAAAATATATGAATAGAGATATTTTTTTTCTTTTGAATTTAAGTGTAAAACAATGTTATATTCAGATTAGTTAACAAACTCCAAAATAAGGTCCAAAAAATGTTATAAATAAGGATTTAAATTTGCACGTTGTTGCGGAGTGCTTGTATATATTAGTACTGTAGTTACTGAAACACTATATTTTTCTAAATCAAACTCGTTCTTTATGTGTAAACCATCCGTGTAACAGTATTCGTGATACAATATCTCCCAAATATAAACTACTAAACATGAACGAAGTATACTATCACTATTACTTCAAGCAACACATATATTAATTTACACAAAATTTTTTTACTTAACACAAAATTGTTTTCATTTCTTCATGGCTTCACCGCTTGCTAACTTGCTGTTGATATCACCCTTCCATAGAGACGACAATTTGTGTTAAAAGTCGCATTTATCAGAATGCCAAAGCCAACTTAAGCACCACCAATATCGAGGTATAAAATTTAATAAAACTTAATATAAATGTTTTCTGGTAAACAGGAAAGCATGATTTTTGACACAAAGAAGATTCGATAACATCTTAGATCTCGAATTCTAACATCAAACACCTTTTTATACTTTTCGCTCTTCTTTTCTAGTCCAAGGTATATTTTTCTCTCACCTACCAATTCTTCTTGCACCTAAATAATAAAATGGAAAAAACATTAGTAATCGAACATAGGATATGCAAAATTTTGCTCAGATATTGTGGTGCCTACAAAACGCAGTTCTGATGGGGTGACACATGCATCATAGCCAAGCAAGTATTATCTAAACTAGATATACAAACACAATCTACGAAGTACCTTTAAAACTATATTTCCATAACCTAAAGGCTGGCCTCATAAAGTATTGACAGTGACATTAAGGTAAAACCATCAACAAAATAAGCTTAACTATCACAACCACAAATGTGCAGGAAAAAACATACGCTGTTTAAATAGAAACGTTGTGGTTGCTTGAGTGACCAAATCATTACAGTAAAGCAATTATAGTCCAAATTAGATATACGAAAACAAACTATGAAATGTATGTAAAACTCTATCTCTCTAAACCTATATTCAACATTCCAAACTTTCGGCACTAACATTAAAGTGAAAGCATCAGTAAAATTAGCTAGAATATTAGTTTCCACTTAAATAGAAACTTCACCAATTAATAGCTCAAAGTAAAATAACGGTGATTTCATATGCTATAAGGTAAACAAAAGTGTTAAATTTTGGGGTATTAATCTGTGGGAAACATGTGATTCTATCAATTGCTAATGGCTTTCAAGTTATGTTCAGTGCAGGGTAATTACAGGGATTAATCATGGACAAAGAATAAAAGGTTTAAAGTTCCAAGATGCTCGTTTCTGCTGAAGTTATTCTCATTTCTGCTGATGAGTCATTTATAGCCGTTAGAGGGGTCTTAGTGTAACTTAATCTCCTATTTAATAAGTCCCTTAATCTAGGGTTAGAACAACTTGTGTGTGCAGTCATTGTATCACACTCTTCTCTTCTTTCTGATCATTTCATTGATCTTGTCTTGTCTTTATACTTACATGATTATTGTCTCATTGACATTAATCTAATCTTGTAACATTTTGGATACTATTGCAAACTTAATCTAAGCTAACTATTGTGGCTTAGGTTTGAATAAAGGTTCTATTGTTCATCTTGTGTTGCTTATACTTTCTTACATGGTATCAGAGCTTCAGGCTCATTGATTCTCTTCGGCAACAAATTGGTGGTTTGGGGTTATTGCTACTGGCGTAATCACTGGTTATCTTCTACTTACAATTAGCCCTAGACTAAGTGAATCTAGGGTAATTGTGATTTATTCTTCCGCTGCATATTTCTCTGTAAGTCTAAGTCTTATCTCTTCTTCAAACATACAGTACTTAAGTCTTTGTGGGTGCAAACGGGTAGACTAACATCTGGATCTGCCACCTTTGAGTGGTACGAATACCTGCTCTGGTTTACCCTAGTCCACAGGCTTGGTGCTTGTTGTTTCTTAAATACAAGGTCTTATTTATCTGTCTATTTGCTCTTATTATTATCTCTGTCTGTGATTCTTTGTCTGTCTTATTATATTTGTCTGTCTTATTGTTTGCATTATGGCTATTGGTGATGATAATATTGGTGGTTCTTCCACTGAGAAAAGCTTATCCTTTGGTGATGCTTTGTATTTACACCCTAACAATACCAATGGTACTCCCATTATTTCTATTAAACTCACTGGAACTGAAAATTATAAAATATGGAATATGGCCATGACCTTTGCTTTAAGGAACCATAATAAGTTAGGGTTTATTGATGGTACTTGCATAAGAAATGATTCGAACCCTAGTCTTGCTAATCAATGGGATACTTGTAACTCTGTTGTGGTTACTTGGATTCTTAACTCTCCCAGCCCTGAACTATTTGCTGGTGCTATCTATGCTAAAACTGCTTATGAAATGTGGAATGATCTTAAAGATACTTATGATAAGGTTGATGGTTCAGCTATTTTTAATTTGCATAAAAATATAAACTCTCTTAGTCAAAGTGGGTCCTCTCTTGTTGATTATTATAACAACCTTAACTCTTTATGGAAACAATTTGATTGTATGATTAGCTTGCCTCCCTGCACTTGTGAGGCTGCAAAACATTTTGAAAAACACAATAAGCTAATCAAGTTAATGCAATTTCTTATGGGTCTTGATGACTCCTATGTCCCCATCAGAAGCAATATTTTAACCAGAGATCCTTTACCTAATGTCAAAACTGCTTTCTCTGTTGTCTCTGGAGAAGAATCTTACAGAAATGTTTCATCTGGGAATAGCTCTGCTAAACCCAATGCTACAGCCTTTGCTGCAAAAACTTCTGATGGTGGAAAATTTTTTGATAACAAAAAAGATTAACAGCAAATAGCACTGTTGATAGATGTTATGATCTTGTTGGTTATCCTGCTGGATATGTTAAAAGGAATTTTAATGGTAAACCTTTCAGCAGTAACAATGTTTCTGCTGAAACTAATCATATCACTAATAATAGTGCTAGCAACTCTCCTGTTTCCTTGTCTAATGAACAGCTCTCCAGACTTATGAGTCTTCTCAATGACAACAATGTGTCATCTGCTAATGCCAACTTGGCAGGTAAAATTTTTTCAGGAACCTTCTTTAATGGCAGTGTCAAGTTTAATGTAAAGTTCAACAAATTTTTTAACAACAACACAAAATCCTTATCTGGAAACATCATTC
This sequence comes from Chrysanthemum seticuspe, assembly GCA_019973895.1. Classification (NCBI taxonomy): domain Eukaryota; kingdom Viridiplantae; phylum Streptophyta; class Magnoliopsida; order Asterales; family Asteraceae; genus Chrysanthemum; species Chrysanthemum seticuspe. The sequence goes on from BPTQ01000002.1 coordinate 105,720,220, forward strand.
TTGGTTGGATTGTTGACTCTGGTGCAAATCAGCACATGACTGTGTATGAAATTTTTTTAATCAATGTGGTTAACATTTCAAATCTTGGCTTAACTGTTGGACATCCCAATGGTACTCAGGCCTTAATTACTAAAATTGGTGATTTAAAGGTCAATAATGACCTAACTCTTTTTTATGTTCTAGTTGTTCCTGAGTACAATGTTAGTCTGCTGTCTGTTCATAAAATTGCTAGAGACAATAAGATGTTTGTTGGGTTTAATGAATCTAATTGCTATATACAGGATTTACATCAAAAAAGGATTGTGGGGATTGGTAAACAATACAATGGGTTATATATGTTTGATATTGATTCTACATGTAAGATTATTTCTAATAACTGCATATCTGTTTGTCATGTTTATAGAAATCTCTGGCATCAAAGACTTGGTCATCCCTCTGACCAAGTCCTACACATACTTAAACCCACTCTTGAATTTAATAGTACATCTGAAACTGATCATCTCTGTGATACTTGTAATAAAGCTAAACAAACCAGGGAACCATTCCCTCTAAGTGAACATAAATCAACTAAAATTGGTCAACTTGTTCATCTTGATGTATGGGGACCATATAAAGTCACTAGCAGAGATGATTACAAATATTTTTTAACCATAGTTGATGACTATTCCAGGGCAGTGTGGGTTTATATGCTTAAGGGGAAGGATGATGTTTATGTTTCCATTGTTAACTTTACTCATATGCTATCAAATCAATTTGAACACAATGTTAAGATTTTTAGAAGTGATAATGGGACAAAATTTGTCAATAATAAACTTCAACACTTTTTCCATGAAAAAGGAATTTTACATCAAACCTCTTGTGTTTATACACCACAACAAAATGGTATTGCAGAAAGGAAACATATGCATCTCCTTAATGTAGCTAGATCCCTTATGTTTCAGGGGGAATTACCTCTATATCTTTGGCTTGAATGTGTTCTAACTGCTGCCTATGTCATAAACAGGTTACCCTCTTCAGTTCTGTCTGGCAAGTCCCCCTTCTTCCTTGTGTATGGGCATGACCCTTCACTCTCTCTCCTTAGAGTCTTTGGCTGCTTATGCTATGCCACCATTCTCAACATCTCTGATAAATTTGGTAGTAGGTCTGAAAAAAGTGTCCTTATTGGTTACTCAAATGAGAAAAAAGGCTATAAACTCTTGAGCCTAGAAACAAAAAATATCTTTTACTCCAGAGATGTCAAATTTTATGAAACTGTTTTTCCCTTCAAAATGAAAAATACCTTGTCAAAACCTTTTGTTGAAACTTTTGTGCCAAAAGATTTAAATCACAAAAATTTCTTTGACTCACAAATAAGTCCCAATAATGAAGGGAGAGTGACATCCTATGATGATGGCACAGTGGTAAGTCATCCTAATTGGATTGATGAACCGGTTGCAACATCTATAGATGATAATACACACCCTGAGGGCACCATATCACATGAATCACATCCTGCTAATGCATCTTCTGATTCTACTGATACAACACCTAATTCTGCTGAACAAGAAAGAGGCTTGCCAGCCACTACTGCTAGAAGGTCAACCAGAGTCTCTAAGTTGCCCAGTAATCTTAACGACTTTATTGTAGAAGGAAAAGTGAAATATGGTGTTGAAAAGGTTGTTAATTACTCTAATCTTAACAAAGATAATTACTGCTTTGCATCTAGTCTTAATAAAAGTATTGAACCTGCCTGTTATGAAGAAGCTATCCTTGATAGTAATTGGGTTGATGCTATGAACTCTGAAATTGAGGCCTTAAATGAAAACCATGCTTGGGATATAACTGATCTACCTCCTAATAGAACTCCTATTGGCTACAAATGGATCTTTAAAATCAAATATAAAGCCAATGGTGAAGTTGATAGATACAAGGCTAGATTAGTTGTTAAAGGCTATAACCAAAGGGAAGGAATAGACTATGATGAAACTTTTTCTCCTGTTGTGAAAATGTCTACTGTTAGATGTCTTATTGCCTTAGCTGTAAAAAACAAATGGCCTCTTTTTCAACTTGATGTTAACAATGCTTTCTTGTATGGAGATCTTGATGAGGATATCTATATGACCATCCCCAAGGGGTTCTGTAATGAGAACAATAAGAATAAAGTTTGTAAACTTGTCAAGTCTCTATATCGCCTAAAACAAGCTCCCAGGAAATGGAATGAAAAACTTGTCAGTGTTTTAAAAGAAAATAACTTTGTTCAACCTGTTAATGATCACTCTTTATTCACCAAAACAGAGAATAACAAGTTTACTGCTCTGCTTGTTTATGTGGATGATATAGTCCTCACTGGAAACTGTATTGATGAGATAAACCTATTCAAAGAATTTCTAAAATCAAAATTTCATATCAAAGACTTGGGAAACTTAAAATACTTTCTTGGTATTGAGGTTTTAAAAACTGGGAATGACATTTGTCTCTCCCAAAGAAAATATTGTCTTGAACTCCTCAAAGAATTTGGTCTTCTTGGGTGCAAACCTGTGTCCACTCCTATGGAACCCAACTCTGTTCTTCCATACATTCCCACTGCTGATGATCCCTTACTTGTCAACATCACTGGTTATCAGAAGTTACTTGGGAAACTTATCTATCTCACCCATACAAGACCTGACATCTCATACTCAGTTCATTGTCTGGCACAATATATGCATTCTCCTCTAAAATCTCATCTAGAATGTGCCCTCAATGTTCTGAGATATCTAAAAGGAGCTCCAGGAAAAGGTCTAAGGTACAATTTCAGCAACTCTGAAAATCATCTTGAAGGATATAGTGATGCAGATTGGGCCAAATGCAAGAAAACCAGAAAATCTGTCACAGGTTATTGTGTTTTCTTTAATGATTGTTTGATCTCATGGAAAAGTAAAAAACAAAATACTCTTTCAAAATCTTCCACAGAAGCAGAGTATAGATCTATGTCTACTGCTGCCTGTGAAATCATATGGATCCAAAAAATCTTAAAAGATCTAAAAGTTGATATCAATCTCCCTGTTAATCTTTTTTGTGATAACAAATCTGCTTTACAACTTGTTGTCAATCCTGTTTTCCATGAAAGATCAAAACACTTTGAAATTGATGTCCACTTCATCAGGGAAAAAATTGCAAGAGGTGTTATAAGTGCAAAAAAAATCGGCTCTTCAAACCAAACTGCAGACATACTTACAAAAAACCTCCCTGTTTATCAGCATAAATTCTTGTGTGAAAAATTGATATTGTTTGATATGTTTGCCCATAAGATTAAGGGGGAATGTTAAATTTTGGGGTATTAATCTGTGGGAAACATGTCATTCTATCAATTGCTAATGGCTTTCAAGTTATGTTCAGTGCAGGGTAATTACAGGGATTAATCATAGACAAAGAATAAAAGGTTTAAAGTTCCAAGATGCTCGTTTCTGCTGAAGCTATTCTCATTTCTGCTGATGAGTCATTTATAGCCGTTAGAGGGGTCTTAGTGTAACTTAATCTCCTATTTAATAAGTCCCTTAATCTAGGGTTAGAACAACTTGTGTGTGCAGTCATTGTATCACACTCTTCTCTTCTTTCTGATCATTTCATTGATCTTGTCTTGTCTTTATACTTACATGATTATTGTCTCATTGACATTAATCTAATCTTGTAACATTTTGGATACTATTGCAAACTTAATCTAAGCTAACTATTGTGGTCTAGGTTTGAATAAAGGTTCTATTGTTCATCTTGTGTTGCTTATACTTTCTTACAAAAAGACACTATGAAAGCAATAATGAGCATACCTCATGGAATCCATTTAGTCACTAGCGATGCTTTCGAGAAAAGATTAAGAATAAGATCACCAGATAAACTGCCTAGCCTATCGTCTTGTACATCTAGTTGTTTTTTTACTCAATTCTCACAACCATAATTCGGATCTACCATTGCACTACCTGCCATGGAAAAAATAAAATAATAACACTGCCTGAATAATTTGGGAAAAATATGTTTAAAACCATATCCATTTGCAAGAGCTATTAACTCAGTAACATGACTTTTACAAGTTAGGTTTGTTTCAGTTAAGATACATCGACATGTGTTTAACTTTTACCATGGAAAGCCAGAACATACAAAGACCGATTTACCTTAAACGAAAAGTTGATGCTATGAGCGACGGAAAAAGGATGATACAGATGTAGCTTCCCATTCCTCATTCCGCAAGTGGCTGCTACAGGGACTGCCAAACAACCAATCTGCTTCCTTGGCTTCTGAAGATAGGCTATCAATATGGACATACTCCATAACAAAAATTCTTTTCCAAGCATCACAAACAACCGCTACATTGATTTCTTACATCCTCCTTACGACAAAATCGTTTCGAATTGCCTAAATACAAACCACAACAATTTGTTAATAACCGAAACAACAATAGTTAACTTAGAATCGGGATTTGTATCAGGAAGGAATCATGATTGCATTTTAACCCCTTTTTTTCCATGACAAAAAGAGGAGTAAACATATTACTTAGTTAATTATAAACCCGAAATAGCCTGTACATAAATTAGACCTAGAAACATATTGTGTGGAAACCGATAATGAAAACTACCAATGGTAAACATAGAACATGTTCCCATGGTGTAACTGCATCGACCCGTCCACAAAATTCCAAAGCTATCAACATCAATGGGAACCTGAAAAAATAATTTTAGAGACAATAACAGGCTCTGCCGTAGAATGATAAAATATACTTTACAACACTCATGATTATACACAACCAATGAAATCACCAAAAAGTTGTAACCTGGTAAAACCAAGGGCAAATGGACAACAATTTTATAAAAAAACAGAAATAGTTACTCACATCAGACAATATAAAACACATCACAACAAAAGGTCGATGCTTTCATTATTTTGAAACACAACCCAACGTAAACCTCAAACGACATAGTTTTTCGTCTAGCCGAACTTACGTCGGTACTATAAGAAATAACATCACGAAACGACTGCGATCGTATTACTTTCAGCTACAAACACAGTCCTACACGATCCAATAAACCCCTAGAACGACACATTATGAGCAAAACCAAAAACATAAAGTATCACGATTAAAAGAAAAATATCCACCGATGCGCGTACAAGGCGCGTTCGGGGTCAAAGGAAACTTCCTTTTTGTCAAGCAAGTTTTTCAACACCCTAGGCAGTGAACCTAATCGTTGTAGTGTAGTATTGTGTAAGCCTCGGGTATTGATATAGTTCACTAGGGGAATAGGAATGCTAGTGAAAATTTACTACGCTAAGGTTGAGGTTGAGGAAGATCATTTTTTATCTTTTTATATTTTTTTTATAAAGCTAAGGGTAAATTCTCGATGTTTGGATTTGGGGGTTTGGTACTTCTACCGATTACTCTACTTATCTAATTATCTAAACTAAGGGTAGTCTATGTCTTTTTGAAGTGTTCTCGTATGAGGATTAAAGATGTGTCTACCTAGATACTATTACTCCCTAGTTATCTTTTATTGGTGGTTGAATTGTCACGTCCTTATTCTTAACGCATTGTGTTTTCTAAGGTCGTAGGGTGTGCTTTTATTCCTAACTCTTTGAGACTACCTTAAGGTTAATGACTACGAAATCTCTAGGATTCATAAACTTAACACTAAGGTTTTCTTTGGATGTTTAGCTTACAATTAAACTAGTAATTACAAACTATTCACTCCTTTTCGTCCAAAAATGCATCATTCCAGCATTTTGCTTCCAAGAGACCTAAAAAGTGAAAAGGAACGAAATTAAGCAGTAACGGATATAAAAGTGGGTGATTAAAGGTTTAAATGACCCCTTAAAAGTGTACTTTTTAAATCCTTTTTAATTACTCCTAAAGATGAGTACAACGCAAGGGTGTGGGAGAATTACTCAACCAATGTGGAAGAAGTAATTATAATACGGGTATCAAACAAGGGTTATCCTAATGCCTCTTATCATTTAGTTATTCCTAACTACACAAGTGTAGTCTCACTAGCGATCTCGGGATGCATCACAAAACAAGTTCTAGAATCTATTATAGTACCGGTACACTCTCGAACCAATAAAGATGAATGCGTTAATTCCTATAGATCTAGGGGCGAACCTCACATTTTTTGGGTGGAATTTGAGTGGTAAAGGGTTTTTGTGCTAGTTATATAACTTCCTATCCATGAGACGCTTTATTAAGACTAAAGACCCACTCGTAAAAGTCATGAAATTTTTTAATTTGGTGCTAAAATTACCCTAAACGATATTTCTCATAGCTTATTACACAAATGAAATATGACAAGACAAATAATCAAGGATAAGCATAGTTTCAAAGTCCCTGTTTTATTCTCCCTCCCTACACTTAAACTGAACATTGTCCTCAATGTTCCCCGAACGTATCAAAGTTAAGATAACGAAAGGTAATTAAAAGAGAAAGAAATTAGTACTCCCTTGATTAGCTCGGTAGGATCCGTGTGAAGTAGTGGTTAAATTCTTTCCAAGAAGAATGTATGCGTGAAAAGCTCCATCCAATCTTATGTTTCTTCTTCTTGATAAATAAAACCTGCACACTTTAAGAAAATAGACGAAACCTTCACGTAAGATCGGCGATAAAACTACATATGACTCTACTACACTAGGATATAATGCTTGTGGAATGGATGTTTGCAGATTTTCTGGAAAATTAAGACCTGAAAAATTCAAAAAATTTATAAGTAGCACAGAAAACGAGATAATGTTAGATAAGCTGTTTCTGATCCTCCTGACGTCGTCAGGTTGCAATCCTGATGCCGTCAGGTTATCTTGACAGAAACTGGTCTGCTGCGTTTTTCTGGAAAAATTTTGGAAAAATTACACCTTTAAAATTTGGAAAAGTTCATGCAAAACATCCATTATGACTTGATACAAGCATTTGACTCTAACAAACACACATATATATCATTTTCGATAATCGTAGTTCTCATGTTCACGTTCTTTTAAAAACATATGTAATCCTCCCTACACTTATCCTTTTTGTAAAATACCTTTATAGGTAATTAAGACGAGGTTAAAGACAAAATAAAGAATTTTCACAAATTTAAACATGAGAACAAACAATAATGAAAAGATATATGACACACAAACAAGCAAACAATTAAGCATGGTTTGCCTCCCACGAAGTGCTTTTCTTTATTTATGAGTCTTGTAGCTAGACTCGAAGTCGTGCTCCTACGTGACTTCATTGTGTTAGGATTTAGTAAATCCAGTTATTAAAGTGTCGGTCACCTCAAGTATATGTAATCGTTAGAAAGCTCGTAGTCGTAGTTATTATAAGTTAAGTAGTATTTAGTTAAGTAACACCGTGGAGGACGGACGGGTCTTTACCCACTGTATGCCTGATCCACAGCCCGTAGGTGGTGATTTGTGTAAGACTATAAATACTCTCTACCTCCCAAGGTAGAGAGTTGGAGCTCATAATAATACTTTCATTTTCTCTCACTAAGTTCCCAAACCTCTAACTCTTTCTCTCTCTAAAACCTTAAGTTATACGCCTACTTGTGATCATGTTTTGATGTGTTTGTGAAATCCAATATGTTACAAATGGTATCAGAGATATGGTTTGATCATCTCTCTTACATATCCTTGGATTTCTAGTGGTTTTAGACGGTTTTTAGTTTGAAAAAGTTTAGTGGTTTTTGCATCATTTGGATCATTTCTTGTGTTAAAGTTTGAATTTTGAGTGTACTTTTGTGTTTAGAATCATTGTAAGTGCTTGGGTTTTGATTTGGAAAGCTTGAATCACTGTGGTTGGGCTTGTTTTGGATTGAAAAGTGTGTTTTTGAAGTTTTTCAAGGTAGCGACTTGAGTCTCGTTGTGAATTTCTTCGTAGCGACTTGCTTCAGTAATTTCTAGCGAGTTGTAGTGTTAGTCGTAGGGACTTGAGCTTAGCGACTTGTCTATTGAGACAAGCCGACAAACAGTACAAGTTAGTGGATTCTCCACTACGGCTAGCGACTTGGTGGGGTTAGCGACTTTCTTTCATTTATTCTAGCGACTTGTACTTATTGTTCTCAGCGACTTGACATTAGCGACTTGGATACTTAGCGAGTTGCTCTTTAGTGACTTGACTGTTTAGCGATTTGGTGCTTTAGCGATTTGTGTTCAGCGACTTGGGTCTTAGCGACTTGGGCTTAGCGACTTGATTCATAGCAACTTGAGGTTTAGTGAGTTGCTACTTAGCGACTTGGTGCTTAGCGACTTGGTTCAAGGGTTATAGAGACTTGGTTAATACTTGTTTCTAATACGGTTTTCTCTTGATTTAGTAAAATCCCGTGAAAGAATCTATTTCCCGGTTTAATCATAGAGTTATAAAATCCCGTGAAATCTGTAAACATGTCTACCAACGTGCCTACAATCATCTCTACTGTAGCTGAGGACGTTCAAGCAGCTGGTTCAGACACTCGTCCACCCATGCTTGACAGAACTGACTATGACTCATGGGCTCAACGAATTAGGTTGTATTGTCTTGGAAAGGAAAATGGAGTCAACATTCTCAAGTCCATTGATGAAGGACCGTATCAGATTGAGACTACAAGAGACATAATTGATACTGCTGTAGATGGAACAATGATCTTTGGAATGGACAGACCAAAGATGTATGATGAGCTCAGTGATAAGGAGAAAAAGAGATTTGATGCTGATATCAGGGCTTCAAACATTATACTTCAGGTTCTTCCAAAAGATATCTACAAGCTTACCAATCACAACACTGAAGCCAAGGCTGTTTGGGATAATGTCAAGACGCTTCTCTCGGGTTCTGAATTAACTAAGGAAGACAGAGAATCACAGCTGTATGATGAATTTGAGCACTTCAAGATGAAACCAAAAGAGAGTATCTATGAATATTACGTGAAATTCCACAAGCTTGTGAATGATATGAGGAATATCAAAATGACTATGCCAAATATTCAACTGAACTCAAAGTTTGTGAACAACATGAATCCCGAATGGCACAAGTTTGTCACCTCTGTGAAGATAACTAAAGGATTGAAGAATACCAACTATGAGCAACTGTATGCCTTCCTTCTTCAGAATGAGAGACATGCTATGTTTGAACGAAGGATTCTTGAACAGTTCAAATTTAAGCAGGGAGAAACTAGTTCGTCAAATGACTCTACAGCTTTTTACACCAATGTTGGAATTACCACCAAAGCTTCTCAAGTCATACCCATGGGTAATGGTAATTACAAGCTCATCCCTGATCCAACATATAAGCCTCCCGACTCAAACACACTCATGGAAAACTTCATCAATCAACTGTCTCTCATGGTTAGTCAAAACATGAACTCTCTCCCACACACCAACAATAACCTCAAAACAGCATCCAATACACACAATCAAGCTACTGTTAGAGATGGGAAGGTTATGGTGCAACCAGTTCAAGAAAGGCAGTATGAACAGGGAAAAGGTGGAGTTGGTAGAGGATATGCAACAAATCAGAATCGTGGAAGGAATCCAAATCAAGGACAAGCAAAGCCAGTCAAATGCTACAACTGTGGTGGTGAGGGACATATTGCTAGGAGCTGCACATCTCCAAAACGTCCACAGAATGCAGAATACTTCAGAGACAAGATGTTTCTTGTGCAAGCTCAGGATAATGGAGCAGCTTTGGATGAAGAGGAGTTGTTGTTTCTTGCTGAGGGAAATGCCAAAACCTATGATGCTGATGTTGATGAACAACCAATTTAGGAAATAGGTCACAATCATCAAAATGCCTTTCAAGTAGCTGACTGTGATGCATTTGACTCTGATGTCGATGATGAACCTACTGCTCAAACTATCTTCATGTCTAGCATCTCACCTATGGTCTCTCCAAAGGTCTCATCACCACAACAGGCTGGTCCATCCAAAGACTCAATCATTTCAGAGGTATTAAAACTATACGATAAAGTTGAAGAGCAAAAGATGCATAATGAAGTACAATCTCCTAAAACTTTTGAATCAGATATTGATAATGAGGATAATAGCAATATTGTCCCATATGATCAATATGTGAAGCGAAGTGAAAGTGAGATTGTACCAAGTGATGCATCCTCTGCAGTCAATGATACTATGTTTTTGATGAATACACTGCATGTGCCCCTGATGATTCTGTTATCTCTGAACTGAATGCCTATAAAGAACAAGTTGTTATTTATGAACAACGTGCTAAGTTTGAGTTAACTACCCGTGAGCAGGAAATGGATGACCAAATGCGTACAATTATTAGAAAAAGTAATTTTAGAGAAGAAGTGTTAAAACAAGAGTTAAATTCCTTACAAGAAAAGCTTTCTAAAACTGTTAAGCAAAAGCAAGAGCTTCAAGATAATGTTAAAGTACTTAAACAAGAATTTAATGCTAAGGAATCAAAACTTTTGAATGATTTTTCTAATCTAAAAACTTTGAAAAACAAACTTGAAAATAAGTTGTACGTACAAGGAAATACCATTCAGACTGCTCACTTGATCACTAAGCATAAAGTCTTAAGCGATAAGCATAGCATTCCCCTTGTTGAGGAACCAAATCCAGAGGTCGTTAAAAAAGCTAGAGCTGCTCATAAGGTACTATATGATGGTAATGAGATTCTTAAGCCTAGGCAAACACCATCATGTGTTGGAAGCACGGAAGAGGATAGAAAATTAGATGATGCCTCTAGGGAGAAAATGGATAAGAAGCTTAACGATCTTGTGTGTAAAAAGGAAAACATAACGATAAAACCCCATGATTACACTAAGGAAAATTGGATCTCCTTAAACAAGTTTAAGCCTCAGACTCTATTAACCCCTGAACAATTGTTCTAGAAAAAGGATATGGATATGCAAAAAGCTGAAAATCTTGTTGCAAAAAACACTCCCCTTAGGAAAATGCCTGCAGCTACTGTGTATCCTCCAAATACACCAATGCATCTAGTTCCTAGATCGATTGCCACTAATAGCAAAACCTTAATCAGCATGTATGTTGTTTATCAACTATTCATTGATTTTGAGAAGACATGTAAGAAGAGAATCACACCTACAGGGATAATTGAGGGGGAAAGGGGTTTTAAGCAAACTAAAGAATGTTATTTAACTGAGGTCATGCCTTTCTTTAAACAATTAAAAGGTCAATTTGAGAGTCTTCAAAAAGGAATAAATTCAGATATTAAAGAAATAGAAAAGGAATTTGATGCAATGATAATTGAGGTCAACGATTATGAACATGAACTCAAATATAATGAAGTTGAAAGGAAGAACTTGCATATCTTAAATGAGAATTTGATTTCGAGTTGTGTTGCTCAAGATGTGTTTTATACTGTTACTAAGCACTCTATTACTGCTTCTCGATTTCATGAATTATCTATTGCATTGAAAGTTTCCCATGATCGTGTCATTGAGCTTGAAAACAAAAACTCAGAACTAAATGAGAAAATTGATTAGGGTGATCACGATAATTTGGTAAAACATCTTTCTAAACTAGAAGTTGAACATTTTGCTTTGCAACTAAAATATCAACATCTTAAAGAAAATGTCAAAACCTCAAATATCAAGACATCCTCAGATGTTCCAGAGTTTGATGCAGTTTTTCAGATAAACAAACGTGACGAACAGATTCAAGCTCATTGTAACACGATCAGAAAGTTGAAAGCCCAAATTTCACAATTAAAGGGTGAAAAGAACAATGTGACTGGCTCCCAAATGCCTCCTCCTTTAGATTCTCAGTGTTCTTAAACTTTTCATCTTCAAAACTTGGTTAATGTTTTATGAAAGGAAAACGAGAGTTTTCTAGAAGAAAATGAAAAGGTTAAACGACACTTTAAAGAGTTATATGATTCAATGAAAGTCACTCGTGACAAGAACAACGAAAAAATAACGTCTTTACAAAAAGAAATTGAGAATCTAAGGAGTCAGGAAAAAGGGAAACTGCCACTTGTCTTTAATGAGAATGTTACACCTAAGTCATCCTCAGATTGCAAATATACTGTGACTGTTAAATACATTCCTCCTCATCTTAGGAATAATGAACTTGTGTTTCATAACTATTTTGCTCACCTTAAGGATAGTCTAGAATGTCTCCGTGAGATTGTGGAAGAGGATTTCATAAATAAGCCGCTTGATAGAGAAATTAGGTTTGCTTGCATTCAGGCCAAACGATCTCAGGAACTGCTAGAATGTTTAATAGCAACATGTCCTAAATCCTTAGGTGCGAAAGGTAAAGCTATGATGCCTTGTTCTATGCCTAGTGCCAAGCATACAAACCATTCTATGCCCAGTATTAAGAAAGTAAACTCTAATGTGCCTTCAAGTAGTTCAGATCCCTGCACCTCTAGTTCAAGAATGCAAAAAGTAGATCAACCAACTAATGTTCCCACAATTCCCTCTATAGGAGTAATCAGTGACATAAAAGCAAGCGGGTCAAAGCCTCCAGGAAATACCAAGCAAGATAGGACCTCGCAAGCTAAGAATGTGCATTGAAAGAGAGTAGAAGATCACCCTAGGAATATTAAGTTTGAGTTGAATAAAACGAATCGTGTTGATTCTAGTATTAGCTATAAGCATACTGTAATTAATTTGAATTCTGCTACTATCCGCAAACCATGTAATGATGACTGCTTGATTTCTGTTACTAATCATGAATGTGGTATAAATGATTTGTCTAATGCTGTCAAATGCCCAGTTAAAACTGTTAATGTTAAAAATCAAGCTAAGAAGGCTAAAAGGCAAAGGCGAAAGAAAGTTAGAAAATAGTGGAAACCCACAGGAAGGAAATTTAGTAATATAGGTTATCAATGGATACCTACTGGCCGTAAGATTAATGAGCTGTGCCCTAAATTTTCTAAGTCAATGCCCACTAGAAAATGGATGTCTACTGGTAGAACTATTCCCTTAAGAAGTGAACATACTTTGGATAGGTCAAATATGGACACTAGCACTGCATCTATTTCTGATGATTCCATTGTTTCTACTTCTGATGTGGGTGTTCCAATCACTGTTACTAACCAAATGGAACCCATTCTTGCATGGGGATCCCAATTATCCAGTTATCCATTCTTGTTTGTGTTCAACTGCAGATCGTTCAAATCGTTCTGTGGTACCTGGACTCAGGCTATTCCAAGCATATGACTGGAGATCGCTCGCGGCTCATGAACTTCGTGAGTAAATTCATCGGGACTGTTAGATTCGGGAACGACCATTTTGGTGCAATTATGGGTTATGGAGATTATGTTGTTGGTAAAAGTGTAATCTACAGGGTATATTATGTTGAAGGTCTTGGTCATAACTTGTTCTCTGTTGGTCAATTATGTGATTCCGATCTAGAAGTGGCTTTTAGAAAACATACTTGTTTCGTTAGAGAACTTGATGGTGTGGAATTGTTAAGAGGAACTCGTGGTTTAAATCTATACACCATCTATATCGAAGACATGATGAAGTCCTCTCCAATCTGCTTGTTAGAAAGCTCGTAGTCGTAGTTATTATAAGTTAAGTAGTATTTAGTTAAGTAACACCGTGGAGGACGGACGGGTCTTTACCCACTGTATGCCTGATCCATAGCCCGTAGGTGGCGATTTGTGTAAGACTATAAATACTCTCTACCTCCCAAGGTAGAGAGTTGGAGCTCATAATAATACTTTCATTTTCTCTCACTAAGTTCCCAAACCTCTAACTCTTTCTCTCTCTAAAACCTTAAGTTATACGCCTACTTGTGATCATGTTTTGATGTGTTTGTGAAATCCAATATGTTACACATTGCCGTCACCTTCTTCCTCATGACGGTCTCTATTAGGGTTTTCCATGTTATAGTAATGCCCTATTATGCATCTTTCTAAGAAGTCATCTTCTCCCCAATCGGTTCTATATTCCGGTCCTAGTTTCAAGCAATCCTTATAGAACCCAAAAATCTTATCCATCACATAATCTACTCCTTTCTCCTTATCCTCCTCATTCCTATAGTAGACCGCTAGCTTAAGTTCCTTTTCATCATTGGATAGTGATGAAAATTTCTCAATCTTAAATGGCATTTGGTAAGCTACGTCATCGGTCTCATCTTTAAATCTAATTATCCCTAATGACGGATCATAAGTTATCCGGGTGTTTTCTGTGAAAGGCTTTCCTAGAATTACGTGGGACAAGCTAGGATCTATGGCCGTACTAATATCTTCCACAATGAAATCCGTAGGGTACATGAAACTACCTACATAGATGGGTAATCCCTTAACTCTACCAAGAAAATTACAACTAACCCTAGGATCATCGGGGTCTTGCCTATTTGGGATAGGTTTCCTCATTACCCAAATTTAGTAGGTTCTAGTCATGATGTTTATTGGGGACTTGCGATCAATGTAGGCCTTTGCCACGAAACGATGTCCTATGCAACATGGTATGTTGAGATTCCAAGGATTCCCAAATTTGATCCGAGGGCTTTTCCTAACATACATGTGATGAAGGTCACGTACTAAGTGTGAGTGGCGAGAGAGTTCCTCTTCCGTAGGAAACTTATTGAAATAGTCATTGTCTACTTCATCTACTTCATCGGTTGATTCATCCTTAGGAGTTTCACTAACCTCAAGTACCGTCTCATGGTTCGCTTCGTCACTAGTCCTAATAGGTTTCACTAAGGTGATGGTATTGACGAATTGAACGTGCTTGGCTAACTTACTTGGGTCTTTAATTTTCACACTGGAAGCTTCGGGAGAATGAGTCGAGATGGCATTAACCTTTTCGGTGGTCTTCCTATCACTATTGGTCATGGCTTTCAAAAGGTTATTGATCTTCCTATCCATCTCGGCTTGTTGTTGGTTAAAGCGCTCCGAAAGCTTGGTTATTTGAGCTTCTTGGGACGTAACTAGGTGTTGCAACATCCCTTCTATGTTTTGTTGGCTAGGGCTGTGGAACCATGGGGAATCATTAGAGGTGAATTATTTGGTTTGTCCCCAATTTTATTCGGGTTTGCCCCTCCATGATTCTCGGGCATCATTGAAAGTCCTAGGTCCGGATGTTGTGGGGAATCTTCCTCCTATTCCATTGGTACGCGAGGATGCATAGTCAACGGAAGCTTGTTCGGGGAGTCTTGTGCAAGTACGAGTGTCATGGGGACCATTACATTTCTCACACAAGGAAGAGACTTTGTTCACTTGGCGAGAAGACTTAGGATTTTCGTAGGAGCTCATTAGGAATTTGACTTGATCTTCAAGTTCGAGCATCCTGCGATCCGAAGTTTGTGAGTTAATGGGAGGCAAGAAGATTTCCTTTACGGTTTTGGGCAACTCACGGGGGTCATTCCAACTTTCGCTGTCATAGAGGGCAAGGTCCTCTATTGTACTCCACGATTCTTCCCGGTGAGATTACTAAGTTTACCACTGGCCGCTTGGTCAATGGATTGCTTAGTTGGGAAGTTGACATGATTGTAAAAGATCTGGACTTGAAGCCAAAGATCAATGCCGTGATGAGGGACTTTATGGAGCAAGTCCTTGAATCGGGTCCATGCCTCGTAGAGGGACTCGCCTTGAAGTTGTTGGAACGTCAAGATGTCCCTTCTAAGCTTAGTAGTTCTCCCCGGTGGGAAAAATTGGGCAAGGAAACGAGTAGTGAGACCATCCCAACTTGAGATGGAGCCGGCGGGAAGTCGCTCAAGCCAATTACTAGCTTGGTCCCGTAGAGAGAATAGGAAAAGACGCAAGCGCGTGGTCTCCCGAGTAGTAGCATCATGGTCGATGGAATCGACGATTTTAAGGAAATTCTTAAGATGCTGATTAGGATCTTCGGAACGAAGTCCATGGAATGCACATCCGTTTTGCACCAACCGGATGGTGTCGGATCGCCGGGTCGTAGTTTGAGCTTGATCGGGGAGCTCAATGGTGTTCCTATAGACTCGGTGGCTTGTTCTAGAGTATTCACCAAGAGTACGGGCTCTTGGCGGGTCATTGATTGGTGGATCGATGAGCAGTGGCGGGTTATCACCTTCCATGATGAAAAGTGATGGGATTACTAACAAATTCACGAAGAAGGGGGATAGACTACGAGGAAGCTAAGAATGAGAAAAAAGCTTACTTGATAGGAATCAAGCAAGGGAATCTAAACGAGATGGAAATCTAACTAGCTATTCTATTCCCCGGCAGCGGCGCCAAAAATTTGATGCGCGTACAAGGCGCTTTCGGGGTCAAAGGAAACTTCCTTTTCGTCGAGCAAGTTTTTCAACACCCTAGGCAGTGAACCTAATCGTTGTAGTGTAGTATTGGGTAAGCCTCGGGTATTGATATCGTTCTCTAGGGGAATAGGAATGCTAGTGAGAAATTACTACGCTAAGATTGAGGTTGAGGAAGATTATTTTTTATCTTTTTATATTTTTTTATAAAGCTAAGGGTAAAATCTCGATGTTTGGATTTGGGGGTTTGGTACTTGTACCGATTACTCTACTTATCTAATTATCTAAACTAAGGGTAGTCTATGTCTTTTTGAAGTGTTCTCGTATGAGGATTAAAGATGTATCTACCTAGATTTTATTACTCCCTAGTTATCTTTTATTGGTGGTTGAATTGTCACGTCCTTATTCTTAACGCATTGTGTTTTCTAAGGTCGTAGGGTGTGCTTTTATCCCTAACTCTTTGAGACTACCTTAAGGTTAATGACTACGAAATCTGTAGGATTCATAAACTTAACACTAAGGTTTTCTTTGGATGTTTAGCCTACAATTCCACTAGTAATTATAAACTAATGTTCACAAAGATTAATCAAGCATTTAAAAATACAAAGATGGCTTAATGCACTCCTAAGCCAATTACAATTAAGATAAGAGACAATCAATCAATATTTAATAACTAGGTTTCATAGATCTAAGCAAACACACAAGTAAATTAATCGGACATGTTAAACATGCAAGCATACACACATTCAATTGAAGACATAATGAAATCAATGGAATAAATAACTTATCTCGATGTAAAATAGGGTATAAGAACCCTGAAATACTGTCCAAACCAGACTACAATCGTTTTAGGTTTTTACTCCACAAGTCTACCTCTTTAAAAGTCTGAAAATCTAATTCTATATATAGTTTTACAACTGCGACGGCGTCGCCTTATAGGTGGGACGCCGTCAGATCGCCGCCATTTGGGTTTCGTCTTGGCCAAGTCATCATTGGGACGGCGTCACGTTGTGGTTGTGATGCCGTCAGTCTTCAGTAGTGACGTCTTCTGAGTCTGGATCTAGGCCGTCTGAGAAGAAAAGTCTTCGTGACACCCTTACTCTTCAAAGCCTGACGCCGTCAGGTGCAAAATAGCAAATTCGCTCATGAGTCGTCACAAAATAGGGACGGCGTCGCCCTCTGTTTGGGACGCCGTCAGGTGTTATTCCAGCAGCTTGAGTGTCTTGATCTTGAGTTAGCCATTTTCTTCACATATTCACTCCTTTTCGTCCAAAAATGCATCATTTCAACATTTTGCTTCCAAGATACCTAAAAAGTGAAAAGGAACGAAATTAAGCAGTAACGGATATAAAACTGGGCGATTAAGGGTTTAAATGACCCCTTAAAAATGTACGTTTTAAATCCTTATCATCCACCCGCACTGTCGATGCACCGTTTGGTGAAAACCTTAAAACGTGGCGTGCACTGAACCCCCACACTTATAGCAGCAACGACAACCCTAAAAAATAAATTTAATTATAAGAGCATATAGCTAATGACAATGGCCTACCGATAACAATTTTATAAAAAAAACATAAACAATTATTCACATTAGGCACCATAAAACACACAACACAACGAAACACACGAAACACAAAAAAGGCTGAAACGGTCCAACACAAACCTTAAATGACAAACTTTTCTCCTAAACAAACTTACAGCGGTACTATAAGAGATAACATCGAAAACGACCAACGATCTTATTACTTTCACCCGCAAACAAAGCCCCAAATAAATCAATAAAACCCCTTAAACAACACAACTTCGGTAAAAAAACACAAAGTATCACCATTAAATCAAAAACACATACCAACACTATTCGTGCACCACCGGTGAAAACCTTATGACGCGTCATGTACTAAACCCCGTCACCGACAGCATCAACGATAACCTGAAAAATGCAATTAAAAATAAGACCGTACAAGTAATAAGCTCAAGGACACTAAAACGGTGCAAACGATTTGGATCTCTAAAGACATAAATACAAATGCGAAAACGCACCTTTACCCTGCTCAAACGCAATCCTGAAACAACACACTTTTCTATAAAAACATACGATAAAAAACGTAAGATCGCAACATGCAACAAAACATCAAAAATAGATACACAAAATCCTAAAAAACCACAATATGCAACAACCTTACTTTAAAAATTACCATCAAACACAAACCATAACACTTGTAACTACACTTTTTAGTTAAAGATACGCATAATCAAATGCTCACACAAATAAAACGATCAAAACAGCTTAATCTGTATGTAGAACCACACTCGGATCAAAAAACCAAATTCTACCAATACCAACTTAAACTCAACACAAATCGTCCACAAATCAACCATAAATTTGTAAAAAAAAATATATATATAGAATTACATACCTTTGATTAAAAAAAATCATGTCAACAATACTTCATCCTTTTTTACAATCCATACATCTCGTACCCACAACAGCCATAAATTCTGTCATATCAGAATACACGATAGCAAACACAATTCCACATATTAGCCAAACTTCTTCAAAATCACAACTAACCAAATTTTAAACAACAATCATTAAAATCAAACTTGAATAGGCGTTCTAACTATCATCCCTACCGAAACCCTCCAAAACAATTTCAGCTTTAATAATATAAATTAACAAAACCTGAATAACAATATTTTGTGCATAAAATAAATTTCAGATCCAATATTCTTACCTGCACTAACTATGTGCGTGTGTGTGTGTGTGAGCTTTTGTATAAAAAAACCAAACAATTGAAACACCAATGCCTCTTATGAAATCGGTTCTCAAATCTATAATGGGATACAGATGCACAACATGCAACGAATCATCAAGATAGCTGAAATGCAACAGGTGTAACACATGCAGTCACCCTAGATAATTAATCGGTAATTAGTGGAGAACAGACTAATAAAAAGGGCACTAACCCAATTGTTTAATCCCTCCAAGCCGTCGGCTTGACGTGTGAACAATGTTGGCTCAATCCAAATTCTATTTTAGTGCCGACTTCAGAATAGTGCCAATTCCCCAAAACACTTTCAGTAATGTTATATAGTATAATAAGCTAATCCAAATTCTATATTACGAACTAAATTGTAAAATTCTCAATTTTCATAGTTTTTTATTAAGTTTACTTTAAATACCTTATGTAATTAAACTTTTAAAAAGAACAAAATTTATTATTATTATTATTATTTTTTTATTTTTATAAACATCATTTTAATATTATTATTATTATTATTATTATTATTATTATTATTATTATTATTATTATTATTATTATTATTATTATTTTAATTATAAACATCACTTCATTAGAAAATCAAAGGAAATTACAAGAAATTAGTGAGGAGCCGAGAAACTAACTGGGCCCCCACTCCTCTAGCAATAGCAAAACAAACCCTACTAAAAATATAGTTAGCACCACGCGCGCCAATATCTTGAGTGACCGAGAACTTTCGGATTCGCTTCAGCAAGGTCACCGCCTCCTTCTCAAGTTCACCAAAAGAAGAGAAAGAGAAGGGGATGAACCCATATCCAATATCAGCGCATTTGGTTTCGTACTTGACACGTTTGCGCTGTGCAGCTTCAATCACGACACGCCCTGCCACAAAGTCAGTCATACCAGTTTGCGTTAAGGGCGATGACCCAGTAAGATCAACACACACATCAAGGCCTCTCTCCCACGAGTAAAGTAACAAGTCAGTCGGGCGTAGGTGTTTGTCCCTCTCTCCGCAAAGCCCGATATCAATTTCTTTACGAGCCGAAACCCCTACCCGGGAGCAGATATCAGCGAGAGTATCACGCACCATATTATGTCGATGTTTAATACAAATAATACCTGCGCATGATACAGCATGATCCCCATAGATATCACCCGTAAAAACCTTGGAACAAGCAGAGCACGGCATCTGAGTGGAGAAAAGGGGAACACCTAGACGATAGCATAAAACACAACGATAGGTTTTAGCATTCATAGTCTGCCCCAACCCAACTATCGGGACTATTTGAGCCAGTCTGAAGTATGGTCTTCCCTTTTTCAAGTTGGATGAGAGTCTAAACACAAGTTGTGAGATATAACTTTTCACATACACATCAAACCATAACACAAGGTGGCGAATAAGATGGAATTCTAGAGAGAGAAAGTTAGAGGTTTAGGGAACTTAGTGAGAGAAAGTGAAAGATATTATTATGAGCTCCAACTCTCTACCTTGGAAGGTAGAGAGTATATATAGTCTTACATAACTCGCCACACTTTGGGCTGTGGATCAGGCATACAGTGGGTAAAGACCCGTCCGTCCTCCACGGTGTTACTTAACTAAAATGCTACTTAACTTAAAAGAACTACGACTACGAGCTTTCTAACGATTACATATACTTGAGGTGACCGACTCTTTAATACTGGGAGTTTCTAATTCCTAACAATCTCCCCCTAAGGGAGGTCACCTCAATCATGTACCAAAATTACATTGAATACAAATAGATAATACATTAAACATAGTTCTTGCATTCTTGATGTAGTCCTTTGTACTTGAGCTCGTAGTCATTGATTCTTCACAATGCATGTTTGGTTATTCCAAGTGGAGGTCTTTTACTGATCCACGTGATGATAATTTTGAGCCATCATTTGAGATCATCAGCAATCAACAATCTCTGAGACTTCCATTGTGGTGTTGTGACTTTGGGACCGACATGCTCACATTCTGGATCATGATATCTTCTCATCAGAGTAGCGGAAGCATTTGTTGAATCATGATATTGGCAGCAGCGTAGCAGAAGCATGGAGTGAAAATATCAGAGTCATTGATGCACTAATCATGATTTCTTTAGAGATGAATGTGTTAAGTGAGCATGCGGCTATGGATTGACCGCTTCATTCTGATCAGCTGCAAACGTCGGGCGTACCTGCATACAACAGTTAGCAACAAATCGCACGAAAGTGTCTTTGATCACTTTCGATGAATTGAGGTACACGGCCCACGGTTCCCCGTTGATCAGTACAAGTACTGCCTGTGATCAGGTAGGATTCCTAAGAATCTCCTTGACAGGGTTTCGCAGCTGTTCTAGCTGTTCTCAAACCGGAACGTCTCAAAGAAGACAACGCGGAGTGAGTGAACCAGCGAATTTTAAGTCCACTGATTGATGAAAAGAGATTTGAAAAACAATCGTGTATTGCTCAATAGAAGTTGTTTTTGCAATACACCGAAGGTTTTATTGAAAATCAATTATCAATCATAAAAATACCTTTTGGTTTGAAAAATGAGTACACGGTCGATGTGCTAAAGAAAAGAGTTTATAAGCACAAAGACCGGTTTTTCAAAGGTATCCGTCAATCCCTAACCTGAACCAGGATTGATTCAAGAAATTGAATCGCCCCATTGTTTCTGTTCAGTTGTCACATGGTTGATCTATATGATAGATCTCACATGCCACCTACCAGGAGCTTGTTTGATGTTGGCTCCAGAAGGCTTTCCATCTTCATTGTGAATATCAAACACATCACTCAGATGTTCTGGCAATACCACAAGGATAATGCGTAGGACTCAAGATATAATCTCTCTTTCCACATTGTGTGAAACAGAGAGTCTTCATTGAAAGTGTCCTAGTGAGATTAATTGATGATCTCGTGGCTCTAGACTCAATTTGTGCATATTTGGATCCTATAACGGAGACTAGGGAGAGGGTCTCCTTCTTCAATATCAACCATCTCTAAGAGAAAGTCGATAGATAATGTCGGTTCCCCGTGAGAATGAAACAAGCCCTTTTAAGAGGAACTTGAGTGGTTTGGAAAGTTGAAGTGCAGTGCGTCACTGGGTCCATGACGTCTTGTCTTCAATACCGATGTTACCATCAGTAGCATATGAAGTGAACCCGGTTTCTGCCCTAAGGTTGAATTAATGGAGGGCTATTTGTTTTCACCCTATTTTCATTCAATTCTTTTTAATTCTTCAACCCCTTCAGTGCTTACCGAGACTTCATAGCTATTACCTTGTTGGGTTTATTCCAGTACTAGCTCAGTCTTAGTCTGCACTCTTCCCATATCTCACTTTTCTCCTTTTATCATCATACCTAAGGACTTCTACACTAACTAGTGGATTGTCCCTGGGTAGATCCCTCCGGTTCTGGCGGATCATGGGAACCAATACCTAACCTTATCATCCTTATATCACCGTACATAAAGTAAAGTTGGTCGGTCAATTTGGTATTGTTCATCTGCCATTGGATCCAATTGAAAACCATTTGAAAATCAATTCAGATACTTGTGATATATTATCAAAGCATTTTGTACCTGAATTGTTTTTGATATTTTTAGAACGAGAACTCCCCCTCAACATGTGCATCAAGTATTTGAGAAATGTTAAGCACATGGAGGCAAGAGAAAGAATTAACTTCTTTGATTACAATTTTCTAAAAGATATCAACATCACTTCCCTCAACAGATCAAGTGGGTATAACATTTCCGGGAAGGATGAGGTTTCCATGAATTTTGCTCCCCCTCAATATGTGCCTTGAGGTTTGAAAAGAGGTTTGCACATACTAGAGGGAACCTGCACATTGGGATAAATGATCACGTTTCAAATCATAGGTTTAAGATAGGTGCTCCCCCTCAACATGTGCGTTGAAAAATTGAAATCGTTTGTCACATGTGGGAGGGACAGCATGTTCATTCATGTGAAACCATTTACCTTAATGTCAGTTTAAATCTAATTTAAATCACACATTCTCCCCCGATCACAATTATCAAATCATTTGAGATTTGTGATCTCGTATAGATTTAAATTGATTTTGAAAACTTTTAGGGAGAACTGTGACTTGATTGTGAAAGCGTTTGAACTGATAAGGATCGGATTTTAAGACTTTAAACTCCATTTATAAAACCATGCATGTATATCTTTTGAAAACAATTTAATGCCAAATAACTTTTTAATTTAATTGAAATCATTCTCCCCCTCAATCAATGACGTAGGTTGTTGATTGAGAGATAGAGATTTTGACAAATAAGTCCTGATGATTATCAAAAATAGAGATTGGGTTATTTTTCAAAGCATTTAGTTTTCAGCAGATAGGAGTTTATAGAATCAGAGCATAAGATTTGAAAACATGGTAAAACATGGCTCTGTTCTTTCTTTAAAAAGCGGGTTATTGCCTGAAAATGACAATAAACCATTTCTCTTTCTCCCAAAATTATTTTTTTTTTTTTTTTTTTTTTTTTTTTTTTTTTTAAAGAATTCGAACAACATCTAAAGACCCGTGTCATTCTTTGAATGACAGCACAAAGACCGTAGATATTATCGAACCGGAAGAAACATGACAAAAATGACAATAATAAATTTTTTTTTTTTTTTTTTTTTTTTTTTTTTTTTTTTTTTTTTTTTTTTTTTTTAAGTTTTATATTTTTGTATTTTGTTTTTCAAATATATATGTACATGAGATAGATGAAGATAGACCTTTACTCCTCGTCTTCCTCCTGAAGACGTTTGAGAGTTTCTGGTTGAAGGCTTTTCAAACCAAGACGTGGAAGAATAAACTCAAAACGTTCTCTTGGAAGAGCTTTGGTGAAGATGTCTGCTAACTGATATTCAGACCTCACAAAATATAGTTCCACCACACCTTTTTCCACTTGTTCCCTGATGAAATGATGTCGAATGTCGATATGCTTTGCTCTTGAGTGTTGAACGTTGTTGCATGAGAGAGCAATAGCACTTTTATTATCACAGTACAGAGGTATTTTGTTGAATTCAAAGCCATAGTCAGATAATTGAGATCTCATCCATAAGATTTGAGCACAACAAGATGACATGGCTATGTATTCAGCCTCTGTAGAGGAAATAGAAGTACTCATTTGCTTCTTTGAAGACCAGCTCACAAGCTTATCACCCAAAAACTGAGCACCTCCTGACGTACTTCGACGTGTATCTTGACAACCTGCATGATCAGCATCTGCATAGGCCGTTAGTGACATACCGGTGTCCTTCGGGTACCATAGTCCCATATTGATGGTTCCTTGGAGATACCGAAAGACCCGTTTAACTGCTTCAAGGTGCTTTTTAGTAGGCTTAGCCTGGTATCTAGCACACATGCACACAGAGAACAAAATGTCTGGTCTACTAGCAGTGAGATACATCAGGGATCCAATCATACTCCTATATTTCGTTTGGTCAATCATGATCCCTGAGAGGTCCTCATCTAGTTTGGTTCGGTCAATCATGGGGGTGTCAACAGGGTCACTTGAATCAAATCCAAATTTCTTTAAAATCTCTGTTGCATATTTAGATTGATTTATGAAAATGCCTCCGGGATTTTGTGAAATTTGTAATCCCAGGAAAAATGACATTTGTCCCATCATTGACATTTGAAACTTTGAACTCATTTCATTAGAAAAACGATCACATTCCATTGGGTCAGTCGAGGCAAAAATAATATCATCAACATAAATTTGAACATGAGTTAAATGTTTGCCTGACTTCCTGGTGAACAATGTAGGATCAACTGCTCCTTTGCTGAATCCGGTTGAAAGAAGAAACTTTGAGAGTGTATCATACCAAGCCCTTGGAGCTTGCTTTAAACCGTAAAGAGCCTTCTTCAAACGATAAACATGAGTAGGATGCTCTTGATTTACAAATCCTTCAGGTTGGCTGACGTAGACGACTTCTTTAAGATCTCCGTTCAGAAATGCCGTCTTTACATCCATCTGATATACCACCATGTTCTTGCTTGCAGCATTAGCCAAAAAGATTCTGATTGCCTCGATTCGAGCAACTGGAGCAAATGATTCTTCAAAGTCTATACCCTCCTCTTGACGATATCCTTTAGCAACCAATCGAGCCTTGTTTTTCAACACATCACCATGCTCATCAAGTTTTACTTTGAAGATCCATTTTAGAGCTATAATCATAGCACAGTCTGGAGCAGGTACTAACTCCCATACATCCAGACGATCAAACTCATGAATTTCATCTTGCATAGCATTGAACCAGCTATCTTCATTCATGGCAGTTTTAACGTCTTTTGGTTCGATCTTAGATAGTACGGAGTTGAAGAAGCACCATAAGGCATCGGTTGCGAGTTGCTTCCGGGTTGATACAGGACGAGAGGGATTTCCAATGATGTTGTCTAATGGATGATCGTGAGTCCATTTTCTGAGGTGTTCATGTGGCATTTGTTGAGGAACTGAAGTAGCTGAGTCGATGTCTCCTGAAGAAGATGGTTCTGATGATGATACAGGAGTAGCGAATATGTTTTCAAATGGAGCATCTTCAGGAGTTGCAAAGGGATTAACTTCATCATTGGTGCCAGAAACATTTCCATGATGTACAATTGAAGAGAGATGATTTGTTGATGAGACTGAAGGATCAGCAGCAGGTGCTTCTTGACTTACAGATATAGAGACTGATGAATTGACTTCATTCACTGGAATATGAGCATCCTCTGTTGTAGGGATCAGCACCTCATTAGTAGTAGACTCATACAGTTCATCAAACATGGGATCAAACAGTTTCTTTACATCATCTTCAGATGGAGGTACATATGGAGTTTCTTGAGAGGAGTTTGGAACAAGAGATGAACCAATAGGACTGTTTTGAAGTGCGGGTCCTGAGCTGGAGTGTCCAGGAGCCATTTGACCGGTCAGCTCATCAAACGTAACGTGAATTGTTTCCATGATATTTCGGGTTCTTTTGTTGTAGATTCGGTATCCCTTTTTGTTGGGTGCATATCCTACAAATATTCCAATGTCAGCTTTAGCTCTAAGTTTACCCAAGTCTTGACCCTCATTAGTTGGATAGCACAATGCACCAAACACACGAAGGAAAGATAGATTAGGTTTCCTGTTGTGGACAAGTTCGTATGGAGTTTTTCCATGAGTGGTGTGAATCAGGGAGCGATTTTGTGTGTAGCATGCAGTGGCAATTGCTTCAGCCCAGAGAAACATTGGAACCTTTGAGTAGATCAGCATTGTTCTAGCAGCTTCAACAAGAGAACGATTTCGTCTTTCAACTACACCGTTCTGTTGAGGGGTTCGTGGAACACTTCTTTGATGGCTGATTCCAACGCTTTCATAGAATTCACTAAGTTGTTTGTTGACAAACTCAGTTCCATTGTCTGTTCTGATAATTCTGACAGTTTTGTTTAGTCTAACCTGCATCTGTTTGATGAGTTTGATGATGATATCAGGAGTTTCATCCTTTGTCCTTAAGAACTTGACCCAAGTGAATCTAGAATAATCATCAACCACAACTAACACATATTTCTTCCCAAAGATATTCTGCACCCTCATTGGTCCACATAAATCCATATGAATCATATGAAGAACTTCTGTGACAGAGTTAGTAGGTTTGGGTTTATGGGCATACTTCTTGCTTTTTCCCAATTGACATGCTGAACAAAGATGATCCTTTTCATACTTTAGTCTAGGTAAACCTACAACTAAGTCCTTTCTGGAAAGATCGTTGATTGTGCCGAAGTTCAAGTGATTGAGACGACGATGCCATAACCATGACTTTGTTTTTGAAGCCTTTGATAACAAGCATATTGGTGAAGCTCTCATCATGTCATCGATAGAGATAGTGTAAAGGTTTGAGTCACGAGTTCCTTTCAACAGTTCCTTACCATTGAGATCTCTAACAAAGCAGGTATGTTTTCTGAAGGCCACTTCTAGATCAGAATCACAGAATTGACCAACAGAGAACAGATTATGACCTAAACCTTCCACATAATACACTCTGGAGATGACACTATCACCAACAACATAATCTCCATAACCCATAATAGCACCGAAATGATCATTACCAAATCTAACAGTCCCGATGAATTTGCTCACGAAGTTCATGAGCCTTGACCGGTCTCCAGTCATATGCTTGGAACAGCCTGAGTCCAGGTACCACAGAACGATTTGAACGATCTGCAGTTGAACACAGACAAGAATGGATAACTGGATATTTGGGATCCCCATGCAAGAATGGGTTCCATTTGGTTAGTAGCAACAGTTGGACCACCCACATCAGAAATAGAAGCATTCATATCAGACAGTGAAGGAATGGAATCATTGTGAATAGATGCAATACTAGTGTCTGTATTAGCCCTATTTACAGTGTGACCACTTCTTAAGGGAATAGTTCTACCAGTAGGCATCCATTTTCTAGTGGGCATTATCTGATTAGTCTTATGACCAACAGGTATCCAATAAAAGCCTATTCTGCTGAATGTTCTTCCTGTGGGTTTCCATTGTTTTCTAACTCTCTTTCGCTTTTGCCTTTTAGCCTTTTTAGCATGAATTTTAGCATTAACAACATTAACTGGACAATTAACATCATTAGGCAAAACATTAACATCACATTCATGATTAGAAACAGAATTCAAGCAATCATCAGTACAAGGTTTGCAAATAGCATCAGAATTCGAATTAATCACAGTACGCCTATGGCTAATACTAGAATCAACACGATTCGTTTTATTCGATTCAAACTTAAGGTTCCTAGATTGTTCTTCTACTCTCTTCCAGTGCACATTCTTAGCTTGAGAGGTCCTATCATTCCTTGTATTGTCTTGAGACTTTGACCTGCTCCCTTTAATGTCACTGATTACTCCTGTAGAGGGAATGGGAACATTAGTTTGTTTTACTACTCTTTGCACCACCTGTTTAGATGTGCTGGGATCTGAACTACATGCAGGTGCACTCAGGTTCACTTTCTTAACATTAGAGGTACTGAGATTAGTACTCCTAGAAGGCACATTTGAGTTCACTTTCCTAGTATTGACAGATCTAAAATCTGAACTACTCACTGGTGCACTACTCCTCACATTCAAACTATTGGGAATCGAGTGCATGTCATGTTTGGCCTTAGGCATTGAGCATGGAATCAAGGGGTTAACTCTCTCACCTAATGTCTTTGGGCATATAGTGATCAAACATTCTAAGATTTCTTGAGATCGTTTGGCATATAAGCATGCATGTCCAATTGCATTATCATGAGGTTTCTCTAGCTTATCTTCTTCAACAATCTCACGCAGGCATTCTAAGCAATCCTTAAGGGATGAGAAATATGTTTGAATGGCAAGTTTGTTGTTCCTTAGGTGAGGGGGGACATATGTCACAGATAAAGTAGATTTATTACCAGAGGGAACCTTAGATACAACATTCTCCGCATTGATCATTGGCATTTTCCCTTTTACCTGACTCTTCAGATTCTCAATTTCCTTTTGCAATGAAGTTATTTGTTCGTTGTTTTTGTTACGAGTGACTTTAATTGATTCAAACAACTCATTGAAATGACGTTTAACCTTTTTATTCTCTTCAAGGAAACTTTCGTTTTCCTTTTGTAAAGCATTTACTAGGTTTTGAAGATGAAACGTTTGAGAATTCTGAGAATCTAAAGAAGGAGGCATTTGGGAACCTGTCATATTGTTCGTTTGACCCTTTAATTGAGAGATTTGGACTTTCAACTTTCTGATCGTGTTACACTGAGCATGAATCTGTTCATCTCGTTTGTTTATTTGAAAAACTGCATCAAACTCTGGAACATCTGAAGATGTCTTGAAATTTGAAGTTTTGACATTTTCTTTGAGATGTTGATATTTTAGTTGTAGATTAAAATACTCAACTTCTAGTTTAGAAAAATGTTTAACCAAATTGTCATGATCATCCAGTTCAATTTTCTCATTAAGTTTAGAATTAGTTTTTTCAAGCTCAATGACACGATCATGGGAGACTTTCAGGGCCACAGATAGTTCATGAAATTTGGAAGCATTAATAGAGCAATTTGAAGCAGTAAAAAAGACATCTTGAGCAACACATTCAGTAATAAGATTCTCATTCAATGTATGCAGGTTCTTCCTCTCGATCTCATTATATTTTAATGCACGCTCATAATCACTAATTTCAACTATTATTGCATCAAATTCCTTTTCCATCCCCTTAATGTCTGTTTCTATCCCCTTTTTAAGACTCTCAAAGTGATCCTTTAAAAGTTTAAAGAAGGGCATGACCTCAGTTAAATAACATTCTTTCATTTGTTCAAAACCCCTTTCTCCTTCAGTTATGCCAGTGGGTGTGATCCTTTTCTTGCAAGTTTTCTCAAAATCAACAAATAGTTGAAAAATAACGTATTGGCTAATTAAGATATTGCTTTTAGTGGCAATTGTTCTAGGAACAAGATGCATTGGTGTGTTAGGAGGATACACAGTAGCTTTAGGCATTTTCCAAAGGGGAGGATTTGTTTTTACAATATTTTCGGCTTTCTGCTTATCTAAATCCATTTTCCAGAAGACTTGTTCGGGAGTCAACAAAGTCTGAGGCTTAAACTTGTTTAATGCAATCCAGTTTTCCTTCTTATAATCATGAGGAGTGATATTTATGTTCTTCTCTTTGCATTTGGGGTCATCTAGTTTTTTGTTCATCCTTTCCCTAGTGACTTCATCTGATTTCTTATCTTCCTCCGTGCACTCAACGCAACTAGGTTTCTGCCTAGGCTTAAGAATTTCATTACCATCATAAATCACCTTTTGAGTATTTCTAGCCTTTTTGATTACCTCAGGATTTGGTTCCTCAACAAGGGGAATGCTATGCTTATCGCTTAATACTCGATGTTTGGTGACCATGTGAGCAGTCTGAATGGTGTTTCCTTGTATGTACAACTTGTTTTCAAGTTTGTTTTTCAAAGTTTTTAGATTAGAAAAATCTCTCAAGAGCTTTGATTCTTTTGCATTAAATTCTTGCTTAAGCATTTTCACGTTTTCTTGAAGTTCTTGTTTTTGCTTAGCTGTTTTAGAAAGTTTTTCTTGCAAAGAATTTAATTCTTGTTTCAATACTTCTTCTCTAAAATTACTTTTTCTAATTACTGTACGTACTTGGTCATCCATTTCCTGCTCACGAGTGGTCAACTCAAATTTTGCACGTTGTTCATAAATGGCAACACGTTCCTTATATGCATTTAGTTCAGAGATAATGGAATCATCAGGAGCACATGCAGTGAATTCATCAAAAGCATAGTCATTGTTGACTGCAGAAGATGCATCACTAGGTACAACTTCACTTTCACTTTGTTTCACATATTGATCATATGGGACAATATTGATATTACCCGTATTTTCAATATTTGATTCAAAAGTTTCGGTTGGTTGTACTTTGTCATGCATCTGTTGCACATCAGCATCATCATATAGCTTTAATACCTCAGAAATGAGTTTGTCCCTGGATGGGCCAGCTTGTGGTGAAGAAGAGATCTTGGAAGAAGCCATTGGAGAGATGCTAGCCATAAAGATTGTGTGTGCAGTAGGTCCATCATCTACATCAGAATCGTATGCATCACAGTCACCGACTTGAAAGGCATTTTGATGATTGTGACCTATCTCCTGAATGGGCTGCTCATCTACATCTGCATCATAGGTCTTGGCATTGCCTTCAGCAAGAAACAGCAGTTCCTCTTCATTCAAAGTAGCACCATTGTCCTGAGCTTGAGCCAGCAGCATCTTATCTCTGAAGTATTCGGCATTTTGTGGACGCTTTGGAGATGTGCAGTTCCTTGCAAAGTGTCCCTCACCACCACAGTTAAAGCATTTGATTGGCTTAGCATGACCTTGGTTACCATTTCTTCCTCGATTCTGGTTTCCAACATAACCTCTCCCAGCTCCACCTCTCCCCTGATCATACTGTCTTTCCTGAACTGGTTGCACCACGATCCTTCCATCTTTAACAGTGGCTTGATTATGTGGGTTAGATGCAGTTCGTAGGTTGTTGTTGGTTTGTGGGAGAGAGTTCATGTTTTGACTAATGAGTAGAGCTAGTTGATTAACGATGTTATTCACGCGTGTATCAGCATCAGCTTGTTTGAACTGAGGATCAGGGATGAGTTTGTGATTACCATTACCCAAGGGAATGACTTGTGATGCTTTGGTTGTGATTCCAATGTTTGAGTAGAAGGCAGTTGAATCATTAGATGAGCTTGTCTCTCCTGGGTTAGTTTTGAACTGATTGAGAATCAATTTTTCAAACATAGCATGTCTCTCATTCTGAAGGAGGAAGGCATAGAGTTGCTCATAGTTTGTATGCTTCAATCCTTTAGTGAGTTTCACAGATGTGACAAACTTGTGCCATTCGGGATTCATGTTGTTCACAAACTTTGAGTTCAACTGAATGTTAGGCATAGTCATCTTGATGTTCCTCATGTCATTCACTAACTTATGAAATCTCACATAGTACTCATAGACACTCTCGTCTGGTTTCATCTTGAAGTGCTCAAATTCATCATAGAGTTGGGATTCCCTGTCTTCCATAGTTAATTCTGAACCTGAGAGAAGCATCTTAACGTTATCCCAAACAGCCTTTGCATCAGTGTTATGATTGATCAGCTTGTAGATGTCTT
The DNA here is from genome assembly GCA_019973895.1 of Chrysanthemum seticuspe. Taxonomy (NCBI): domain Eukaryota; kingdom Viridiplantae; phylum Streptophyta; class Magnoliopsida; order Asterales; family Asteraceae; genus Chrysanthemum; species Chrysanthemum seticuspe. The sequence continues at coordinate 105,751,741 of BPTQ01000002.1, forward strand.
TAGGAAGACCTTGAAGAACAATGTTTGAAGCCCTGATATCTGCATCGAATCTCTTTTTCTCCTCATTATCAAGCTCATTGTACATCTTAGGTCTGTCCATTCCGTAGACAGGAGTACCATCTTCATTAGTATCAAGTATGTCTCTAGTCGTCTCAACCCGATATGGTCCTTCATCAATGGATTTGAGAATGTTGACACCATTTTCCTTTCCAAGGCAATACAATCTGATTCGTTGAGCCCAAGAATCGTAGTCAGTTCTGTCAAGCATTGGTGGACGAGTATCTGAGCCAGCTGCTTGAACATCCTCGGCAACAGTGGAGATGACAGTGGGAACAGTGGGAATGTTGGTAGACATGTTAACAGATTATACGGGATTTTATGACTCTATGATTAAACCGGGAAATAGATTCTTTCACGGGATTTTACTAAATCAAGAGAAAACCGTAAACAATCACTCAAGTTGCTAGATGATAAGATGCTAACTCGCTACCACATAATGCACTAAGTCGCTAGAAATTAGTGCACTAAGTCGCTAACCCTTAACTCGCTACACGTCTAAGTCGCTAGAATCCCAAGTCGCCAACAGAAGAGCAATTCGCTAAGTAGTAACTCGCCACAGACTAAGTCGCTAGCCAAATTTGTGCAGTAATTCGCTACACAATTCGCTAGATATGCAAGTCGCTAAAGAGCAACTCGCTACAGACTAATTCGCTACCACAAGTCGCTAACCGTAGTGGAGATTCCACTACTTGTACTGTAACTCGCTAGCTCTAACTCGCTAGATTATATAACTGTAAGTCGCTACCAAGAAAACAAGTCCGAGAGCTAATTCGCCAGGTTGAAAAACCAAATAACCTTCACTTTTCAATCCAAAAACAACCCAACCAAGATGATTCAAGCTTACCAAATGAAAACCTAAACACTTTTGATGATTCTAAACATAAAAGTACCAACAAAATTCAAACTTTAACACAAGAAATCAACCAAATGATGCAAAAACCACTAAACTTTTTCAAACTCAAAAACCACCTAAAAACCACTATAAATCCAAAGATGTGCAAGATATGATCTAACCATGGCTCTTGATACCAATTGTGAGATATAACTTTTCACATACACATCAAACCATAACACAAGGTGGCGAATAAGATGGAATTCTAGAGAGAGAAAGTTAGAGGTTTAGGGAACTTAGTGAGAGAAAGTGAAAGATATTATTATGAGCTCCAACTCTCTACCTTGGAAGGTAGAGAGTATATATAGTCTTACATAACTCGCCACACTTTGGGCTGTGGATCAGGCATACAGTGGGTAAAGACCCGTCCGTCCTCCACGGTGTTACTTAACTAAAATGCTACTTAACTTAAAAGAACTACGACTACGAGCTTTCTAACGATTACATATACTTGAGGTGACCGACTCTTTAATACTGGGAGTTTCTAATTCCTAACACAAGTTGTGTTTTAACTTTTTTCTGAATACAAAAGCTTACTTTATAAAAGATAGACTAAAATACACCGTTGGTCCCTAAACTTGTTCCTGCGCATCATGATGGGTCAAAACTTCCCTTTTTCATCGCTGGGAGTCCAAAACATGGGGTTTATATGCCAAACTCGTCCCTTGACCATTAACGCCGAGGTCAACGTCTAATTTATGTTAGTTAGTCGAGGGTATTATAGTCCATACATATTTATACCACACCTTAGTTAATTTTAACCAAAGATAATTCCACCAACACATAAAGGGGTGATTGTTTGAGCGAATTATACCATTATACCTGACATGTTAAGTATGACTTTATAAAAGTCAACTGCTAAACAATGTATGATCTAACAAAAGTTAACCCAAGACAAACAAAAAAATTTATACATAACCAACTAGTTAGCAAGTTGACTTACAATAGTCAACTATATGTTCAATGTTTGATGAAACTGGAAAAAATAACTAATACTACGGAGTCATTGTCTGATACATGGTTATACTGACATTTCACAAAATATAAAAGACGATGTAGTTACCACTTCAAAACGTTCAACTGCTGAACCTTCAAATGATCTACACATCTCTGATCGATATCCATAAACTGATGAACCCACAAAACATGAACCTTAAAGTGATGATGCTACTGCTACCTTGTCTACAAAAACAAGTATGCAAACAACAAACATATAAGTTAGGTACTGTACTATTACAACTTAAAGGAATTAAACACATGACATGGTATTCATCACTAAAACATCACCTAGGATGGCCTTTGGCTGAACAGTGCAAGGACGCAGTTTGTAATCCTTTCTCTGCTTCTAAAGGGTGTCTTAACACTGCTAGAAACATCAGCAGCCGCACCACCAACCCTTTTAGCCTTCCCCTTCCCATCAAAACCAGGTAAGTTCTCAACATCAAAACCTGCAAACTCAACCATTTTAGCCTTCCCCTTCCCATCTAAACCTCGCTTAACTTCTTGAAAAACTTCTTTCCCCTTTTTTTGAGCAAAACATCCTCTTCCTCAACCAGCTTTCCTTTTCATTTTCCTTTAATTTTCTCCCTTTTTTTTAGCTACAACCCCTTCTTCCTCTTTGATTACAACACCACCTTTCACTGTTGGTGTCTTGGTTCCACTCCAATGCATTTTTTTCTTATCTATCCCCTGCCATTTATGTCTAGTCCTAAAAGGTGTTGGACTAAGCATTCTAAAGTTAGCATCTTGCTCTATCCAACCCACAACTTCAAAACTGATGTTTTTTAAGTAAAATTGTGCTAACTTTTGGGGCTTGTGTGCAACGAAGATATCAAATGACTCATGTGTTTCAGCCAGTGCAAACAAAGTATGAATATCATCATCAGTATGAATCAAATGCAAACCATTTTCTAGGGATTCTTGAGGATCACATAAAAACAACGCCCATTTTTGTTTATTAATCTATAATAATACATTATCAAGGCTTGAACTAAATATATCCCTATCACTGGTAAAGGCACACAGATTAATTAATGAACCTCCTTCATACTTGAGTGGTCTATAATCAAAAAACCCATTACAATGGATTCTAAACAAGACCTTACCTTATTCTTCTTCCTTCACATCCTTAAAAGTTGAGACGAATATGCTCCTGTCATTCATTGTTTTTTTTTTTTTTTTTTTTTTTTTTTTTTTTTTTTTTTTTTTTTTTTTTTTTTTTACGAATGGGTTTGACTAGATGTGTGTTTCAGTATGTGAGTGTGGATGTATGTTAGGTTTGGTTTGGATTGGGTTTTCTTAATTGGGTCGGGTTATTATGATAGTGTTTATGGTTTCGGATCTTGTTAGTTGGGTTTATTTAGTGATTGGCAACACATTAATTTTGTATAAGCGTTTCAAGGAAGGCAAAGGTCAAGTTGCAGGGTAAGAGGTTTCATATGTCACACTTAGTCCCTGAATTTGGTCAGTTAGCCATTTTTTGCACTTAAAATTCTCGCTTATTTTTACTCACACAAACTTGACTATTTCTCTTTTTACTTACTTCACAATTAGTCCCTGAATTTGGAACGTCCTGTTGTTTTTTATATTTTTGGGTTAATAACCTATACCATTTGCATACCAACAATAAAAAAAAAACATATTCTCACAAAATCTCAACAACCTCCGAATGGCTGACTTCCCACTTCTTCAAGAACTCGCCAAAGCTTCGAAGTCTGACTACATGTTTGACTCGATTTCTCTTTTATCAGTCATAAAACGATAAGGACATCAAAATTGCTAATGGCCTCCAACAGACTTTGACTGACTTGATTCTTGGTATGAAGGAAACCCAAGAATACATCTCTGAGCTCGAAGGATTTCGAACTACGGTGATGAACTACAAGTTTCTTGAGGATCTTCGCAAGAAACAAAAGGCTAATGTCTTGAAGGCCTTGGAGATAAGGAGGATGATCTGTCAAACACACTCATAGGTGTTTGACAGGAACAACTTCCTTGATGATCTTAGGAAGACAAAGTGATGAGAAGGGAAATGAAGTGGTTATGTTTTCCTTTTTTTTGTGGAAAAATAGGTACTGAATATTTAATTTTTAATATAAAATTAATGAATCTATATGTTATGTTCTAATGTTATAATTTGTTAATTTTGGTGTTAATTTTTGTATTCGTCTTTGATAGTTGTTATATCTGTTTTGCTTGTATTGGGTAATGGTAGAATTATGGTCCTTGCTTAAACAATTTAAGAGTATAGGGGACTAAGGTTTTAGTCCCCTATCCTGTCCTCACATTTGCATTAAGTTATAGGAAGCACTTTATTCTCAAATTTTACCCCAAATTTGAATTCATAAACATAAAGCCTCAATTAAGTGAAATTGCATCAAAATGGGTAACTCTAGAGCTCGTAAACAGATTAAATACTCCAATTGTCAAACTGTTGGACATAATAAGTCTAGGTGTCACAAGGATCAAGTACCAAAACTAACAAAGGAAACAAAGGTTCGAGGTAGAAAAAGGCATTGTGAAGGCAGAAGGCAACATGTATTCATTTAATTATCATTTGCATAACGATTGTTCTTGTGTATTTACATTCTAGTTGATGTGCAAATCTATTAATTTTGCAGTGGATGGATGAAGACAATATAAGGAAGACTATGGAACAAGAGTTTCTTGAAGCTCTTTATGAGCAAGAAGAAGAACACACAATTTTGGAGGAAGATGAAGAGCAGTCAAGGATGGATGAAGAAGCATTCCAGCAGTTTTTGGAAGAGGAGAGAATGTACAAAAGAATTGAAGATGAAAGGAAGAGGAAAAATTGGCTTGAAGAAGCAGAGTTTGAGGCAGCTTACTATGGAGTGGCTGTGGAGGAGTTATATCCAAAACATCCATATGTGCTGGATAAAAGATGTTGAACTGGTGTTAGAAGGTTGTAGGCTTCTAGCCATTTGTAATTTGGACAATATCATGTTTGAAATGTATTTGTTTTTGTTGACTTTATAAGTCATAAGTGGTTATTCCAAACACCCCCTAAACTGCGTATGTTGACTAGATTTTAAGAATTTATGTTGTCTTTACTCCTATCTACTTGTTCAACAACCACAACTCCCATCTACTTATATAATACATCTTAAGTCATCAATGCTTTATCATACCAACATATTATCACCATGGATGTAGAAAATGGTTGTCAAATGGTATGCATTGACTGTTGGGTTGAAAGTGAAAACAGGGCTGGATTGACCTTTTTTGCAAGGCGTCCAACTTATAGAGATTTCATGTGGTATGTTTGTCCAGTGTGCCTTGAGATAAGGGAAACACATCTTATACTGTTAGAGATGGTGTTATAAGGGAAAACACAACCACAGGAGATAATTGTGGATATGTGATGGGTCTACATATTTCTGCACCTACAAGTGTTGGTGCTTACTTGGGCAGTGATGAAGAAGAAAGTGAACCACATGCAGCTGAAATAGCAAGTGGAGAACGCCCAAGCAAAGCACCACGTTAAGCACCTGCAACTGAACGACCAAATGGAGAACGCCCAAGACAAACACCACTTGAACCAACTGCAACTGAAAGACCAAATGGATCACCTACTAGTCAATTAATGCAGTGAATTATCTGCAAGAAATGCTATGTTGTCTTTCAGTCTAAATGTAACTTAACTGATATGTGTGTGCTTCTTTTGTTATAAGAATTGATTTTTGGTTAAAATTTGCATCTGTTGACGTTATAAGTCAAACAAAATAGATTTTAAAGACTAAAACAATTCGGTGTGGTTCCTCTAATATTTTGGTTTATGTTGACCTTATAAGTCAAAATGGATTTTCCCAAACACCCACCTAAACTGCATAAGCAACTGCAAACTACAAAATGAAAACAAGAAATCCAAAATATACATACACCACCACCGAATTACACCATATCAAGCAAAATATACATGTTAACAAGTACCATTTTCAGTAACCATCATCAACCAAAAAATATATATCTTCATTACATCAACAACTAAAAATAACATGTGAACTTCTCAATGGGAGACTTGATATTCATGGGGGGAGACTTGAGCTCCTTAGGGGGAGGCACATACCACTCATTCCTACTTGTGCTGGAGCATCCCACAACCGCTACAAGACCAAGTACAACATTGGGAGCGGAAGCCTTGGAAGCTTGGGAAGTGGAACCTTTCAAAGTAGTAGTCTTAGAAGACATGATCGCAAAATCATCATCAGATGTGTCTGAAATAATGATGACATCAACTTCATTTCCTTTCATGTTAGTATCTCGAAAGATAGCCAAAACCGAAACATATCAGAGTTCACCCATTACAACTTTCTTAGCTTGCAAACATTAACTCTAACCTTTCTCAGACTCTTTATTCCCATATTTTTCCCACAAGTCTTCAAGTATCACATCAGCAATATCATCTCCTATATCCCACTTATTCCCATAAGTAGCCATGACATACTCAATCATATCGTCAGATACCTTTAGCTTGCTATAATCCCTTTTTTGGGCAGATTCTGACACTGCTCGAATTTGTGTCAAATAAAATAGGGTTATTTATGCTCATTCCTCAAAATGACAATCACACAAATACAAAAAACCCAACTAACCTTTCATCACTTCAGCTTCTTTCAAAAATCTGCATAAATCTTCAAACATTTTATCAGACATTTCATCCTCTTGTAAACAAGTATTCCCATATTTGCCTTCACATATTTTACCATCTCATCAGTTACTACTGTAAAAGTAAGTTCCTTGTCTGCCATTGTTAAAGTGTATGTGAGGGTTGTGTGATGAGGATGGAAACGATCAAGATGGTATACGAAAGTTTTTCTCTGGTTTAACTAAGGTGTGGTATAAATGTGTATGGACTATAACACCCTCGACTAACTAACATAAATTAGACGTTGACCTCGGCGTTAATGGTCAAGGGACGAGTTTGGCATATAAACCCGATGTTTTGGACTCCCAGCGATGAAAAAGGGAAGTTTTGTCCCATCATGATGAATATGAACAAGTTTAGGGACCAACGGTGTATTTTAGTCTAAAAGATAAAAATACCGCTCTTAGTATTATTTGAATGGCTAATGGCAATAGACTTAATACGTGAAAGTGTGTTCAAAGCCTATGTATCGAATTCCCCAAATGTAGAAAAAGCAAATGGTATGAACTAATTGTATCCGTTGTCCTCACATTTGAAACCACACGTCCTCTTTTTTTCTCCGCAGCATTGTCAATGCTGCCTCAGGAGCCCATGAACTCGCCCCAATACTAGAAAATGGAGAGATTCTGGTCACATCCAAACACGCATCTTTACCTTGAGCCAATTTAATTATTATTATTATTATTATTATTATTATTATTATTATTATTATTATTATTATTATTATTATTAAATTAATAGTAATACTAAAAATACCGTATGTATACGGGGAATAAATAATTAAGATATGCAGAAAACAAAAGGCTGAAAATCACTTTTTTAAATGAACAATCTTTATAATTTTTAATAAAATTAAATTTACTCTAATACTAAAACCTAGAGTATGAACGATGTTATATAATATATAGGGTACTACTACCCAAAAACCCCATAGTTTTTAATATAAGGGGTGTTTGGGTTTTATCTCTCTAGTTTTTTTACGAAGGTTATTATTATATGATTGAGAACATTGGCCCCAGCTCTTTTGTTTCTCTCTCTCTCTCTATTTACTGTCACTTAAGGCAAAAGTCTTTGATGAAACCATGATAGTGAGATAAATATAAACACAGTGTGAGTGTGTTACAAAAGGCTAGTGTACTTTTTTTGGTCATATATATATATATATATATTTTTTTTTTCTTTCTTTTTTTGTAATGTTTTTTAGTAATATTTTTCATTTTTTGCATTGTGTTAAAAAAAACGTAGTCAAAAAATTACAAAAAAGTATTGAGATTTTTAATAGGCTCATATTTGAATGTTGCAAAGTGATAAAATCTCACTTCACCGTCCATTCGGCTTCGGTTATCATCAACGCCTTATCTCAAAAGTATTTTTCATCGACAAAGTTAACATTCACAATAGTAAAGATTCTCAAATTTGCAGGAAGCAATTCGCAATAGTAAAGATTCTCAATTTGCAGGCTTTCCTTCGTTATAAAGGATATCACATTCACAATTCACAGTTCACAGTTCATACCACAAAGAAGCAATCACAGTTCATACCACAAAGAAGCAAACAAGGGGTAATAAATTTGGCTTCGGAAAATGTCGAGTTCACCATTTTACACCAATGAGGTAATAAATTTTACATTTTTTCAATATCACATGCAAAATTTATAAAAAACGACAAAAAGACATATCGAGATTTTTAATAGGCTCGGATTATTATCGTTTTATCATTTTGGCTGCAAATTTGAAGGTTGCAAAGTGGAAAAAAACTCATTTTACCGTCCATTCGATTATGTCATGCCAAATCATTTTGGCTGCAAATCAACAAAAGTTTTTTTTTATCATCATCGCCGTATCTCGATTTTTTTAAACCATTTAAAAAAACCAAGTTTAGATAAGCAACCATTGGAAACTGCTTATTGCATAAGCAGTTTCAGATAAGCAACCAACTGCTTAAAACTACTTATAATAAGCAGTTTCATAAGCAACCAACTGCTTAAAACTACCACAGATCTTATAGGGGAGGGTTAGAACATCTTTTTTCAAGATCTTAAAAAAAGTATTCCAGATCTTAAGCAGTTTCATAAGCAACAATCAAAGATTTTTTAGATCTAAAAAAAATAACCAACGAAACCACCAAACAAGTATTTTTTCACCACAGAAACCATCAAAGATTTTTTAGATCTAAAAAAAATAACCAACGAAACCACGAAACGAGTATTTTTTCACCACAGAAACCATCAAAGATTTTTTAGATCTAAAAAAAACCATCAGCAACCATCAAACAAGTATTTTTTTCACCACAGAAACCATCAAAGATTTTTTAGATCTAAAAAAAATAACCAACGAAACCACCAAACAAGTATTTTTCACCACAGAAACCATCAAAGATTTTTTAGATCTAAAAAAAACCAACGAAACCACCAAACAAGTATTTTTTTCACCACAGAAACCATCAAAGATTTTTTAGATCTAAAATAAATAACCAACGAAACCACCAAACAAGTATTTTTTTTCATCACAGAAACCACCACTCGTTTAGACATCACAACATCACCACAGAAACCACCACTCGTTTAGACATCACAACATCACCACTCTCTTTTTTAGATCTAAAAGAGAGAGAGAGATCTGGTTTTAGAGTTAGAGAGAGAGAGTTTTGAGAGTGTGTGTGTGTGAGAGAGTGAGAGAGAGGGAGACAAAATGAGAGAGTGAGACAGATATGAGTGAGTGAGACAAAAGGGGTGGGTAAAACAGGGGGCGCACACAGTTTTGCAAAACGCGTTTTTAATTTTTTTTTTCAAAAGTAAAAGTATAATTTGTTAAAAAGTTTTAAAATTTGTATAATTTGTAATTTGTAAAAGTATAATTTGTAATTTGTAAAAAAAGTATATAATTTGTAAAAAAAAGGTATACAAAATTTGTTAAAAATGTATAAAAAGTATAAAAAGTAAACAATTTTTTAAAAAGTTGTAATAAAATATAAAAGTTAAATTTAAGGGGTAAAATACCGGAAATTTTATTTTCTAAAGTGTTTCTGAAGAGCCTGAATAGTTTTCTTGTCAAGATGACGTACAAAAATTCCAAATTGTTTTTACCAAAGCATCGTCGTTTGTCAAAAAAAATATGTTAAACAGGCTCAGAGGTATATACGCTCCTGAATCTGTGTCAGCCCAACAACCTGCTGTTAAAGAAAGTAATCATGGACGTCCGAGCGCAAAGGACAACAAATCCAAGGCTAAACAAAATATCCCAGATTTGAACAAAGAACCCCCCACAGGGCACCGCAGAAGCTATACAAAACCTAAAAAAGTCCGAGACTTAAATGAAGAAGCTGCGAGACATAGTTCATATGTGGGAGAGCCTTATAACGTCCCAGACTTGAACGAAGGACCTAGCGAGGGCGACTTAAGACACGACTTGTACGTTCCAGATGACAGTAGCGAATATTTTATGGCTCAAATTCCACCTCTTTTCCGACGCTGGATCCTAGGGATCTTTAACGTGGCAGGTGATGGAAATTGTGGCTATCGAGCTCTTGCCGTAGGTCTTGGTCATCACGAACGAATGTGGCCCAAAATTCGAGCTCTTGTCAGGGAAGAGGTAGACAATAACGAGGAAGTTTACATGCAAATGTGGGGGACTTATTTTACAACTATTCGTAACTCGATGAATTGGTTTGAAGGTCCAGCACCCTACGGTTACTGGATGACTATGCCAGAAACGGGCATGGCTATTGCTACAGCTCTTAACCGTTCTATTGTATGTATATCCAATTCACAATCTATTATGTGTCTTCCACTGAGAGATGGTCCAAATACAACACAAATATTGTCCCCCGTTGTGATTCTTCGTGTGGGGGAAGACCAGGCTGCTCACTTCGTTCTTGCGGTTCTTGATGAAAACTCACCACTCCCGTATACTCACCCACAATGGAGATGGTTCAGAAATGACTTGGCCGCGAGATGGGCACATATGTTTACTCAACGACAGAGCATGTTTAGAAAGACATAGAAAACGATTATTGATTTATATTGTAAATGACAAAACATGTATAGACGATTACTGATTTATATTGTAAATGACAAAACATGTATAGAAGATTACTGATTTATATTGTAAATGACAAAACATGTATAGACGATTAATGATTTATAGTATTCGAAGTTTATAATTTTGTGAACCATGATATTACTGATTTATGTTGTGAATAATTATACAAATTCTTTTGGCCAGATGCAACAAGAAAATCCTTTCTTGTGTCGTTGTCGACGTGGATTTATAATTGAAAGAACATCCCAACAGCCCAAAACTTGTGGTCTGAAGTATTATGCATGTCCTTTGTCAAAGGTAAATAATTAAATGTTTGCTTATTTACGTAAATATATCAATAACTTGTTTGTTTAGAATACATTTCTTATAATTGTTTCATCATGTAACAGCCAGGGACTGAAGACTATGGGTGTCGATACTTCATGTGGAAGGAAATATTTCAACAAAAGTACTTTGGTCAAGCCTCTTCTTCAACGCAGTGCTCAAACTGCGAAACTAAAGATAAAACGATCAACATGCTATTGGCTCAAAACAATTTGTTGAAGGCAAGAATAAAGACGTTGGAGGCATCACTGGAATTGGCAAAAAATCCAGTTGATCACGCATGTCAGTCGAGTGGAATACTCTATGAGCTTATAGATGACATTAATAATCTTCATGTGGAGTAGATTTCGTTGTAATATTGAAAACATTTGTTGTTGTACTTGTTAAATGTTTTAATGTTTTAACGTAAAAACACTACACAAATAAATATACTATACATATAAAAACACTACACAAATAAATACACTCTTACATATAAAACACTAAACAAATAAATACACACTATATATATATACACACTACACAAATAAATAATAAACCAAACCAAAAAAAAAAAAAAAAAAAAAAAATCCAATCATTGGCCCAATGATTGATCTATGGGGTGTTGGGGTAGGATGAGCCAATATATAAAAACAAAAATACTACTCTTTTCGTTTTATAATACTACATCCGTCTCAAATTAATTGTCAATATTTCCTTTTTGGGTTGTCTCAAAAAAATTGTCTACTTACTATTTTTAGTAATAACTAGAGAATTTTGTAAGGGAATATTCTATATGAGTGGTTGAAAATTGTTGTGGCCCCACTTTTATTAAACTTGGTGATTTTTGTCTCCTGTCAATAATTTTGAGACGGAGGGAGTAATTGTTTACCGATAAAAAATATACAATTAAAAAAAAACATAATTATTATAACTTTATTTTTCTTACTTTTTAACTAAGTAGTTTATAATTTATTTTTATGTTTAAAATGATAACCCCAACTGAAGGTAATATGGTAAATTTAGTCTAAATTTTTTATCTATTACGGAGTATTAGAAATAGAGGATTAATTTAAAACAATACAAGAAAAATTTTGAACCAAAAGGAGTAATTAAAATTTCACTTGTATAAAATAACCATTGCTTGACACATAGCTCTAAAAGTAATAGGAGTAATAAGAATAAGAGTAATTTTTTTTATTGGCAATTGTAGCTACATGGCCTCTAGTCTTGAAGGCGTAGCGAGTCCACACAACTAGGTTAGGTCCAATCCAAAAGTTAATGGCACCCTTCCCTTTACACACGCGAGATGAACTCCTATCATTTTAAACAAGACTCGAACTTGAGACCTTGCCTAAGAAGGTAAAACCTCTCATACCGCTAGAACAGAGGCCCGTTGGTAAAAATAAGAGTAAATTACACCGGTCCTACATGCAAATTGTACATGAACATAGCCGGGTATTTTTAAAGGAGTAGTACGTCCACTTGTTCTGATGACAACAGTAGTATCACAGATATTGAACTTTGCAATACCTTTAAATGACAGATATCTCTTCATGTTTATACCCATCTATAGAAGTCCTATGATTAGACTTAATTTTTTCTAAATCTTCATACTTACATTTATCAATGTATGGAAAATTTTGAATTACTTATTATTGATTTATTTATATTTTTTCAAAAAGTATGGCTAGACCACAAAATGTACATCCTCTTTTAGGAGGCCGGTGTCTCGTGTCTGGATTTATTTTTGCGACTTATGGGTTTAGCTGAAATTAAAATGTCTTGTAAGCCGAAATCAACTTTAAAGTTGAGCGTATTTCTTATTTGAGTCAATAAGTTTAACTTGAAAAACTCAAAAGGCAGTTAAATATAAGTTTGTAAGCTTTCTTTCTCAATTTCAAATAAGCTCATAAGACGATAAAGTAAGCTAACGCAAACACCTCTTTTTCTTTGTCTGGTTATCAGTAATTGCTTTTATATGTGTTGTTATATGGCACGACATTCTCACATTTTTTATGAACAATTCTTATGAAAACTGGTTTTTGTGGCAATTGTTCTTTGATTTCTTATTATCAGTCCATCCACATTAAATGGTATGTATAAGTACATTCAGACCTAAAACATTCAACCGACAGTTAAGATATATATTGAGTAGAGAAATAAAATTATAGCTACAAATTGATCGAGAGTTGACGATCCAAACTTGCTAACACTTGAATGGAGGACCACGTCACCACGTACTCATAAATTTACACCAAAACAACCAGCACATCTATAAAGAAGCAAGACCAACTAAGGTAGTATGGTACCAACCCGTGTTATTTAAATCTCTCACAACCCACATATTCTAAAATCTAAACTGTTGTCCTTTAATTACATTATATATCGTCATATATGGACCAATAGGGTTTAAATTTCCAGCTCGTCAACAACAATTTTTAGACAAACTGTAAAAATAATTATTTTGTCATGTCATAGATATGAAGTTTATGCATAACAGTTATTTTCTTTTACATAATCTCCCTCCAATATCAATTTGATTATCATAGTAGCTCGTGCCTAAAAAAACATCTTACACATTTTTCAATTCCTAATATTTCTTATCTTATTTGTGTTACGTATAATAGAGGAATGAATCTCTCTACTCATGATCTTAATTTACAAGTTATAATACTTATTGTAAAATACACAAAGCACAAATAAAACTAAAAAAATCACTACTCTTTCATTTAATACAATTAATACACTATTAAAAATACCCTTTCACAAAAAAAAAATACAACTATTCAACCACAATTTACAATCTAATGAAGCTACTAAACCAAATACTTAATAAGTTTACAAGAAAAGAAACATAATATACAACATTTTAATGCACATAATTTTCAGACGTACAAAACAAGAAGCAAAGTTTACACCACTTTAATTCACATATTAAAAAAAACCAAAACACCACAATGTTATTTAATGTAGTCAATTAATACTGGTCAATAAATCAATTAATACAATTATTAAAACACACCTTACATAAGTAATACATATTATCAAGCATATTGTACAACCAAATCAAACACAATTCATGCATTAAATGTCACTAATACAAATAATAACACTCTGTTCTCGAGAAAAAAAATGAATGAAAGTGAAAGAAAGAGAGAGTAAGTAAAGTGACTTTCACCCCAAAAGTGGAGTGAAAGTTTTATAACTAAAATATCATCACTTTACTTCACTTTACCTCACTTTACTTCTTAAAAAAAATGGAGAACACAAACTTCCTCACTTTCACTTTACTTCCTCCCTTTTACTCAACTTGAGAACACAGTATAAAACACATTTTACAAACTAGCAGGGTGCCCGCGAGTTTCGGCGGCGAATACACTGAAATAAAAATTTTCGGTGAATCATGTATTTTAGTTTAATATGTTTTTTTTACAATAAATTTACGGATATCAAGAATTTCGTTTAGTGCATGTTGGCCCGTGCCCGTTTGACCCGTGCTCGTTCGGGCTCAAGCTCGTTTGGCCCGCGCCAGCTCGAGCTTAAGCCTATTTTTCTCGTTGACCATTCGGGCTTGAATATCTGTATAATGTGCCCTTAGTAACATTTAATGCAAGGTTCTCGAGCATTGCAGCGGCGGATACCCTGATATAAAGTTTTTCGGCGAATCATGTATTTTAGTTTATTATGTTCTTTTTCATAATAAATTTACGGATTTGAAGAATTTCATTTAGCTCGTGCACATTCGGGCTCGAGCCCGGTTTGCTTGCGCCCGTTCGGGCTCAAGCCCATTTGGCCCGTTACCCGTTCGGGCTTGAATATTTGTATAATGTACTTTATCATTTGTATTAGTGACATTTAATAATTATGTTTAATTTGGTTGTACAATATGCTTGATAATTTGTTTCTTATGTAAGGGGTGTTTTAATAACTGTATTAATTATATTTATTGATCAATATTACTTGACTACATTAAATAGCATTAATGTGGTGTTTTATTTTTTTAATATGTTCATTAAAGTGGTGTACGCTATACTTCTTGTCTTATACGTCTGAAAATTATATGCATTAAAGTGTTGTACACTGTGCTTCTTTTCTTGTAAACTTATTAAGTATTTGGCTTAGTAGTTTCATTAGATTGTAAATTGTGTTTGAATAGTTGTATTTTTTTTTGGTGAAAGGGTATTTTTAATAGTGTATCAATTGTATTAAATGAATGAGTAGTGGTTTTTTTAGTTTTATTTGTGTTTTGTGTATTGTAGATTAAGTATTATGACTTGTAAATTAAGACCATGAGGAGAAAGATTCATTCATCTATTATATGTAGTATAGAAATAGATATTCAAGCTCGAACGGGCAACAAACTAAATGGGCTTGAGCCCGAATGGGCGCAAGCAAAACGGGCTCGAGCCCGAACGGGCATGAGCGAAACGAAATTTTTGAAATCCGTAAATTTATTATAAAAAAGAACATTATAAACTAAAATACATGATTCACCGTAAAACTTTATTTCAGGGTATCCGTAGCCGAAACGCTCGAAAACCCTGCATTAATACAAATAATAAAGTACATTATACAGATATTAAAAGCCCGAACTGTCAACGAGCAAAATGGGCTTAAGCCCGAACTGTAGTAGGCTAAACGGGCTCGAGCCCGAACGGGCACGGGAAAAATGAAATTCTTGATATCCGTAAACTTATTGTCAAAAAGAACATAATAAACTAAAGTAATGATTCACCGGAAAATTTTATTTCAGGTTACCCGCCGCCGCAACGCGAGGATACCCTGCTTGTTCTTAGGGCCTATTTGGTTGGGTGTATGGGTATGGGACTATGATTTTGAAAGTCATTAATATTGTTTGGATGGTTATGGGGCCCACCACAATGGAATGAGGATACCCAAATGTGAAGGTTTCCTCATATATTATGTGTGTGGATGATTTCTTCATACCCTCCATTATCATTCCACTCTGTACCAACACTCATACCCATTGTGATTCATAGCAACAAACCAAAAACACCTTAATTATAATATATTATAAAAATGGAAATTGAAAGGGCCAAACTCCAAAATCTTAAGGGGTCCATCTTTCTTTAACTCGCATCCTTATTGTTCCATCAATATCCAAACAGTACATGAACATGACTAAAAGTATGGTAGTGGGCTGTGTGTGGGTTTCTCATTGGATGGAACGTGTTGTGGAAATTCCTGTTCAACCCCGTTTCTTTGTAATTACTTTGTAATTGATGGGTTCCATCGGGGTTTTAAATTTATAATCGAGAATTACAGGTTAACTAGGAACACATTCGGGCAAGTATACCCTAGTCAAGTTGTAGTATAGTATATGGTAAATCAAGGTCGTCCCAAGAGACTTGGTTGCACTACAAGTGTCGTTTGTTTGTTTAAAGCAAGTAACAAGTTGATGGTTATGATTGTCACATATCAAACCAACAAGAAAAGCAATATAAGAACAAGCACGTATCAAGGTCGTGGTTATGATTGTCACGGATCAAACCACTAAGAAAAAGCACACAAAGAACATACATGTTTAGACAAATGATCACAAGGATATTAGGATGTTTAGTTTGGAAAACATATTATCAAAGATAGAACCTATAATAATAGTTTAGTGTTTTATAAATCAAATGTGCATAAGCCTCAATCAAGTGGTCATGTCATGAGCCTTATACCAACAACAACAAAGAATCCCTTTCGGCCTTAGACTTTGATGTTATTAATTTATGAAGTTCCATTTACTTGAAAGATAATGAGAACACATATTCAAAAGATTCCTTTCGGCCTTAATCCAAATTAAACCTTTACTTGTTATGTTTATTAATTCTCTTGCACAATCGTCACAAAGTACAAGACCAAAATCATTTGTCGATTAATGAATTGAAACTAACCATTGTTAAGAATACTTCGACATTAGACTCAACAATGATCGACCAAAACAATAAACAAGAACAAGTTCCAATTCAACCAAATATGATGTTATCAACATATTCCAAACAAAGACTACAATTATCCAAACATCCTTTTATCACAAGTTCTCATATGAAATAAACAAGTATAAAGACAACATTCACAAGACAAGAACACATCACAAGAATCACATAATCAACACAACCAAAGAACTAAACATGAATCATAACATTCAACATCATAAAAGTAACAAGGATTTACCCAAAGTAAGATTACATTAGGCAAGGGTGAAGGATTATAGCACTCCTTCAAGCCTCCAATCAACTACAACTTCTAACCAAGCATACTTCTGGAAATGGTAGAGGTTTGTGGTCTTTTGGGGAAGATAAGTTTGGTGGATAGTTGGTGGAAATTCGTCCTTAAGGGTGGAGGCAAGAATTACACACCTTTGGGGAAGGTAAGTTGAGAGAGGGATGTTGTTTTAGGTGGAAATTCGTCCTTAAGGGTGGAGGATCGAATTTCACACCTAGAGATGGAGTGGTGGGTGAAAGGGATGAGAAGGATGGAGAACGGATGATGAAAACATACACAAATGAGGTCTATTTATACTACTCTCAAGGTTAGGGGTTATAAATGCATTTCTTGGTCACCAAGGAGCTTGGAAGGGACTAGAATACATGTAGGAAGGACCTAGAATCGTTTGGAACACGTTTGGGACTAGAATAATTGCAGAACCAGGCCTCCCAACCGATTCGGTTAAGCTCCAACCGTTTCGGTTGGTGTTCTGGACTATTCTCCAACCGGATCCGGTTGCGGGGCCCGACCGAACGGTTGGAGCAAGTTGGCAGAAAATGGTAAGCTCCAAAGTTGTAGATCTTTCTCTTAGCTTTCCGTGGCCGCGAACCGGGGGTCAAACGGAGTCCGTATGCAAAAGTTATGGCCAAAATGGTGAAGGTGTGTCGAGAACAACGAGTCTTCCAATATGTCTTCGTTTTAGCTTCATTTCTTCATTTCTTTCTCGTTTCCCTTCTTGAACTTCATTCTTGAGTCTTTGGACCACTAACTTGATGACTTTATCTTCTCGAATATACTCCGCAAGTCTTGCTTTTGTCGGGAATTCTTCGTATGTGGAGAAATCTTCGCATTTTACTTCTTTTTCCGTCTTTTTCTCCACTTTCCTGTACTTGGCTACAAATGAACTAGCAAACGCACTTTTGTACGATTAAGCATCAAAAGCATATGATTATAACCAAATAACACACATAAAATCACGGATAACGCTACTAAAAACATGCACAATTTGAGCGTTATCAAATTCCCCCACACTTAAACTTTGATTGCCCTCAAGCAAATCTAAGAAAGAAAAATTAAACTACATACCTAAATGAAAAAATGAAAAGAAAAATATAAAATATTTTTGGTTTTTATATTTTTTACTATTTTTTTTAATTATATATAAAAACAAGCGAAAAATGAGCGCAAACTCCCCCACACTTTAGGTTTTGCTTGCCCTCAAGCAAATCTAGAAATTAAGAAAAATATCCCACATGGTGCATGAAATATTATTAATAAAATATGATGCAAATCTACCAAGGACAAGTACGAGATAAGATTAATCGTTTTAAGCTTTTAGAGGTGAAAAATCGAGATGTTTGACAATACCCCATGGATTCTCTTGCTTGATAACATGGCTAAGCACCTCACGGAAAGGAACGGATGTATAATTCACTCAACACTCAATTTATGTAGTGATAGATAGTATTAAGGAATAGTACACTCATATTGCTCAGTCATGATCTAAATATTACCATAGACTTGTACAAGAAACAAAACTCCACTGACGTGGCGTAAGCACCAAGTATAAACATCTAAAGAGGGCTTTTATTCGGGTAAGGCTAAAAGGGGTTAACGGGCTTATGCTCAAACATTACATACAAGAATATAATAGATCGCTGGCGCGAATTCTTGATTAAGTCAAACAACGGATGGTCACTAGAGTATACCTCGGATCGCTGGCGCGTTATTCGCATAACGGATGGTCACCAAAAATATGCACTAGATCGTTGGCGCGTCATTTGATCCTTCAAGAACCGGATGGTCACTAAAAATATTCACGCACTTCATATTTTCACAAAGCCAAAAGGGAAGGGATAAGGCATGGGAATATTTATGAAATTGGTGTTAAAAGAAAAATAAGGATAAAGTCAAGTCTAATACCCATGTTGCTAGTCATGAACAAACCGTAAACCCGTAAATGATTATAGTTACAATCTTCTCTTCTTCACATATCGATCACCAAATATATAATATATATCACGTCTTAGCACATTGGCTAATCGATATCTCAAACATACTTCCTCTTCCTTCATCTACATAATAATATAGCACATTGTCATCACATATATTTTTTTTCTTTTTTTTTCCGATGACTTATTCTCTTTTTTCACATTTTTTTTCATTCATTTTTTTTTCAACACTTTTTTTTCTCCATACATCACATCTCCCCCACACTTCGTATAAGCATACACCACAAAAATACAAATATGAAGTTGCGCACCTTCATCTTCGTCGGAATGGCACACACAAATGGCAAAGTGTGGCTAACTCATAATCATCAAAAACAATCCAACAACCAAGCAACTAGCAACCAACCATTTAGACTTTGACAAATGGTAGGCTAAGGTTTAAAGTGTAAAATATTTTTGTATTTTTCTGGATGTAAAAAAAATGAAAATGATGGCTTGGAGGGTGTACTAAGGGTATCTAGCGCTAAAGATGAGCGCTAACAAATGAGTCCATATAAAGGTGGTTAACTAACCAATGTGGTTAGCTAATATATCATTAGATGTAAACGGAAGGCCAATTGGTTTTATTCCTAAGGTGCCTCTTTATCACACGAATACACTTATATCACACGAATGTGATCTTACTGCGGTCTGGTAATGATTTACAAGTACAAGTTATAGAATAAATAAAACCACCGGCACACTCATAGCAAAAGATCCAAGCACAAAAAATGTATGCTAATAAGAAATAGGCTCAAATCCTCACAATTTAGTGGAAGGGCTATAAAATGTGCTAGCAAATGTCATCGATCCCAGAATGGATTGCAATAATAATCGGGACACATCTCGAATTTTTCAAAATTTACCTATTTCACCAGTGGATTCATCCAGTTATTCTAATATATTATCCTATAAGCGTGAAAACAACTAGATCACAAGGGCAAACAAGTTCACAAAAATTAAAATTGGCCCAAAAATTTTGGATTTTAAAATCTAGTCTCGCTTTTCACAATAATATTTTCCCCCACACTTAAGTTAAGCACACAAAAGAAAAATAACCTAATGACTAAACAAAAAAAAAACTACTACTATTATTACTACTATTACTACAAGAAAACTTTGAAAAATAAACAAGTTATGACTTTTTTTTTTTTTTTTTTTTTTTTTTTTCTTTTTGATTCTTTTTTTTTTTAATTTTTTTTTAATTTATTTTTATTTTTTTATTTAAAAAAAAACCAAACATGACTTATTCTTGTCCCACGAGTTCTCGGTAGCTCCATTGAAACGCACAAAGAAGCGGAGAAGCAGGTCATCGCGAAGCATATTAAAAACCCAACTTCTTTTGGGAATCAGGGAGACCCGCCTTATACCTCTCACACAGTTTGTTTACAATGGGTGAGCCTTACTTTCGAGGCACTAAAAGAAGTCAATTTATTAAAATAATTTACTAAACAAAAAAACAAAGGAAAAATAACAAAGAAACAAAATAAAGAAATTGTGAAAAATAAACTACGAAGCATTTAAGATAGGGAAAAATAGAACTATAAGCATAAGAGAAACGAAACTTCCCGGGCTAAACATCACGATCGAACTCCATATGATAAGGTGCTAAGCAAACGCTAGCATAAGCGTATGAGATCAATCGATTCCCCTTTCAACCAAACATGTCCAATCCCAAGTATAACGTCACCAACAATCCAATCAATCCTTCCTCCAAGAGCTTATTAAATCTGCAAAAACAAAATAAACTACAAAACGCGTAAAATTCTAAAACTCACTTTCGTAAGCATCACGGTTGCATTTAGCGTATGCAACAAGCCTTTAAACCCCTTGGTGGCCCGAGTGGACGAGTTATAGTCTCGTGAGGGTTTCCAGTGAACATACCCACAAAGTTCAAAACATTTTTATTTAAAAACACATGTACTTATTTATTTACAATGTACTAAAAATTAACAAAACTTAAAATGCAAAAACCAAATAAAAGAAATGAAACTCTTGCAAAAACAAAAAGACATTTAAACTTATTTTATCTAAACACAAACACACAAAAACAAAAACTGAAAACTGATTTTTTTTTTACGATTGGTCCAACCAATCCGGTTACGGGTAGTGACCGATCGGTTGGCATGAACCAACTGTGACCAATCCTTCCAACCGAATCGGTTACGGGGAGTGACCGATCGGTTGGAGGAAATTTTTTTAATTTTTTAATTTTTTTTAAACAAGCTTTATTTCAAACTTGATAAAGTAAAATAAGAACACGAAAGGTTACGAACACAATTAAATAAAACACATAAACACATTTACACTAGAAGAACACAAAAAAAAACAAAATACGACAGTTAAAACAATAAACGCATAAATAAATAAAATCACGATCACAGAAAAATGACAATCACATAGACGCAATCAAACACAATTAGTCACGTAACACAAATCAAACAAGATAATCTAAAACAAGATAATTTTATTCAAAATTAATACGAAACTAATATAAACAAAAATAACAAAAACAAATAACATAAAGACATGCAAGAGATCATATAACATATAAAACATAAAACTCACTAAACAAGAGACACAAATTTTTTGTTTATTATTATTTTTTTGGACATAACACTCCAACCGAATCGGTTACGGGCGGTGACCGATCGGTTGTAAGAGTTTTTTTTTTTTTTTTTTTTTTTTTTTGACTCTTAAATGACTCTTGAAAAATATTTACCGAGAGCTCTAACCGATCCGGTTGGGGTTCCAACCGATTCGGTTAGACTGATTTGGGTGGTTTTTTCGAAAGCGATTTTTAGCACACTTAGAAAGCAATCATTGAAATGAGCATTTTTAGAACACATGAAACGAAATCCCAACATCAAAAACTTGATTTTGATGCAAAGATCATTTGAGCAATTATGAGAAAATGAGAGATTTTAAGAAAAAGACAAGCATTCAAGCAAACATCATTAGCAAACATCAAGAGTAAGCAATCGAATCAAGCAAACATTTCAACAAACAAGCAAACAAAAGAATACAAATGCAAGTCCCCGGCAGCGGCGCCAAAAACTTGATGGATTCCATCGGGGTTTTAAATTTATAATCGAGAATTACCGGTTAACTAGGAACACATTCGGGCAAGTATACCCTAGTCAAGTTGTAGTATAGTATATGGTAAATCAAGGTCGTCCCAAGAGACTTGGTTGCACTACAAGTGTCGTTTGTTTGTTTAAGCAAGTAACAAGTTGATGGTTATGATTGTCACATATCAAACCAACAAGAAAAGAAATATAAGAACAAGCACGTATCAAGGTCGTGGTTATGATTGTCACGGATTAAACCACTAAGAAAAAGCACACAAAGAACATACATGTTTAGACAAATGATCACAAGGATATTAGGATGTTTAGTTTGGAAAACATATTATCAAAGATAGAACCTATAATAATAGTTTAGTGTTTTATAAATCAAATGTGCATAAGCCTCAATCAAGTGGTCATGTCATGAGCCTTATACCAACAACAACAAAGAATCCCTTTCGGCCTTAGACTTTGATGTTATTAATTTGTAAAGTTCATTTACTTGAAAGATAATGAGAACACATATTCAAAAGATTCCTTTCGGCCTTAATCCAAATTAAACCTTTACTTGTTATGTTTATTAATTCTCTTGCACAATCGTCACAAAGTACAAGACCAAAATCATTTGTCGATTAATGAATTGAAACTAACCATTGTTAAGAATACTTCGACATTAGACTCAACAATGATCGACCAAAACAATAAACAAGAACAAGTTCCAATTCAACCAAATATGATGTTATCAACATATTCCAAACAAAGACTACAATTATCCAAACATCCTTTTATCACAAGTTCTCATATGAAATAAACAAGTATAAAGACAACATTCACAAAACAAGAACACATCACAAGAATCACATAATCAACACAACCAAAGAACCAAACATGAATCATAACATTCAACATCATAAAAGTAACAAGGATTTACCCAAAGTAAGATTACATTAGGCAAGGGTGAAGGATTATAGCACTCCTTCAAGCCTCCAATCAACTACAACTCCTAACCAAGCATACTTCTGGAAATGGTAGAGGTTTGTGGTCTTTTGGGGAAGATAAGTTTGGTGGATAGTTGGTGGAAATTCGTCCTTAAGGGTGGAGGCAAGAATTACACACCTTTGGAGAAGGTAAGTTGAGAGAGGGATGTTGTTTTAGGTAGAAATTCGTCCTTAAGGGTGGAGGATCGAATTTCACACCTAGAGATGGAGTGGTGGGTGAAAGGGATGAGAAGGATGGAGAAGGGATGATGAAAACATACACAAATGAGGTCTATTTATACTACTCTCAAGGTTAGGGGTTATAAATGCATTTCTTGGTCACCAAGGAGCTTGGAAGGGACTAGAATACATGTAGGAAGGACCTAGAATCTTTTGGAACATGTTTGGAGTCTTAGTGATGAAGAAATTGCAGAACTAGGCCTCCCAACCGATTCAGTTAAGCTCCAACCGTTTCGGTTGGTGTTCTTGACTATTCTCCAACCGGATCCGGTTGCGGGGCCCGACCAAACGGTTGGAGCAAGTTGACAGAAAATGGTAATCTCCAAAGTTGTATATCTTTCTCTTAGCTTTCCGTGGCCGCGAACCGGGGGTCAAACGGAGTCCGTATGCAAAAGTTATGGCCAAAATGGTGAAGGTGTGTCGAGAACAACGAGTCTTCCAATATGTCTTCGTTTTAGCTTCATTTCTTCATTTCTTTCTCGTTTCCCTTCTTGAACTTCATTCTTGAGTCTTTGGACCACTAACTTGATGACTTTATCTTCTCGAATATACTCCGCAAGTCTTGCTTTTGTCGGGAATTCTTCGTATGTGGAGTAATCTTCGTATTTTACTTCTTTTTCCGTCTTTTTATCCACTTTCCTGTACTTGGCTACAAATGAACTAGCAAACGCACTTTTGTACGATTAAGAATCAAAAGCATATGATTATAACCAAATAACACACATAAAATCACGGATAACGCTACTAAAAACATGCACAATTTGAGCGTTATCAGTAATACACCACAAAATGTCATTAACGATTTTTGAAACACCTAATTTTTGTACTATCCAAAGAGAGCGACGCAAGTGTAAAATTTCCACTCCTCACAGATCCTTCCAGATCTTGACAATTCCAGAATCCACCAAACAAAAACCCTTAATATTCTTCCACAAACTGAATCCCCAAAACTAAAAATTCATTCAGCTTTCAAGAGATGCACGAATAGCGCGACTAATTTTGATCCAAAGCGTCTATGTCAGATTCGATAACCCTTTAACAAACAACCCAGATAAAAAAATGGCCTTTGTTGTTTCAAGTAATTTAAGGTATGTGATGGGTTTGGGTTTAGTTGTGTTTAAATTTTCGATTTTAAAAAAATATAATTAATTCAGTTTGTAATTGATTTGTGACTTATTTACAGCTTCAAACAGGAAGATTGCTATGGTCTTCTTCGAAATGATTTTGACTATTAAGGGTATGGTTTTTTTTGTTGCTTTTGATTACTAAGGGATTTGAGTGATTTGTGAAATGGCTAAATGGGTTCTAAATTTGGTTAGTTTGTGGTATGTTATGTGAAAATGTTATCTTTTAGGATTTTTGAACTATATTGAAGCATCTACAAAAAAAGCAATTCCTTTTTTTAGTATGTGATTGAAGTATGTTCTGAAGCATGCTCCAGTTTGCTTATCAAAGTATCCCTATTATGTATGTATGAAGTTATCGATATATGGTAAAAGTATGTTGTTTCAAAAATTTTTAGTATGCAATGCTTAATCAGATGCAGTTATGCATTATAATACTTCCTTAAACAGCTTAGTAATCAAATTAGAGGGTGCAAGCATTGAAAAAATGAGATACATAGGTGTTTTGATCTACTTAGTCAACCACCAAAGCGCCACCCACTTTTGACTCATTATCTGGAAACAAGATCTAACACATTCTCTATAGCGGGGTGTTTTGATCTACATAGATTAACCCACCAGGATATGAATTTTGTCATTGAAGATACCGATATTAAACTTCTTACTCTATCTTTATCCTATGGTGACCTTATCTGTTTTTCATTTGTTTATGCGGCATGAAGGTGGGCAAAAACAAAAGACAAAGTTACTAAAAATGAGGGAACCAAGGAAGGAAGTAAAGGGATTGAAGTGGTACTAATGTAAGCTTATATTTAACTTTTACAACATAAGATAGCTACCACTAATGTTAATGTTATTTTTGTACTTTTTTTTTTTTACAATTTTTGTGAATATGAACAGCCCAAACAAATTTACATGTCTCACAAAATTTTTCACATACGTTTTAGGGGGTCATTTAAGCCCTAAATCGACACATTTTATATCCGTTACTACTTAAAATCGTTCCTTTTCACATTTTAGGTCTTTTGGAAGCAAAATGCTGGAATGAAGCATGTTGGGATGAAAAGGAGCAAAAACATGAAGAAAACGACAAAGTCAAGACTCAAGCAGATTTTCAAGCGTGACAGCGTCTTTCTTAAAGGGCGACGTTATCCCTATATAAGAGTTTTGATCAAATTACACATGACGGCTCAGAACAATTTTTGGTTTTAAAGACTGACGGCATCACGCCTAAACTCTGGAAGGCGTCTCCCTTATACTCTACACCAGACACCCAAGAACCAATCTAAGACGACGTCCCTCATGAAGACTGACGGCGTCACACTTATCAACTGACGCCATCCCAATGATGACTTGGCCAAAAAAAACCCTAATGATGGCGACCTGACGGCATCACTAGCAAAATGTGACGCCGTCGCATTTGTAAATCTATATATAGAATTCGATTTTTCTGCATTTAGAGGGATAGAACTTTGGAGAGCATACCTTAATTCAGTTTAGTCTGAATTGGACAGTATTTTAGGGTTCCATACCCTTCTTTACATCATAAGATAAGTTTGTTAATCTATATTATCATTATGTCTACCCCATGTTTAATTGTATGTGTGTATGCTTGCTTGTTTACCATGAGTAGCTAAATTATCTTTGTGTTTTCTTAGGTCTATGAAACCTAGTTGTTAATTATTGTTAGGTTGTCTCTTGTCTTAATTGGTAGGCGCTAGAGTAAGGAAAACGAACTCCTTCTTTAATTGTTGCGAGCTTGAACGTCCTAAATAGAGAAAAGCTTAGTAGTGCACCTAGGCCATTGTTGTGTTTATTGCGTAAGTTGTAGCTGGTTGATAGTAGAGTATTCGGGGGAGATACTTAGGTACTTGGCGATCCCTGATACTCTAGAGGAGAGTTACAATTCATAGACTAGGGAATTAGGCACCCCTCTATGACCAAACGGAATACAACGCACCAATTAAGATGAGGATGTGACAATTCAACCGAGCAATAAGAGATAACTAGGGAGTAAGAACATCTAAGTAAATACATTTTTAATCATGATACGAGCACACCTACATTAGCATAATCTATCCTTAGTTTAAGTAGTTAATTAGTTTAATTAAAAGTAGTTAAAATTGGTAGAAGTATCACCCCCACTCCTATACCCCAAGAAATTTACTTGATTTCTAATAAATAAAAAAGACTAAATAGAATCTCTCTCAACCCTACCTTCTCGTCATACATCTCTTTCTAGCATCTCTATTCCCCTAGAGAACGAATCAACCCCCCGGTCTTACCCCATACTACACTATAACGATTAGGTACACTGCCTAGAGGGTTGTAAAACTTGCTCATAGAAAAGGAAGTCTTTTCGACTCCGAACCCTGCTATCAGCACTAGAAATTGTGAAAATGAATCCAACATATGAGATGTTAGTCAAGGAGAGATCGATTGTTGCCGCAAAAGATGCTTCTATTTTCGCGTTACTATTTCTCTTTCGCCCAGGGAACGCGACAGGTTGAAATAGGTCTGCAAATAAATATACACATTTAAACAAACACACAATTTAAATATAACACGCATATCTAAACGGTCAATAACAATAACAATATAAATAAAATAAACAATAAATATGACATGTAGTGCCGGCATTATATGCGCCTTAAAAGGATCAAGAATTTCTTCCCAATCGCAATCAAGGGGAAGTGGCCTCACTTATTCCCCAATAAGACTAGCCAACTGCGGTGCATAAGTGCCTATCGGTGAGAAGGTGCCTTGATCATCGAAATCAAAGGCAATCGGCAAAGGGCCATTATTCTCCTTAAAAGCCCTCTTTAAGGCCCGATTTTCCGTCTCACCAATGATCATTGAACCTAAAATATAAGTTATTGAGTTGTGAAAATACATGTAAAAAATTCAGTTTTATCAATAAAAATTATATAAAAATAAAAAATAAAAAAAATAAAAATAAAAAATCACAATTTGTTACCTGCACAATAGCCCGGCATAGTAAATGAGGGCGGTCTGGGTAGATCACCGCCAGCATCTCCGCCGTGTGATCTAGGCTCTACACACGCCATCTGTAATAGTACAAGTACAAGAACACACGATTTCGTGGACCAATCAATACTAATATACACATTCATATAAATATACATATTCATATAAACATATAGTAACAATTTCATTCAAATTACAATTTAAAAACAATTGTCATAATCAAATTACAATTTAAGAACAATTGTCATAATTAGAATCATCACTAGATAAAACTTCTTCAACAACATTGGGGTTCACTTCATCATCATCAGACACGTCAACATCATCATCATCAAGGACATGAGCAACGACATCATCTTCATTATTACTAAAATCAGCATCTTCTTCAGCACCATCTGGTGGGGCGTCCACTTCTGCTGATTCATCATTTACACTCAAATTCGCATACTCAAAATCATTCAAACCAACAGACAATGCAACATCAGATGAACTGCTGCCATGTATAACATCCTGATCAGAATCTACCATATCCCGATGCCAGATCTTCCGATGATGAACATCTTCGACTACCTTCCAATGAGGTGGTCTTCTAACAGCGTATTCAAGGTAGAAGACTTGTGTTGCTTGTGTCGCAAGAATGTATTGTTGATTTTTAAAAGCATCCAGTTCAGTCAAAATATGATGTATGTCATGTTCAATGTAAGAACGTCTAGAGCGTGGCGTAGGGTTAGTAGGGTTACGGGTGTCGAACCATATACATCGGAACAACACAACCTTACGGTTGCCCATATAAGTGAGCTCCAGAATTTTTTCCAGTTGACCATAATACATAGCTCCATCAGGGCCGGGTGTTGAAACTCCACTGCTTTGAGTGGTATGAATTTTATCGCGCTCGTGCACCAAGAACTTCACACCGTTCACTATGCAAGCGGGGTACGTACTTGCACTAGATGAAGGTCTGATACGCGTACAACGGGCGTTCAGGGTCAAAGGAAACTTCCTTTTCTTCGAGCAAGTTTTTCAACCACCTAGGAAGTGAACCTAATCGTTGTAGTGTAGTATTAGGGTAAGCCTCAGGATTGATATCGTTCTCTAGGTGTATAGAAATGCTAGTGAGAAATTACTACGCTAAGGTTGGGGTTGAGGAAGATTATTTTTTTATCTTTTTTTATATTTTTTAGAAAATGAAAGTACGATCTCGGGGTTTGGATTTGGGGGAGGGGGTGGTACTTCTACTAATTAATCTACTATTCTAATTATCTAAGCTAAGGGGTAGTCTATGTCTATTGATGTGTGCTCGTATGATGATTAAGAATGTGTCTACCTAGATACTATTACTCCCTAATTATCTTTTATTGATGGTTGAATTGTCACGTCCTTATTCTTAACGCGTTGTGTCTTCTAAGGTCGTAGGGTATGCTTTTCTCCCTAACTCTTTAAGAATACCTTATGGTTATTGCCTACAAAATCTCTAGGATTCATAAACTAACTCTAAGGTTATCTTTGGATTTTTAGCCTACAATTACTCTAGGCGATTATAAACTAAGGTTCACAAAGATTACTCAAGCATTAAAAACACAACGATGGCCTATTGCAATCCTAAGCCAATTACAATTAAGATAAGAGACAACCAATCAATAATTAATAACTAGGTTTCATGGATCTAGGCAAACACACAAGTAAATTAGTCGGACATGGTAAACATGCAAGCATACACACATACAATCGAAGACATAATGAAATCAATGAAGTAAATAACTTATCTTGATGTAAAATAGGGTATGAGAACCCTAAGATACTGCCCAAACCAGACAAAAGTCGTTTTTGGTTTTTACTCCACAAATCTACCTCTCTAAAAGTCTGAAAATTCAAATTCTATATATAGAGTTACAACTGCGACGTCGTCACCTTTTAAGTGTGACGCTGTCAGCTTCAACTTTTGACGCCGTCTGAATCTGGATCTAGGCCGTCTGAGGGAAAAGGTCTTCGTGACGCCCTACTCTTCAAAGCCTGACGCCGTCAGGTACAAAATAGCAATTTCACTCCTGAGTCGTCACAAATATAGGGATGGCGTCGCCCTTTGTCTGTGACGCCGTCGGGTGCACTTCCAGCAGCTTGAGTGTCTTGATCTTGACTTTAGCCATTTTCTTCACATATTCACGCCTTTTCGTCCAAATAAGCATCATTCCAGTATTTTGCCTTCAAGAGACCTAAAAAGTGAAAAGGAACGAAATTAAGTAGTAACGGATATAAAAGTGGGCGATTAACGACTTAAATGACCCCTTAAAAGTGTACATTTTAAATCCTTATCAAATATCCCTACACTTGGTATTTGCTTGTCCTAAAGCAAATGTGCTTTTGGCAAATCAATTTATAAGTTAGGGGGCATGAAGCATTGGTTTAGAACAATTCACAACAAGTATAAGCCCCGAAAAATTCATAACAAGCACGGAAATTATATACTAGCACCTCACAAGTGGTGTTTGGATACTCTCATCTCTCGGGTGTAAATGAAATATATCAAATTGGAAATGGAAGATAAAAACTCATTAACCGGTCCTAGTACATATTTTGCCATAGGCTTGAGACTAGATCAAACCTCCACTGCTTTGGCGTAAGCAGCTAGGAAAAACTATCTAAGAGGTCTTTTAAAGGGTTGTAACGTTAGGCTTACGGTTAGGGAAACAAAGGGTTTGGTTGGATAGGGGATATAGTGGTGGCAAGTCAAAAATCTTTATGTTACAAGCATGATAAGAATGGCGTTGCTAAGCCAAGACTCGACACTCTAAACTCTAGATAACTTTGAAACAAACAAACATAAATATAAAGATAGATATAGGATGGTAGCCCGTATGTTTTTTTTTTTCATACACTTTTACTCTACTATCCTCTACGATAACATCAAAATATAAGGGATTTATAGGTACATCCCTACACTTGAGTTTTTATTATTTCTAACACTAATTTGACCCGAATTGAAAAGATCAAAACACTTAGAGTACATTATTACGTAAATAAAAGGAATTTGAATTTAACGTTCTTTCCCGTCACTCCATAAAATTTAACTTTACCCATGAGTCCCAATCGTCCCAAAACTGTATACAAAGGATAAGACTCGACTTAGCAACCATGTAAGGAACTAGATAATTGAATTAGGGGTTTAGTATGATAACAATAATGCACTAAAAGTGAGTGCATACAGGGTAGGCTAAGGTGATTTGGGTGTACATTTGAGGGTGGATTGTAAACAATGCTCTTCATTGATAATCTGGAAAACCGAAACATCACGAGAACCGTGAAAACGATAGGCTCTGAGGGGTTAACTAGGGGCATCGTGTACTAAAGATGAGTACAACGCAAGGGTACGGGGGAATTACTCAACCGATGTGGAAGAAGTAATTATAATACGGGTATCAAACAAGGGTTGTCCTAATGCCTCTTATAATTTAGTTATTCCTAACTACACAAGTGTAGTCTCACTAGCGATCTCGGGATGCATCACAAAACAAGTTCTAAAATCTATTATACTACCGGTACACTCTCGAAGAATTAAAGATGAATGCTTTAATTCCTACAAATCTAGGGGCGAACCTCACATTTTTGGGGTGGAATTTGAGTGGTAAGGGGTTTTTGTGCTAGTCATATAACTTCCTGTCCATGAGACGCTTTATTAAGACTAAAGACCCACTCCTACATGTCATGAAAAATTTTAAATTTGGTTCTAAAATTACCCTAACCGATATTTCTCATGGTTTATTACACAAATGAAATATGACAAGACAAATAGTCAAGGATAAGCATAGTTTTAAAGTTCCCGTTTTATTCTCCCTCCCTACACTTAAACTGAACATTGTCCCCAATGTTCCCCGAAAGTATCGAAGTTATGATAATGGAAGGTAATTCAAAGAGAAAGAAACTAGTACTCCCCTGATTAGCTCGGTAGGATCTGTGTGAAGTAGTGGTTAAATTCTTCTCCAAGAAGAATGTATGTGTGAAAAGCTCATCCAATCTTATGTTTCTTCTTCTTGATAAATAAAACCTGCACACTTTAAGAAAATAGACGAAACCTTCGCGTAAAATCGGCGTGAAACTATATATGACTCTACTAAACTAGGATATAATACTTGTGGAATGGATGTTTGCAGATTTTCTAGAAAATTAAGACCTGGAAAATTCCAAAAATTTATAAGTAGCACAAATACGAGAGAAAGTTAGATAAGTGGTTTTTGCTCCTCCTGACGCCGTCAGGTAGCGAGTCTGACGCCGTCAGGCTATCCTGAGAGAAACTGGTCTACTGCATTTTTCTGAAAAAATTCTGGAAAAATTACACCTTTAAAATCTGGAAAAATTCCTGCAAAACATCCATTATGACTCGATACAAGCATTTGGCTCTAACAAACACACACACATATATATATCTTTTTCAAGAATTGTAATTCTCATGTTCACGTTCTTTTAAAAACGTGTGTAATCTTCTCTACACTTATCCTTTTTGTAAAATACCTTTATATGTAATTAAGACGAGGTTAAAGACAAAATAAAGCATTTTCACAAATTCAAACATGAGAATAAACAATCAATGAAAGGATATATGTCACACAAACAAGCAAACAATTAAGCATGGCTTGCCTCCCACGAAGCGCTTTTCTTTATTTATGAGTCTTGTAGCTAGACTCGAAGTCGTGCCCATACGTGGTCTCGTGCACGCTCACGTGCCCATATCTAAGCCATTCCAATGTTTTCTCACTTTTCTTGTACTCATCTCCTAAGTCTAGGCATTTTTTATAGTACCGCTCATTTTTTTCATAAGTATGCCTAAGTCCCCGTTGTTTATCTCTTTTGTGGAAAACTAGAAGGGGGGGGGGGTTGAATAGTTTTACCAATTTAAAACTTCCTTTTAAAATATTTAGATCGACTTATGTCAATCTACTTAGATGTGTATGTTGGACGTTGATAGATAGATATATAAAAGTGTAATGAAAGATAAAGAGTAAGAAGCACACAACCACGACATGAGTATTTATAGTGGTTCAACTACAAGGACACCTTCCTTGCCCTACTCCACTCCCCGAGTCACCTACTCGAGAGTTCGTAATCACTAAACGACACCAACTCCTTATGGCGGAGAAGCATTGACAACGTCGTCTACTCTTTTTCCGGTACTATGCTAACCACCGAGTTCTTTACACCAAGGTGAACCACACCTACCACAATGTCGCCTACCCTTTATCCGGTACTAGGCTAAGTACCGAGTTCCATTACAATTGAGGAACTACTACCCAACACTACACAACACCTAATCCCAAAGGAGACCCACTCCTTATTATAACACCATCAAGGATATCAACATCCTTGGAAACAAACTATCACTATATGTATAATGATGCACCTCATCGATTATACGGCCTAGGCATTCTTCACTAATGCCATTTGATTTGATTTCTATGCATCCTTCACCAATGCCTTTGACACAACGCTTGACACCTTTCACTAATGCTTTTGTCTCGACTCTTTCTGCATCCTTCACTAATGCCTTCGACACAACACTTCTATGGAGAAAGAAAGAACTATCAACAAGAGAACCTCAGTAGTCTTGATGATGACGAAGCATGGCAACTCATGGACTTGAGCTTGCTCGGCTTCAAGAAATGGTGATCGCGCCTTTAAGAGGAACCTAGAGAATCACACAAAAACAAAAGACAAACTACATAGAAAGATCCCTTAGGATCAGTGGTCAGAGAGTTACAAAAGGAAGAAATGGCTCACTATTTATAGAGGAGAAATGCTTACTGTTCCACAGATCCCACGGATCCCTCCCTCAAGGGATCCGTCTAGTATAAAACTAGGGATCCATGGGACGCTCCTCTTTGCCCATGGGTATTTTGGTTATGGGTCATGGGTCACGGGTAGGGCTGTAAACGAACCGGACGAACACGAACGGAGCCTTGTTCATGTTCGTTCATTTAATTTTAACCGGACAAATAAACGAACACGAACGCTTAAACGGACGAAATTTTTTGTTCATGTTCGTTTATTAAGAAAATGAGTTGTTCATGTTCGTTTATGTTCGTTCATTAAGACACTAAACGAACGCTAAACGAACATAAACGATCGAACATAAATGAACATAGACAAACAATCATAAACTTTATTAAATTATGCATCTAATATTGTTTTGTAAGTGTTGTTTTTTTAAACAAACTAATTTAAAGATTATACAATTAAAAGATTTGATAGACGAACATAAATAAATAAATGAACGTAAATGAACGTTAACGAACGCATAATCGGACGTTCACGAACATAAATAAACGGACGTGAATTTTGTTCATGTTCGTTCATTTTAACTAAACGATCGTAAAATATTGTTCGTGTTCGTTCATTTAATAAATAAACGAACATAAACGAACTTTTTACCGAACCGTTCATGAAATGTTCACTGAACGTTCAGTTCGTTTACAGCCCTAGTCACGGGTCATGGGTTATGGGTTGATCCATGGGTATTTCTTTAGATACAATGTATCTAATGAGTGCAATGCACCTAGTCAAATGAGTATGGGTCAATACCATGGGTTGTAGTTTTTACCCATTTATAATACATACTAGTTATGTATATATTTGCCCAATATGTAAACACTAGTTGTTGTACATATGTATTACTTAAATCATAAAATCACTTATACTTGTTTTAGTGTTTTATGTGAAAACGTAAGTGTGTTAGAAAACTATTGGCTCAAACCAATTACGTATTTTATTTGTATCGTTAAAATGATTTTACGTTTGTTATCGACAAAACATTAGAAGATCGTAAAATATAAATAAACGTTTTTACGGCTTATTTGTATTAACATCTTTCACTAAGTATAGGAATGGGAGCTATCCGATTGCATGCCTCTATATCTTTGTGCTTAAACCTAGGATGCGTACGGGGCATTTGATAGACTAAATCTTCAACTCCATCGGAGAATGTGATTATACCATCAATCATCCGTTCATTCAACCTAGTCATTCTCTTAAAGTTTGTTCCAAATATCACTTGAGTGAGGCTTCCATCAATGAACTCTCCTAAATCTTCTAGGACCATGAATTCAACCACATAGGCAAAACTTCCAACAAACACATCCAAGTAAGTGACCGCATCAACAACATTATCCCCTTGATAGGCTAATTCATCTACCTTAATTTTGTTATATAGATTTTTTGAGATTAAGTTTAAAGGTAAGAATGAGTGGAAGTTAGCATCAAAACTTTCAAATCCTATCTTACAAGAGAATTGCATGTTAAAGGTGCCATTAGCCTTAATTCTACACCTAGGGTCAAAACATTGGGAGAAGTCATCTTCCATTTCAAAATTAACTTCATCGATGACCTCCCCGTTATCAAGTGCCTCACCATAGTCAAACTCCTCATCGGAATCCGAGTCATAGAAAGGACTATGTTATTGCCAATTTATTTCATTATGCCCCTAGGTGATTTCCAAAGTGGTGAACGGGTGAAAGGTTTTGTTGGATTGCGTTTTCTATTTCGGGATTGGGAGGAGGATTGGGGGCGGGTAGCGTGAAGACTCTACAGAAAAAATGCGAATCATGGTGAATGATGGGTTTTACGAACAAAGTTACGAAGAAGGGGGATAGACTACGAGGTAGCTAAAAATGAGAAAAAATCATACTTGATAGGACTCAAGCTAGGGAACCTAAACGAGATAGAGTCCTAACTAGCTATTTTATTCCCCGGCAATGGCACCAAAAACTTGATATGCTTACAACGCGCATTTGGGGTCAAAGGAAACTTCCTTTTCTTCGAGCAAGTTTTTCAACCACCTAGGCAGTGAACCTAATCGTTGTAGTGTAGTATTAGGGTAAGCCTCGGGATTGATATCATTCTCTAGGGGAATAGGAATGCTAGTGAGAAATTACTACGCTAAGGTTGGGGTTAAGGAAGATTATTTTTTTTTATCTTTTTTATATTTTTTAGAAAATGAAAGTACAATCTCGGGGTTTCGATTTGGGGGGTGGTACTTCTACCAATTACTCTACTATTCTAATTATCTAAGCTAAGGGGTAGTCTATGTCTATTGATGTGTGCTCGTATAATGATTAAAAATGTGTCTACCTAGATACTATTACTCCCTAGTTATCTTTTGTTGATGGTTGAATTGTCACATCCTTATTCTTAATGCGTTGTGTCTTCTAAGGTCGTAGGGTATGATTTTATCCCTAACTCTTTGAGAATACCTTAAGGTTATTTCCTACAAAATCTCTAAGATTCATAAACTAACTCTAAGGTTATCTTTGGATTTTTAGCCTACAATTACTCTAGGTGATTATAAACTAAGGTTCACAAAGATTACTCAAGCATTAAAAACACAACGATGGCCTATTGAAATCCTAAGCCAATTACAATTAAGATATGAGACAACTAATCAATAATTAATAACTAGGTTTCATGGATCTAGGCAAACACACACGTAAATTAGCCGGACATGGCAAACATGCAAGCATACACACATACAATCGAAGACATAATGAAATCAATGAAGTAAATAACTTATCTTGATGTAAAATAGGGTATGAGAACCCTAATATGCTGCCCAAACCGGACAAAAGTCGTTTTAGGTTTTTACTCCACAAATCTACCTCTCTAAAAGTCTGAAAATTCGAATTCTATATATAGAGTTACAACTGCGACGGCGTCACCTTTTAATTGTGATGCCGTCAGATCACCGCCATTAGGGTTTCATCTTGGCCAAGTCAACTTTAGGACGGCGTCACATTGTGCTTGTGACGCCGTCAGCTTCAACTTCTGACGCCGTCTGAATCTGGATCTAGGCCGTCTGAGGGAAAAGGTCTTCGTGACGCCCTACTCTTCAAAGCCTGACGCCGTCAGGTACAAAATAGCAATTTCACTCCTGAGTCGTCATAAATATAGGGACGACGTCTCCCTTTGTCTGTGACGCCGTCGGGTGCACTTCCAGCAGCTTGAGTGTCTTGATCTTGACTTTAGCCATTTTCTTCACATATTCACGCCTTTTCGTCCAAATAAGCATCATTCCAGCATTTTGCCTTCAAGAGACCTAAAAAGTGAAAAAGAACGAAATTAAGCAGTAACGGATATAAAAGTGGGCAATTAAGGGCTTAAATGACCCCTTAAAAGTGTACCTTTTAAATCCTTAACAAGGTCCACATGCCATAGAGAGTAACTCGGGACTAAAACTTGGGTCTTTTGCCACGATCTTTTCACGAATCTACGAAAGAGATACAACAGATTTAGATGAGCAATAACTCTGGACTACAAGGTAATATAGTGTTTACCTTGTGATTGAACCACGAAGGAAAACTTGTTTCCACGGTATTGTTAGTAAATTCACTGCACAAAGTTAATGAATAAGTCATAGAAAACAAATAACTTAAGAAAAAAAAAGGTTCTTCAAAATATATATAAAAAAACATACTCTTTGTATGCCAGGATGTCTGTGTCTATTTCAGGACTGTTGTTAAGTATAAACCATACAACTACCGGCATAACATTTGTATTCAACCGAGTCGAGACTTCTCTACCCACCGGTTTGCATAAGGACTGGAACACCTAGAATTTATCTGGTTGTTCAGGAAAACCGTCATCATTTCTGTCAGGAAGATTAAATCTCGTCTCGACATCCTTAAGATAACGCGGACAGAAAGTTAATGCTTCTTTTGCAACATAACCCTCTGCTATAGAACCTTCAGGCTTGGCTTTATTTCGGAAATTATTTTTTAGTTTTTTCATGTATCTTTCAAATGGATACATATACCTCTAGTAAACAAGGCCACCTAGAATAGCCTCTTCGGGTAAATGTATAACCAAATGAATCATTATGTCAAAAAAAGCAGGAGGAAATATTTGCTCTAAATTGATCATAACATCGATCATTTGTTTTTTAGCTTTCTCCATGTCCTGCTGCCTCAAATTTCGAGCACAAATCTGCTTAAAGAATAAGCAGATCTCGATTAACGGGGTTGAAATGTCTTTGTGTAAGTATCGCTGAACTCCATAAGGAAGTAACCGCTGCATCATTATATGACAGTCATGAGATTTTAGGCCCGTTATGTCGTTATCATCAGCGGTCACTTTTTTCTTGAAGTTGGATCCAAACCCATCAGGTAGTCTAGCTCTTTTGATGAATTTACAAAAAAGTTTTCTGTTTTCTGGTGTGAAAGAGTACGTTGGATGAGGCTTATCAAACTTCCCGTTTCCTTTATCAATGAGCCACAACTCCTTTCGAACTCCCAAAGTTTTCAAGTCTTGCCTTGCCTTTAGCGTGTCTTTGGATTTGTCGTTCATTAACAAGGTATTCAGTACACTCTCAAGCACATTCTTTTTTATGTGTTTTAGTAGAAGAACGGGCCAATACTCCAGTTTGTAGAAGATAGAAAGCTTACTCCAATTCAATTCGATTTCTCGATTAGGTTTAGGGTTATTTTTAAAGTATTTGGATGCTTCCCTGAGACACGTTTAAAGACTTTACTAATTTGAATCATGATTTCCTCATTGGTAAAGCTTCTAGGAGGATGTTTCTTTTCAGGTTTACCATGAAATTCCTTATGTTTATTCCGCAGTGGATGCCTTACGCGTAAGAATCTTCTATACCTAACATAAGAGATTTTATGCTTCACAGGAAGCGATGGAGTGTCCCGATTGCATGTGGGGCATGCATAGTAGCCTTGTCCACTCCACCCAGACAAACTACTTTGAGCTGGAAAGTCGTTGATGGTTCATAAAACCGTCGCTTTCATTTTGAAATGAGTACCCGTAGCAGCGTCTAAAGTCCACTCTCCTATCCATAACTCTTTGATTTCTTTGATCAAAGGCTGCGAGAAAACATCAATGCCCTTTGCAGCTGATTTAGGGCCGGGAATTAACATCGTCAACATTGAAGAAGTCTCTTTCATACACATCCACGGGGGTGTGTTGTATGTTGTCAATATGACCGGCCACATGCTGTAAGTTTGACTCATGTTGCCAAACGGATTGAAACGATCAGCTGCCAAACCTAATCGGACGTTTCTAGGGTCATAAGAAAACTCAGGTTTCATTATGTCAAAATTTTTCCATGCTTGACCATCACACGGGTGATTCATCTTACTGTTTTCCTTAGACTGTCTAGTATCGTGCCAAGTCATCCACTTTGCGATGTGTTTTGTGTTGAACATACGTTGTAGTCTAGGTTTTAACGAAAAGTAACACAACACCTTGTTGGCAACTTTCTTCCCCTTTGTCTTTAGGTTTTTCCATCTACTCGCGTTGCAGATTGGACAATTATTGTGACTTTTGTTCGCATCTGATCCCCAAAATAAAAAACAATCATTTATACAAGCATGTATCGATTCGTATCCTAACCCGATATCTTTGTATGTCTTCTTGATTTCATAGTATGACGGTGGGAAATTGAATCCTTTACTAGGGGGCATGCCTTTTGCAAAAGAGCTAGAATCTTGTTAAACCTGACATCAGTTATTTTATATAAGACCTTGATGTGCGAAAGCTCTAATGTAAAGTTCAATGTAGTCATATCACAACCTGGGTACAACTTCTGGATGGACCTAGCAAGTAACTCTACGTACTTGTTATTAATGCTAGGATCATTGGTTTGAGCTGGTTGAGGACTTGTTGTTTGATCTGGTTGAGAACCTGTTGTTTGAGATGGTGGAGTTGGGACATTATCTGCAGAAATATCTTGGAAGACTGCATCCATGTCAATGTGTTCAGGTGAAGGTGGTTGTGGTGTGTTGTGTACTACAGGTGGAGGAAGCGGTTCACCGTGATATTTCCAAGTGGTATAACGTGTGTCAAACCTGTATTTAGATATGTGTGACTCAAGAGTTTTGAGCGTACCCAATTTATTTGGAGCGTTACCACAACGAATACATGGGCAATGAATCATTTTGGAGATGGGGTTAAACAATGGCTCACAATGCGCGACGAATTCAAAAAGACCATCTAAAAATTCTGGGGAATTACGGTTGGATATAGTGGTCCAACTCTTAGCAATTGTCATGACTGCATTGTAAAAAAACATATTCAAATAAATGAATTTATATATATACATACATATGCAAATAAACAAATTCAAATATGAAAAGGCGTAATTATGAGCTGTTTTGTTTACCTAGTGCAATTATGGAAGACAATCCTAACCTACTCTTTGAATGTCTCGTCTCATATATGAATGCGTATAACTGATTTACTATTTGGAAAAAATTCGGCAGCATTTCCCCTCAACTCCCCAAATATGTGCATTAAAGACATATTCGTAGGAGTGAAAAGGAAATACTGTCGAATTTCTCTCAAATAGTAAAACAGTTAGACGCATCCATATCCTAAATGAGACAACATTCAAATAGCAGTCCCAAACAGGGGACTTTCCGAAATTAATTTCTAATAAATTAATTTCGGACGGGTTCTCTATAGGATGATTAACTTCGAACGGGGTATTTCCGAAATTAATCACTAAAATCCTAAAAACAGTAACACAAGTTTAACAATCACAATATTACTAACCAAACGGCATATTCACAATATCATACTAAACATACAAAATCCGGTAACTTTTTAATTCATCAATATATTTTCCGATATCACATATCATTTTCATTTTAACACGGTCACTTTAAGTATTATTACTAACAATTAATAACATATCACATATCATTTTTTCTGATATCACATATCATTTTCATTTTAACACGGTTACTTTAAGTATTGTAACTAACAATTAACAACATATCACATATCATTTTAACACTGTCACATATCATTTTTTCCGATATCACATATCACATATACTTTTTTCGATATCACATATCACATGAAAGCACAGTCAATAACTAACAATTAAAATGTCGCGCCGAAACCAAACCTATGTGATCAAACAAACATAGTATATACATTATCGACAAAGTAATTAAAGTATATACCTATTTCGCGGCTGAAATACAGGAAGATAAGAAAAGAGAGAGAGAAAAAGAGGTTGTCGCTCGACCCGACATACACGGCTGTCCCGGATGTCCTCGATTGTCCCGGTTGACCCCGACAGTCCCGGTTGACCCCGAGTGTCCCAGCTGTCCCAAACACAAACACATATAAAAAATAACCTAAATTAAATAACCAAACTTACATTAACCAAATTAGTTAATAAAAACTTTTGACGACGACATTGTCGTCCCAAAACACATTAACAAAATAAAAAAAGTCCCTAACCTGTCCCGAACTGTAGCAGCTGACCCGGTGATGGTTCACGAGTGTCCTGCTACCGGCGGGGGAGCTGTTGCCATAGCGGTGGTTCACAGTGGTGTTGATGGTGTCGGTGGTTCACGATGGTGGTTCACGAGTCCCTAATGAATTACATACATCAAATTCCCATTTCATTAAACTTTATTGTTGATCCCAGTTGAGCAAACGATCTAATATAGAAGCTGACTTAAATTTGAACAAACCATTAAACACTACGCGGAATTTAATGTTTAACCTTAAGAAGAATAAAAGTAATAATCACTAAACACCTCAATATTATTAATACGAATACTCTAAATAGTATTAGGGTTTTACAACCTTGAAGTGTATCGACTTTAGATATATCAAAAACACGTATATCTAACTCTAACCTAGGACCTCCTTTTATAGGCTAAGGAGTCCTTTACAATATACAATACGTAACCTACAAGATAAATATAGTTTTCATATTTATCTAATACAAAACATTAAACCGACATATCTAACTAGCAGTGCTTATATTACATTAGCAGTGGTTACATGAGAATACTAGCCGTGGTTTAATATAGCAGTGGATTCCTTTCTTCTAGCCGTGGTTTCCTGAAACTGGTCGTGGTTCCATACTTAGAATAATTCCTTTCATGGGAACCTAAAACCCAACAATCCTCCCCTAAACTTGATATTTACAACCAAAATCATCAAGTTTCTTTTATCGCCCATACAGTCTTCACTTGGAGGAGGTATCCAAACACTTATCAGGATGTAGTAACTTCTCAAACTTCCTCAGCAACCTGTAAACTTGATAATCAAAGGGTTTCTGCAGCTTTAATCCACGAGGCTGTAACATCTGAGTAATAACTTCTAGATGATTATTCAATTTAGGATAATCACTTTCCACACACATATGAATAACATTTCAAGAAACAGTTAATACATGAACTCCACAAGACTGATATAAATACCAATTTGTAACACTGCCATTGAAGAGTCATTTAATTCTGGTTCATCATGAATGGGTTCAAATATGATCTTCAAATTATAATACACAATCCTCTTATGATAATCATCTGGTGCCACATCTCCAAATCTGTTCTTGTATAACTTCCAGATGGTCATCAAATCATCTCTTTCCATGTAGTAAACCATTTGTGAAAACTTAACAAAACCATAACTTTCACCATTGGTTCTCTCAAATTTCCAACATCCTCCACTTTCATTAAACTCAAAAGTATATGAGATAATTTGATGATGACCTGTAAGAGGTGATGTACAACTAACCTCTGGCTCCTTTAATATAGACAATTTTGTAAGAACCATCAGTCTTTTCTTGTGTACTTCAATGTCCTCTTCAGTCTCTGCTCAGAAGTATAATCCACAGCCTTTGATCTGTTAGCCTTCCTCTTCAATCTTCCTTGAGGTTTAGCCTTTATTGCTAAAGGACCTTGTAGATCTGCAATTTTCTCAATCTTCAGGAATAATTGATCAATCATAGGATTAGTAGGCTTTGTCCCCTATGGAGCAAGTTTGGCTTCCAACATTTTCCTGGCTACATTCTTGCTCAGTGGATAGTCTTTATCTATAAACATGAAGAACTTCTCCTTTGTAGTCTGCACAGCATGTACTCTGCAAGGTTGATACAACATCCACTCAACCACCTCACAGTCTTCCCAAAATTCATCATTTGGATTGGGCTGGAACAAGTTCTTTATAGAAGTCCACACAAAATTTTCTAATACTCCAGCTGGCCCAAAATTTCCATACCTAAACTCCATTACCTTCCATAATTGTTCCAGATCAACCTTATTGATACTGAACAACAAACATCCAAAATTGAAGTATGTGCTTTTCCATCCATCAACTCTTGTAATTTCTATCATTTCTCTATCATTAGCTGTAATTATCTGCCAATCTTCAATAGGATGTATAGCTCTTATTGGAGTAGGATTGATAGGTTCTGGCTGGTCACACTCCAGAAGATACTGATTCAGTATTTCTTCTTTCTCCATTTCATCATCCACTTTCTGTTTCTTTCAACTAGATTCCTCCTGAACAGCAGCTTTTCTCTTTTGTATATTCTGTATCCACTCAGCTTCTTTCTCAGAATTCATAGGGATGAAGTCATCACATCTTCTTTTACAAGCTTGATAACTCTCCTCAACCTGCTTATATGTACACTTTCTCAAATTAACACCAATATGCATGTCCATGTGCCTGATAACCTTCATCATTTCATTTCTCATTTCAGTCTTAGTAGGAGGTGTCTTCCTTTTAGCTTGATTTTTCTCCTGTCTTATCTTTCTTACCTTCTCAGCCAAAACCTTAGACCTTGTAGCAACATCTAATTGTGCCCATTCAAGAGTATTGTATTCTGTCCTTATCACTTCAGAGGCTTGAAGGAAAGGTTGTTCCATATTCCACTCTTCAATCAATCTCTGAGTAGCTTCCTCTTCTTCTTGTTTTTGCTTCTCTGCAGTTGCCACTTCTTCAGCTTGCAATTTCTTAGAAAGCTCTTCATCATGAACAATTTGCTCTTGCCTATTCTTGAACTTCAAAACAGGCTCAGCAATACCTTTCCCCTTTCCAATATCTGGTTGAACCACTTTAGTCTTTACAGGCTCACCAATTTTCAAACTTTTAGCCAAGGGTTTAGGTCCAGTAGGTTTAAGAAAAATGGGTACAGGTGTAAT
This sequence comes from Chrysanthemum seticuspe, assembly GCA_019973895.1. Lineage (NCBI taxonomy): Eukaryota > Viridiplantae > Streptophyta > Magnoliopsida > Asterales > Asteraceae > Chrysanthemum > Chrysanthemum seticuspe. Next base: position 105,795,243 of record BPTQ01000002.1, read on the forward strand.
AGTAGGTTCAGGGTTTGATGAGGTTTTACTTAAGTTAATCAGGGTACCAGCAGCCTCCTTCTCAACTTCTTTAGACTTGGGTGGTGGTGTGACAGTGGTTGTAACTATGGTAGCAATGGTTGTAATAGCTATAGGTGTATCTTAAGTAACAGTTGTGTAAATTACCTCAGAGGTTGCAGCAGTGGTTTCAATTGTACTAGCAGGGGATTCAGCAACACCAGCAGTGGATGTTGCCTGCACCACTTCTTTCTCTTTGTCTTCTACTACAGCCTTCAACGTTTCAAGCACTGCTTTATTTCCATCATTATCAGTTACCATATAATTACCATCAGTATTTCCACTATCCAAATCCAAACCATCATCCAAATGACACCCTCCCTTGAATCCTTGCTCTTACTCCTCCCTTGTTTGGATGCATCCACCAAACTTTGATCAATTGAGGAGCTAGCCTTCTTATGCACTCTCTTGGCTCTCCTATAAGCAGCAATCCCTGGCCTCCTTATTCTTTCCAAGACAGACACCCTGTGCTTCAATCTTCTGATCTGTTTACCCTGAAACACTGCAAGTTCCTAAAGACAAGTGATTGTATCCTCCATTTTGGTACATTTAGCCGTCAATTCAGTCAATTGTTCAAGAATCCTCACCACTTCAACCTATGTAACCTGGTCCGAGAGGTGGATCCTTGGAAAAGTCATTTTGTATGTTATGAGTACCCATTAATTCATCAGCATGTCCCAAACTACCCTCATCACTTCGAGCTGTGTAACCTGCTCCGAGAGGTGAATCATGGGTTGTAGAAAACATGGCATCAGACCTAGCCTGATCATCCATGCACCCTGATTTAGCCAGTTGGCTAGGGATTCCTCCACATGTGTTAAGTTCAAGAGAACTCTCCACATTAGGAGTTGCCAGTGGTTAGGTCTTACTTATGTTTTCACTGTCCTGTTCAGCACCTAGGCCTGAATCAGTAGTGAAAGCCCTTCCACTCATGTCACCTTCACCTCTTGTGATAGCCTCATTTACTACACCACTAACACCAGCCTGAGGTAGCTTGGTGCCCTTCCTCCTCCTTCTTTGGACTAATATTCGTTGGGGTTCAGTTGGTAAAGGTAAGGGTTCAGCAGTAGGTTCAGGTGGGTTAGCAGTGGTTGCAGATGTGGTAGCAGTGGGTTCAGCTTCAGTGGTTTGGGTGTGTTGTTGTTCAGGGACCTCTTCATTTTCAGGAATGTCTGGCAAATTCAGCATATTGGGAAATAATTGTGTAATGATACGAATTTGGATTTTGGTGCCTCATGTGTGCAAACACCTTAGGAAGCATATGAAGGACATCATACTTCCTATTATGAGCAATATGTTATGTGATCTGACTCTCCACTATCAATTGTACAAACCTAGGATATAAGTAGTACTTCCCCTTTTCTCGAATGTTCTTCAGAAAACCATCAAAGATCATCCTAGACCAATTGAATACCCTCCCTTGAGAAAGACATATAATAGAAGTTGCAATTTTGGAGGGAAACTCATCAAATCCAGTAGTCTTATTGTTGATACACATAAGTAGAGTATGTATCAAAAACTTCCACTGGGGTGAAACCATACCTTTGTGAAATTTGATCATATCACCCCTTCTTTAATAACCCAGTCTCGCCAATCCTTCAAAAATTTCATCATTAGAAAAATTAACAACCCCTTCACCATCCTCCAGCTTCGAAACCCCTCTAATCACATCCTTTGTGACCAGAATCTCCTCCTCATCAACAACAGACCTAACAACCCCTGCTTCATCTCTTTCTTGTATTTCAGCATTCCACCAAAATTGATGAACATATGTTTTAAGAATGATGGGTTCTACAGTTAAAGCAAAGTGGATGGGACTGTGTTTAAGGAAATCAATCATCTCATGGAAGCCTTCTGATTGATTGTTCTTTACCAAGTATGCGACAAGGTTGTGGGTTTTGGAATACAAAGTTGCCATTATGAAATTATCAGTTGGGAGTGGTTAGGGTTTATGTAGGGCGCCAATAGGAAGTGTTTAAAGATCAATTAAATGAACCGGCAGTGATTTGGGGGAATAAATACGTTATCAACAGAAAGTTACAAAACAGTCCCTCAAGTTTCCATCGCCATCAAAATTGCTCTAGCAGTGGTTTGTCCACAACTAGCAGTGGTTACAAATGTACTGGCAGTGGATACATCACCAGCACTCCAATCTTTTGACTAAGACTTCTGCAACAAAATCTAAGCCAAAAATAGTGATATCATGCATTAATTTGAAGGATTACAAAAGATACACAATTTTTTTTAATCAGCTACTCCTACAGCTCCAAAAGCTCCATAAGTTACAATAGCTCCTTCAAACCTGCATGTTACAAACACAAACCAAACACAAGAATTTTTTGAAGGTTAACAGAGGTTAGAAATAACTAGAAGTGGTTTCTTTATCTATACTGGCAGTGGTTAACAAGTATGCTAAACACCCAGTCAAAGGTCAACTCCAAGTCATTTAAACGTCCACCAAAGTCAAAGACTTCATTTACTCCTCAACTGCTCAAACCTTCCTTACATTTGACCCACTGATCTCACTTTAACAATATTTAAGACCATATCACCCACATACCACACATATTCCTCACATTCCCAAAAACCATCTTACTAACAACACAATCTCAAAAACCTTCTCTCTACAATCCACCAAAGCAACAACATGAGCAATCCAAACCAGCCCATTGAGATCTCTTCAGATTCATCTAAGAGTTCATCATCCAACAACACATGGGAAAACTACATTCCACCAAGGAAAACATCCCTCTCCTTAAAGAGGACAAACCCTGCTTCAGTTGGACCTTCTTCCATCCAGCCAGTGCTACAACAAGCTATCATGAAGGAATCCAGTTTAGACTTAAGCTCCATGCCAAGCTATGTGTCTCCATATGAAGACACAGATGATGAAGCTTCTTCCAGAGCATTGGTTGTGCCTCCCCTTGCTGAGATACCACCTCCAGAACCATTTCCAGCTCCACCTGTGTAAGCACTCATTCCACAACCAGCTGGTCCATCTTCCTCATGACCTCCCATAAAAGAGAGAGTGAGGGGACTTGCTTGCCCCAAAGTATGGGATGTCATTGGTGGACAAGGAGTGCAGAAGAGGATGCCAGCATGGGCCATAGCAAAGAAGCCATAGTTGGTTGAGGTGGTTTGTCATGAATCTGTAGTCTCTTGATGGTTGTGTTTAGTTGATGTCTTCTGTTGTACTCTGATGGTAGTTGTAATGACATGGTTGTAACTCTGCATCCTTGAATAAAGTTTTTATCTATAATAATAATACCATGTGTCCTTTTAAGTCCATTGCTTCTTACTGGTTGTGATATATTTCTTTGATCTGCAAAACAGTTAGTGGAAACAAAAAGAACAGGCAGTGGATAGAACTAAACTAGCAATACTAAGATCAACCAATAACAGTACATACAATTTACAAACTTTTACAAAACAATTTTGAGATTTAGAGATTTATCATACCAATACTAACTACAAGATACTGAAACCTCCCCACATCAAAAGCTTTAGTGAGAAGATCAACAACATTGAAATCAGTATGGATCTTAACCATTTGAATTAACCTTTTCTCATTACAATCTCTAATAAAATGATGTCTTATCTCAATATGTTTAGTTCTAGAATGCAAAACATGATTTTTAATAATGCATATTGTACTGTTATTGTCAATGTAAATCTTATTATGCATAAAATTGTACCCAAAGTCCAACAATTGATTCTGAATCCAAAGAACTTGACCACAACAACTAGCAGCAGCCACATACTCAGCTTCAGTGGTGGAATTGGCCACAATTTTCTGCTTCTTATAGTGCCATGAAATTAACCTGCTTCCCAAAAACTGACATCCTCCAGTAGTAGACTTTCTATCCAAACTAGCTCCTGCATAATCACTGTCTGTATAGGCCACCAAATCAAAAGCTGAATCCTTAGAATACCAAAGGCCCAATTTAGGATGACCCTTAAGATATCTAAAGATTCTCTTCACAGCATTCATGTGTGATGTGTTTGGTGTGACTTGAAATCTTGCACACACACATACTGAGAACATAATGTCTGGCCTAGAAGCAGTGAGATACATCAAAGATCCAATCATGGATCTATACAGCTTCAAATCAACTTTGGGACTTCCATCATCTGTTAGCAGTGGTTTCTGAGTTTCCATGGGTGTACTTGCACTGTTGACATCCTGGAATCCAAACTTCTTCAAAATATCTGCTACATACTTATCTTGACTAATGAAGATACCATCAGTCCTCTGTTGAACCTGAAGCCCCAAAAAGAAAGTGAGTTCACCCATAGAACTCATCTGAAACTTATCATGAATAAGTTTCTCAAAGTCTTTGCATAGCTCTGTAGGACCGATAAAACTAGTGATTCATGTGGTTCGGGGGGTCGGGGAAGCTCAAAGAATAAGAAAGACATGGTCATTGTATTAGATAGAAAAGGGGAAGATGTGTGTGTTTTAGAGAGAAGAAGAAGAAACCACACACACTTCTTTACAAAAAATGAACTTCCTACCCTCCTAGTTGGGACTAGGAGGGGTATTTATACTTCAACAAGCCTAACTTAGCACTATTGACTAAACTAGTCCTTGTGAATGAGTAAAAGAAGAAACTAATGCAATTCCCGTAATGACTTCACTTTAGCGAGGCTAACAATCTCTCCCCAAGTGATGTCATACGGGAGTTTCTTACAATGTTCCCTACAAGCAAAATTGAATACAAAACATAAGCGCAGCAGCTCCAAGAGTGTCTTCACAGTCTTCGAACTTCATGAATCTTCTCAGCTGCCATCTCTTTACTTGCAGAAGAACAATGCGAGCAAATCTAATTAGGGATAAAATATGACCTTTTTGCTCTCCCCTAATTAGTGCTCTTCCCCAAACTGACAACCTTTCTGATGAATTTCCTGAATTCGAAGAAGTCTTTTGATAATTAAATTAGAACCGTCTTTAGTCTTCTAATACGCAGCGGAAAATGTAGAAAAGACTGTCGACTCGACCTTCTTCAAGATTGTCCATTCGGGGGAATAAGAAATCAACATCTTCATCTCACCAAATGCATTCCAGTTATCTTTCAAATATCAAATCAGCCCATAATGTACACATTTCTCTCCCCTGATGGTTACGATTTATCGGAATCAGCATACAATTGTGTACATGAAGCATTAACTGGAAGCATTCTATCATAAATCATATCAGCCCGTGAGAAGATGTCGATGAACAATACCATTTAAAGTTGTCTAACTCATTTCAACCCCCTGTATAAAAATTCAACGGCTGTTTGTAGTAACCACATGTGAGGATAACCCAATATGATGAACTTGAGGATGAAGTAAACTCTCCCAGAATAGTTACTTAATCTTGTACTATCCTTGTGAAAAAGAACGGTGTACCCATTGTACAAAACCTCTTGACGTATCCTCAACTACGTGAGATACCGAAACTGATAGCTACTTTGTGGGTTAAGAGAGAAAGAATCACAAAAGTAACTAGATAGCAAGTCTTCATCACACTCAATATATTTGCCCAGACAAGTCATCTTCGCGGAAGGGAAGAAAGAAAGAAGACGAAATAAGTAAACTCGCCCGACAAACGTCACTTCACACCCAAATAAATAATAAAGAGTCATCTCCGTGGTCACATTAAAATTCATCGAAAACTTTAGCCGTGGAATAGTAACCTCGTGAAAAATTCGTGAGACCAAAATACCATTTTGTTAAAACAAACAAAAATTCGGCTAAATTGATTGAAAAAAAATTTCAATGTGTATCCGAAGTTTTCCTTTTGCATATGTAACCCATCAGTCCAAGTATGCGGATCCAGCTCAGTCCAATGTGTAACTAGTCTTTGCAGCCTATTAATTAACTTGAAGAACATCAGCCCACACTCGGATTATAAGCCCAAATCACAATACCCGATCAAGCATTGAGTGATATAATATCAGTTCACCAAACCTAACCCTACACACATAGAGTCATTTTGACCTAGACACAAATAAATCTATCCGCCTACCACTCTTACTCTATTAGATTTCACACTTGTGTCATTCCATCCATCTACCCTTTTAACTTATCCTCTCACCTAGAATCATCATCCCAAACAAACAAACAAAACTTATCTCAGATCAATCTCACCGATCACAGCTCCATTTTATCATCAAAGATCATCTATCTTAATCGATTACGTAACGTACCATACGTTGATGTTTGTCAGTTATTGCTCAAGTCCGGATAAAGAAAATAATACAAAGGCTTCTAGATCCATTTGCGGGTCTCAGGTAGGTGTCATTAGATGTTTTTATTTAAACGAACCAAAGAGAGGAGAATAACATATTTGTTATTATCTTGCTCTGTTTTGTTCGGATAAAAATGAAGCGAAGCTTCAAATAAGAGTCTATGATGATTTTTGCTTCGTGTGAACCTTCAATGGTTTTGATGTTTCAGTGAATACCACGAAGTTAATCTGAGATCAATTTAATGTTTTACATTTACTGTTCGAGTCTTGAGTGATTAAGAGATGGGGAGTGATAGTGAGGGTCCTTGAAGTTAGTCTAGATGTAGGATTGGTTTTGGTTTATGTTAGAGTCGGACTGATGATGGGTTGACCGGAGGTCAAATGATGTTTGGTATAAGGTATTTGGTACGTCGTGGTCATGGTCTTGTTTACGCGTAACTCCCTTTTTCTTTGAAACCTTATGCGTAAAAATATCAGTTACGCGTAACTTTTGGTCGGACCTTATGCGTAAAATGCTTGGTCTTACGCGTAAGCCAGTTGCATATGCGTAAACCCATGTCAAGTTTATGCATAAGCAAGGGCTTATGCGTAAAGACTTACGCTTAACAATTCCTACGCATAACTTCACAGTTATGCGTAATATTCCTGAAGATTCTTCTTATGCGTAAGTTTAGGGTTTTGACCCAGTTGACTTTTTCCGGCGAGTATTTCCGACCATAGTTTCCGTTCATACTAATAAACCCAGAAGCACTTTGCAAAAAACGCATCAATATTACCCATTTGACCATGAAATTTGACCAGTTGACCACAAAAACCGTCACGAGTTTGGTACAAAAACAGTCACCATAAGATAGTTTACCAAGAAACTGACTTATCTACAAAAGGAGACAAGAACCAGAAACATGGTAACAGCAAGTAAAGTTGTTGACTTTTTTGACCAAAAAGATACCAACATATGCGTAAACTGTTAACAGCAAAAGCAGTTTAAACAAATTTCCAACACATAAAACTTGGTTAAAAACAGTTTAAACACATATTCAAACCACACGAATCTGTAAAAATACACAACCTGGCTCGTTATACCACTTGTAGGACCGTTAAAACATATGATTCATGTGGTTCGGGGGGTCGGGGAAGCTCAAAGAATAAGAAAGACATGGTTATTGTATTAGATAGAAAAGGGGAAGATGTGTGTGTTTCTAGAGAGAAGAAGAAGAAACCACGCACACTTCTTTACAAAAAATGAACTTCCTACCCTCCTAGTTGGGACTAGGAGGGGTATTTATACTTCAACAAGCCTAACTTAGCACTATTGACTAAACTAGTCCTTGTGAATGAGTAAAAGAAGAAACTAATGCAATTCCCGTAATGACTTCACTTTAGCGAGGCTAACAAGCTCCTTATTTGTTGACCCAAAGGTGATGTCATCAACATAAACCTGAACCAGCAATATATCATCCTTGAGCTTCCTTATGAACAAGGTCTTATCAATCAGTCCCCTCTTGAAACCATTGTCCATCAAATATGTAAAAAGGCATTCATACCATGCCCTTGGAGCTTGATGCAAACCATACATAGCCTTCTTCACCCTGTAGACCTTATCAGGATGATCAGGATCTTCAAAACCAGGAGGTTGACATACATATACCTCCTCATCAATAGTACCATACAAAAAGGCACTATTAACATCCATTTGATACACAATAAAGTTTTTGTATGAAGCATATGCCAAAAACAGTCTTATAGCTTCAATTCTGGAAACTGGTGCAAATACTTCATCATAATCCAATCCTTCAGTTTGTGTGTATCCTTGAGCAACCAACCTTGATTTATTCCTTACCACTATTCCCCTTTCACCCCTTTTGTTTCTGAACACCCATTTAGTTCCAATAGCCCTTTTTCCGTTTGGTAGGTCAACCAATGTCCACACCTCTTGAAGCTTGAACTGCAACAGCTCCTCTTGTATTGATTTAACCCATCCTTCTTCTGATAAATCTTCTTCTACTCTCTTGGGCTCCTTTTGTGACAGAAAGCAAGCAAACAAACAGTTCTGCAAGTCTTGATGGTTGTTTCTTTTGTGAAGTGACCTTGCAAAGAAACCCTGTTCAGGAAAGGTTTTAGTGTTCTGAGTCTTGCTTCTTGTTTGAACTGCTGTATTCAAGTTGCCAAGTATTTGTTCTTTGGGATGATTCTTATGTACTCTGGTGGTAGGAATTGGACTCTCTATGATGACATTATCCAAATTTGTAACATCAGCATCATTGAAATAGTCATCCATGTTTTCATCATCAGTGGGAGTATCTATTTCTTCCAAAGCAGGCATGTCAGGATCAGTTGGATACTCATCATCACCAAATAGTGGCTTGGCAGGGATTCCAAAGTAAGTACTGCTATCAAAATTTGCAGCAGGGGTTTCATTTGAACTAGCAGTGGTAGAATTTGGCTTAGCAGTGCTTTCATTTAGATTAGCAGTGCTTTCAGAAATTTTCTTCTGCTTTTCAATTTCTTCTACCGACATTGAATTATCATGGGACAACTCTTCATTATCTTGATGATGATCACCCTTGCTTCCTGAATCCAAACCATCATCATCAGTAGGACTCTTCTTTTCAATGATGGGTGAGACAGAACCAGCTTTCCACTTTTCAACCAAGTAAAATTCCTTTGGAGGTTCATCTTCCTTAGAATTGGTTCCTTCATCAGAATCCTTTAGTGTACCTGCATCAAAATTAGTGGATGTACCTGCATTGATAGGCTCATAATTCATAGACTTGGTTAGCATATCAATATTAAACAGCCACTCTGGTCCTTTTGTCTCAACACTAGGAGTCTCTTCACTAAACTCAACATGTAAGTTTTCTTCTACTCTTCTGGTCCTCCTATTGTATACTCTAAAGGCCTTGTTGTTAAAAGAATAACCAATAAAGTATCCCTCATCTGCCTTTTCCTCAAACTTGCCTAGGTGGTCTATGGTATTTAAGATAGTAACAGGACACCCAAAAAGTTTTAGGAAATCTATCATAGGCTTCCTACCATGTAACAGCTCATAGGAGGTCTTGTTATGAGGCTTCACTACCTTGTACCTTGCTTCTATTATGCACATAACATGCAGTTCCTACAGCTTCAGCCCAAAAGGTAGTTGGTAACTTAGATTCAGATAACATTGTTCTTGCAACCTCAATTAGTGTTCTATTTTTCCTCTCAGCTACACCATTTTGTTGAGGTGTCCTAGCAACACTAAACTATATTTCAATACCCTTATCCACACAGAACTTATTCATGACATCATTTTTAAACTCAGTTCCATTTTCACATCTGATTACTTTGACCTTATGGTTCACTCTATTTTCTATCTTAATGATGAAATTCTTAAGAATCTCACTTGTTTCACTTTTAAGTGCCAGAAAGTAAACCCAAGAAAATCTGCTATAATCATCAGTGATAACTAGGCAATACTGCTTATGATTCAAACTCTTAACAAATGTGGGACCAAATAAGTCCATGTGTAACACAAACAGTGGTTGAGTAATGGTGTTCACAGTCTTGGTCTTACAAGAGGCTATATGTTGTTTACCTTTTTGACAAGCCGCACAAAGATCTTTACATTCAAAAACCTTAGAAGGTAGACCTCTAACTAAGTTCCCCTTCACCAATTTATTAATTGTATTCAAGTTTAGGTGACCTAGCCTTCTATGCCATAATTTTGACTCATCAACTGATGCCTTAGCAAACAAACAGGTTAGAGACCTATTAGGAATGACATATTTCATATCAAAACAATATATGTTATCCTTCCTAGGAACCCTAAGCTGCACAAACTTATCATCATGCATTTTAAAATCAGGAGATAACACCACACATTTTGTTTCCCCAAAAAGTACCCAATTCCTTTTATCACACATCTGGGAAACACTGAATAGATTATACTTTAGTCCCTCAACCAGATAGACTTTTTCAAAGTCCAACTTTCCTATTCTGATTGTTCCTTTGCCAAGAATCTTTCCTCCATTTGGATCATTTCCAAATGCCACATATCCTCCATCAAAAGCCTCAAAATCCTCAAGGTTGCTCCCATCCCATGTCATGTGTCCAGAGCAACCACTGTTAAAAATTCCTTTAACTTTTAGCTCATCATGTAGATTGCCCTGCACATGAAATTAAACAAATTAGTTCCTTTTGTGGACCAAAGCTAATACTGACTTGGGTCTGCCATGTGCATCAACATAGTCAAATTTCTTTAGATCCATTGATGCACAACTGTCATTGTGTAAAACCTTTGTTTTTGGTTTCCACTGCCAGCTAGCTGAGGCCTTTACAGCATATAAATGACTTCCAACCACTAGTATAGTTAAAACTTCTTTTGTTTCAGTGGTGATATTCCGCTTAGCAGTGGAAACATTTTGCTTAGCAGTGTTTAGATTTTGCTTAGCAGTGGTTGGAACCCATTTGGTTGCAGCAGTGAGTATTGATTTTGTTTTACCATTCTTCATTAGCACTGCTTTTGGAACCATGTTTTTGTTTGGGTGTGGGATGGTGTTCTTTGAAAAGTTTTTATGATTCACCCTCCTCCAATGATTCCATACTTGTGGTTGGTTTTTATAACAGTTTCTTTGTAGATGCTCAAAACTACCACATTTAAAACAAGCCTTTTTGACATATTGAAACTCCACCCCTAATCTATTTGAGATAAAGCCATTGAAGTTTCTTTGATTGCCCCTAGGTTTGAAACTTTTCATCTGATCCCTAGGAATCTCATTGTAGTTTACAACTTTCCTAGAAATTGGTGCTCCAAATCTAGGCATAAGGTTGGCTTGTTTAGAATCAACATGTTTAACATTTTCTAACTTCTCAGACTGTGTTGATTCAGACCTATCTTCCTCATCTGATTCCCAATCTTCAATAATTGGACCATCAGATGACCTATCAGAACCTATCTTAGGTGATTCAGACTTACTAATCTCACCTACAGGTTTGTTGAAACTAAACTCACTTCTAAATGACAATTCAGTGCCAGGTGGTGCATGTTTCATTAGAGAGGTTGGTGGCATATTATTGTATCATATCCCATAACCCTTTTTCATTAATTGACACCCTATAGATTTATGTACCAAATCAGAAGCAAATTGTGTTTTAGCAACCCTAACTATATGTTTCTCTTTCTCTTCTAGGGCTTCATGTTTTACACCTTTCTGCTTTTTCAAGTTTCTGTTTAAGCATCTTAATCTCTCTATCCTTAAGTTCAATTTCACCACCTAGTATGTTTATCTTATCTACATACTCAAACTTGCATTTTATGCAAAAGTTAAGTTTCTCTTCTACATTCTCAAGACCAACTTTATAACCTAAGTTATCTAAAGCAAGTCTATCTACCTCTTTTCTCAGACTCTCATTAATTGCTTTAAGTGACTCTAAGTTATCCTCACAAGATTTAAAAGAACAAGTAGAACCTTTTGAATCATTAGATACCTCATAATCTGATCCTGAAGATGAAGCATAGGCCATGAGAGCAAAGTTATGCTCTTTTGAAGCTTCACTAGCCAGGAAAGCAGCATTGGGACCTTCTTCAATTTGATCACTCCAGTCATAATCACCAAGTCCATCCTGAGCAACCAATGCAGAAGAAGAAGGTACTGGTTCTTCAGTTGTCTTCTTGAAGTTCTCATTCATCCTCTTAGGAGCCCTACACTCCCTTGCAAAGTGCCCCTTCTTCTTGTAGTTGTAGCACTCCATCTTGCTTTTGTCAAACCCTGCCTTTCTTTGACCATCATACTTGACCTGTCTTCCAGTTCTCCATAGAAACCTCCTAGCTTGGAATGTTAGAATTGCCATTTGCCACTGAAGATTGATTTCTTCAAGATCATCAGGATCAATTTGATCCAGATCCTGATTTAGCACAGTAACACTAGTTGTTAGATCAGCTAGGAAAGCACACATGGCACCATCACTAATGTTATCACTAACAGTGGTATTATTATCAATAGCAGTGGAAACACCATAAGCAGCAATGGATGCTTCCTGAGAACTTTTATGGTTTGTAGACACAAAAGCAATGTTCTGTGTAGATGAGGATGAGCCAACAATGTTCTTCTCAGACTCATAAACCTTCAAGTTATTTTAGAGATTTTCAAGAATCATCTTCTCAAAATCATCTTTATTTCTCCACACAACTGTATGCACAACCTAGTCTGGTGACAAGCTTCTGATAGACTTAAGATTGAGATCTTCTTGAGCTATTTGGTAGTCAACCAATTTTAGTTGACTTATAAGCTTCTGCAATATGTTGTAGGTTCCATCAAGATTCTCTCCATTAAGGGCAGTGAAGTTTTCAAGTTGATGTTTGAGCATATTCTTTCTGGATTTCTTGGTAGCATCATTACCATCAAATCTTGTTTCAATAGCATCCATAAGTTCCTTTGCAGTCTCATACTCTTGAAAGTCCAAAGCAAACTCATTAGGTATTCCCATACTGAGAATATTGTGAGCCTTTATCTCCAGCTTCCTTTTAGCCTTGTCAACTTCACTAACAATACTGATAACCTTTCCATCATCACCCTTTTTAGGTAGAGTATCACCATTCTCAACAACCTCCCAGATTGTGTAGTCAATCATGCGAATGTATTGCCCCATTCGCATCTTCCAAACTTGAAACTCTCCATGTTTCAGCATTGGTACCTTGGAGGCAGTAATCATGTGATTTTCGTCAGACATCTTTAAGCTTCTTGAATTTGAGTTATCTTAACTTCTTCTTGATCACAGCTTCTAGATCACAAGCTCTGATACCACTTGTTGATCCCAGTTGAGCAAACGATCTAATATAGAAGCTGGCTTAAACTTGAACAAACTGTTAAACACTACGCAGAATTTAATGTTTAACCTTAAGAAGAATAACAGTAATAATCACTAAACACCTCAATATTATTAATACTAATACTCTAAATAGTATTACGGTTTTCCAACCTTGACGTGTATCGACTTTAGATATATCAAAAACACGTATATCTAACTCTAACCTAGGACCTCCTTTTATAGGCTAAGGAGTCCTTTACAATATACAATACGTAACCTACAAGATAAATATCTTTTCCATATTTATCTAATACAAAACATTAAACCGACATATCTAACTAGTAGTGCTTATATTACATTAGCAGTGGTTACATGAGACTACTAGCCATGGTTTAATATAGCAGTGGATTCCCTTCTTCTAGCCGTGGTTTCCTGAAGCTGGCCGTGGTTCCGTACTTAGAATAATTCCTTTCATGGGAACCTAAAACCCAACACTTATTATATTAACAAACAAAATTAAAAGAAAAAAATACATACCTTTAAAAAAAACGAATTACCAAAAATTAAAGAAATTGTGCACAGTGGTTCGTGTGTAAAACGAAGGTGGTTTTAATGGGGGTTGTGGTGGTGTCGATCTATCTGGATTTGGGAGTCAATTTGGGAGGTGGTTTGATGGGAGGAGACTTAGAAAAAAAGAAGAAAATGTGCAGATCCTCAATTATTGAGGTCCCAAAATGGGACGACAAATACTTTGAAATTTTGGGACGAGATTCTCGTCCCAAACTGTTTCTTATACTTTTTTTAAAACACTTTGGGTCGACATCCTTTTGAAATTAAGGGACGATACTGTCGTCCCTAAATGTTTTTATTTTTGTGCAAAAAAATGGCGGTGGTTTAATTTTAGTGTAACAGTTTGGGACGACAATATCACCCTTTTTTTTTATCTTATTAATATTAAAGAGTATTTAAATTATTTAATTAATACTAAATAAATTAAAAATTATTTAAATTAGTTATAAATTATTTAAATAATTTAAATTAGTTATAAAAATTTTAAATAAATTTAAAATAATTTAAATTAGTTATAAAATATTTAAATAAATTAAAAATGATTTAAATTAGTTATAAATTATTTATATAAATTAAAAATGATTTAAGTTTAGTATCGAGATACAAGACATGTTAAAACGGATGAATCGAGTTAGTATTGTGATACATGATATGTTAAACTAACGAGTCGAGGTGATATTGTTATATATGATGTAAAACGAACGAGTCGAGGTGATATCGTTATACATGACATGTTAAACTAACGAGTCGAGGTGACATCATTATATATGATATGTTAAACTAACGGCACATGACATGTTAAAACGGATGAATCGAGTTAGTATCGTGATACATGATATTTTAAACTAACGAGTCGAGGTGATATTGTTATATATAATGTTAAACGAACGAGTCGAGGTGATATCGTTATACATAACATATTAAACTAACCAGTCGAGGTGACATCGTTATATATGATATTCTAAACTAACGATACATGACATGTTAAAACGGATGAATCGAGATAGTATTGTGATATATGAAATGTTAAACGAACGAGTCGAGATCTTCCCGTTATACATGATATGTTAAACGAACGAGTCGAGATGATATCGATATACTAACGAGTCGAGGTGATATCATCAAAACCGATCTCAACTCCCAACTGGTTAGTCTATAACTCTTTATCTCATCAAAACATCCAACCAAAATAATGGCGCCCAAACTTCCCTCCAAAAATACTGGCACCAAAACTTCCCACAAAAAATACTGGCTCCAAAACTTCCCACCAAAAGCTACCAGACACGCTGGTAACGCTACACGCGTCGTTCGGGGTCAAAGGAACTTCCTTTTCGTCGAGCAAGTTTTTCAACACCCTAGGCAGTGAACCTAATTGTTGTAGTGTAGTATTAGGGTAAGCCACGGGTATTGATATCGTTCTCTAGGGGAATAGGAATGCTAGTGAGAAGTTACTACGCTAAGGTTGGGGTTGAGGAAGATTATTTTTTATCTTTTTATATTTTTTAAGGAAAGGAAAGGTACGAATCTCGGGGTTTGGATTTGGGGGGTTGGTATTGCTACCGATTACTCTACTTATCTAATTATCTAATCTAAGGTGTATGTAGTCTATGTCTAATTATTGTGTGCTCGTATGATAGTTTAAAGATGTGTTTACTTAGGTTCTACTACTCCTTAATTATCTCCTATTGGTGGTTGAATTGTCACGTCCTTATTCTTAGTTGTGTTGTGTGTCTAAAGTTGTAGGGTATGCGTTTCTCCCTAACTCTTTGAACTTACCAAAGGGTCTCGTCTACAAAACCCACTAGGGATAATAAACTCTTACTCTAAGGCACTCTTTGGATGGTTTAGCTTACAACTACTCAAGGAGTTATATTCTAAGGTTCACAAAGATTTAATCAAGCATTAAGTACACAACGAATGACCTATCGCATTACTAGATCATTAATCAACTAAGATAAGAGACAACCAATCAATATTCAATAATTAAGTTTCATATTCCCTAAGCAAACACACAAGTAAATTAGCCGGACATGGAAAACATGCAAGCATACACACAAATAATCAAAGACATAATTGTATTAATGAAGTAAAACACTTATCTTGGTGTAAGATAGGGTTTGGAACCCTAAAATACTGTACAAGACAGCCTTGGTTCGGTTTAGGTTTTTACTCCAAAAGACTACACACAAATACTGAAAAATTCGGATTCTATATATAAGATTACACATGCGACGGCGTCACCTTATGTTTTGTGACGCCGTCGTGTCGCCGTCATTAGGGTTTTGTCTTGGCCACGTTAGACTTGCGACGGCGTCACCTTATGCTTGTGACACCGTCCTCTTCAGCTTCTGACGCCGTCTGGATTGCATCTAGGCCGTCTGAGTTGCGACGGCCTACTCTTTTATAACTTGACTTCGTCACTTGAAAATAGGAGTTTTGGCTTCTGTCCCGTCACAAAATCCTCCGACGGCATCGCGTATAAGCTGTGACGCCATCACCTTATGTTTTCAGCAGCTTTGAGTGTCTCGATTCTGACTTTGGCCATTTTCTTCGTATATTCG
Source organism: Chrysanthemum seticuspe (assembly GCA_019973895.1). NCBI lineage: Eukaryota > Viridiplantae > Streptophyta > Magnoliopsida > Asterales > Asteraceae > Chrysanthemum > Chrysanthemum seticuspe. The sequence continues at coordinate 105,811,449 of BPTQ01000002.1, forward strand.
CGCCTTTTCGTCCAAATAAGTGCCATTCCCGCATTTTGCCTTCAAGAGACCTAAAAAGTGAAAAGGAACGATATTAAGCAATAACGGATACAAAAGTGATCAAATAAGGGCTTAAACGACCCCTCAAAAAGGTACCTTTTAAAACCTTATCAAATATCCCTACACTTGGTATTTTCTTGTCCTCAAGCAAATGTGCTTTTAGCCAATTAATTTATAAGTTATGGGCCATGAAGCATTGGTTTAAAACAGTCCACAACACATATAAGCCGCGCAAAAGTCATAACAAGCACGGAAATTACATACTAGCACCTCACATGGGGTGTTTGGATACTCACATCTCTCTCGGGTGTATATGAAATATAACAAATTGGAAATGGAAGATAAACACTCATTAACCGGTCCTAGTACATAGATTACCATAGGCTTGAGAATAGATCAAACCTCCATCGCTTTGGCGTAAGCACCTAGGAAAGACTATCAAAGAGGTCTTTAAAGGGTTGTAATGTTAGGCTTACGGTAGGGTAACAAAGGGTTTGGTGGGATAGGCTATTTAGTGGTGGCAAGTCAAAAATCTCTATGTTAAATGCATACGAAGAATGGTGTTGCTAAGCCAAGACTCGACACTCTAGACTCTAGCTAACTGAAATAAACAAACATAAATTTAAAAGATAGATGTAGGATGGTACCCGTTTTTTATTTTTTATTTTATTATTTTTTTTATTCATACACTTTTACTCTACCATCCTCTACAGTAACGTCAAAATGATAGGGATTTATAGGCACATCCCTACACTTGAGTTTTTATTACTCTAACACTAATTTGACCCGAATTGAAAAGATCAAAACACTTTGGGTACATTATTATGCAAACAAAGGGAATTTGAATTTAACGTTCCCATCCCGTCATTTCATAAACTTTAACTTTTTCCATGAATCCCAATCGTCCCAAAACTGTATACAAAGGATATGACTCGACTTAGCAACTCATGCAAGCAACCAGATAATTGAACTAAGGGTTTAGGGTGATAACAATAATGCACTAAAAGTGAGTGCATACATGGTAGGCTAAGGCGAATTGGGTGTATATTTGGGGGTGGAGTGTAAACAATGCTCTTCATTGATATTCCGAAAAAACCGAAACATCACGAGAACCGCGAAAAGGATAGGCTCAGAGGGGTTAACTAGGGGTATCGTGTACTAAAGATGAGTACAACGCAAAGGGCGTGGGGGAATTACTCAACCAATGTGGAAAAAGTAATTATATCACGGGTATCAAACAAGGGTTATCCTAATGCCTCTTATCATTTAGTTATTCCTAACTACACAAGTGCAGTCTTACTAGCGATCTCGGGATGCATCACAAAACAAGTTCTAGAATCTAATATACTACCGGTTCACACACTAAGCATTAAAGATGAATGCTTTAATTCCTACTAATCTAAGGGCGATCCTCACATTTTGGGTGGAATTTAGGTGGTAAAGGGTTTTTGTGCTAGTCATGCAACTTCCTATCCGTGAGACGCTTTTGTTAAAACTAATGGCCCACTCCTATATGTAATGAAAAATTTTAAATTTGGTGCCAAAATTACCCTAACCGACATATTCTCATGGTTTATTACACAAATACAATTGGACAAAGCAAATAATCAAGGATAAGCATTGTTTCAAAGTTTCCGTTTTATTTTCCCTCCCTACACTTAAACTGAACATTGTCCCAAATGTTCCCCGAAAGTATCAAAGTTATGATAATGGAAGGTAATTAAAAACGAAAGAAACTAGTACTCCCCTGATTAGCTCGGTAGGATCCGTGTGTGAAGTAGTGGTTAAATCCTTTCCAAGAAGAATTTATGCGTGAAAAGCTCCTTTCAATCTTATGTAACTTCTTCTTGATAAATTAAACCTCCACACTCGAAGAAAACAAACGAAACCTTCGTGTAAAATCGGCGGTAATAATATATATATATAAGACTCGATATAAACTAGGATATAATGCTTGTGGAATGGATGTTTACAGAATTTCTGGAAAATTAAGACCTGGAAAATTCCAAATTTTTTTTAAGTAGCTCAGAAAACGAGAAAAAAAATAATCTGTTGTTTTTACTCCTTCCTGACGCCGTCAGGTTGCGATCCTGACGCCGTCAGGTTATCCTGACAAAAACTGGTCTGCGATTTTCTGGAAAAAATTCTGGAAAATTTACATCTTTAGAATCCGGAAAAATTTCTGCAAAACACCCATTATGACTCGATACAAGCATTTGACTCGAACAAACACACATATATATCTTTTAGTTAATTGCTATTCTCATGTTTACGTTTCTTTTGAAAACGTGTGTAATCCTCCCTACACTTATCCCTTATGTAAAATACCTTTATATGCAATTAAGACGATGTTAAAAACAAAATAAAGCATTTTTACAAATTTAAACATGAGAATAAACAATCAATAAAAGACATATGATACTAACAAGCAAACAATTAAACATGGGTTGCCTCCCACGAAGCGCTTTTCTTTATTTAAGAGTCTTGTAGCTAGACTCGTAGTCGTGCTCCTACGTACCGATATAAGTAAGCCTATCCTCAACAATGTCATAAGGATCAAACTTATCATTCAAGTTCCTAGTAGTACGTTCGGTTAGATATGCCTTTTCAAACTTCTCTCCATCGGGATCATAGATTGTTATCCTAATGTGCCACTCTCCATCACCGTCACTAGGCGGTCTATCCCAATCCCATTTGTGTTTAGATTTCTCAACTTTCCACTTATTCATGACAAGGTTGACGGGCAAGCTTCCTAGGAACTCGGTCATCTTCCTAAATACTAAGGCATCCTTGAACGGGTTCACTTCCATGTCCCTATCCATTTCTTTTTCTTGGAAAGTTGCTTTACTAGTGAAGGCTTCATCTAGGTAAAAAGGTCTTTGGGGGCCTATGAGGTTCTTATCTATCCAAGGTTCATATCTAGAAGGCTCTCTATCCAACCTAATCTCATGTGGGATTTCCTCTTCTTTGTAGTACGTATGCTTTTTGACATAGTAAATTGACCTAGCACTCCCCTCTCCTACCACTATCTTGGACATCTTACAATCGATGATGGCACTAGCGGTAGCTTAAAATCCTCTTCCTACTAGTAATGGGCATGTCGGGTCCTTATTCATGTCTAGCACATGAAAGTCGGCCAAAAGAGTCAACTCTCCTACGTGTACTACCATGTCTTTTATTATTCCTACCGGACGTGCAACACTACCGTCCGCTAGACCTAAGATGGTTTCCGTTGGTTCTATTTTACCTAAGTTAAGGCTTCTATGGAGGGACAACGGAACAAGATTGATGCATGACCCTAAGTCGGCTAGAGCGTCGAGAGGTTTGGAAGTTCCAAGCCTACACAGAAGAGTAAATAGCCCGGGATCGTCTAACTTCTTAGGTAAATTATTTCGCACAAAAGCGGACCCATGTTTTCCAAGCTTAAGTTCTAACTCATATTTTTCTTTTAAAGCATTATAATAAGGTGCATGAGCTAAGACCTCAAGAATCGGTTTTTCTTGATGGAGTTCCTTGTACTCCTCCTCTAAACTAGGTTTGGATTCTTGGTTGACGGGTTTCTCAAGAGTAGGTTCTACCAATGGTGCAGGGCCTTGGTACCTCATTTTGGATGGCTTGGAACCCTTTTTGATAGCATTTACCGAGTGAACCGTTGGGTGAGAGGGGCATGGATGTGCATTCTCCCATGGTGAACAAGAACATGAAGTCGACGAAATCGAATTCACTTTTGGGTTCTTTATAGTATCACTTGGGAGTGCTCCAACTTCCCGTTCATTGAAGGCTTTTAAGAGGGCATCAAACTTGTTTGTCATCTCGCTTTGTCTTTGCTTAAAATCGGCTTCAAGCTTAGTCAATCGAGTCTCTTGAGATGACAGGAATCTAGATGCAATTGCCTCAAGATTAGTGGGGTTCCCGGTGTTTAGAGAGTTGAACCTATTAGGTGGACTAGATGAGCTTTGGGGTGTGCTTGAGTTTTGGTTCCACTTAAGGTTAGGGTGATTTCTCCATGAGGGGTTGTAAGAGTTTCCTAAGTTGTTTTGTTCGGGCTTGAAAGTGTACCACTTCTCTCCCGCTCCGTCGGTACGCATGGAGGCGTAGTCCGCAAAAGCTCGTTCGGGGAGTCTTGTGCAATCACGAGTGTCATGGGGACCACTACATAACTCACAAGGTAGAGTGATTTTATTCACTTGACGTGAGGACTTAGGATTTTCGTAGGAACTCATTAGGAATTTAACTTGATCTTCAAGTTCGGTCATCCTACGGTCGGAAGATTGTGAGGTAATGGGAGGCAATGAGATTGCCTTAACGGTTTTGGGTAGCTCACGGGGGTCATCCCAACTTTCGTTGTCATAGAGGGCAAGGTCCTCTATTATACCCCATGATTCTTCCGCGGTGAGATCACTAAGTTTTCCACCGGTCGCTTGGTCAATGGATCGCTTGGTGGGGAAGTTGACATGATCATAAAAGATTTGGACTTGGAGCCAAAGATCAATGCCGTGATTAGGGACTTTATGAAGTAAGTCCTTGAATCGAGTTCATGCTTCGTAGAGAGATTCACCCTGACGTTGTTGGAACATCAAGATGTCATTCCTAAGCTTAGTGGTTCTCCCCGGTGGGAAAAATTGAGCAAGGAAGCGAGAGGTAAGATCATCCCAACTTGAGATGGAGCTGACGGGAAGTCGCTCAAGCCAATTACTAGCTTGGTCCCGTAGAGAGAATTGGAAGAGACGCAGGCGCGTGGTCTCCCGAGTAGTAGCATCAAGGTCGATGGAATCGACAATTTTAAGGAAATCCCTAAGATGCTGATTTGGATCTTCGGAACGAAGTCCATGGAATGCACATCCGTTTTGCACCAACCGGATGGTGTCTGATCGCAGGGCCGTAGTTTGGGCTTGGTCGGGAAGCTCAATGGTCTTCCTATAGCCTGAGTGGCTTGGTCTCGAGTATTCACCAAGAGTACGGGCTCTTGGCGGGTCATTTGGTGGTAGGTTGATGAGTGGTGGTTGGTTATCACCTTCCATGATGAAAAGTGATGGGATTACGAACAAAAGTCACGAAGAAGGGGGATAGACTAAGAGAAAGCTAAAAATGAGAAAAATTTACTTGATAGGAATCAAGCAAAGAAACCTAAACGAGGTGGACTAATAACTAGCTATTTTATTCCCCGGCAGCGGCGCCAAAAACTTGGTAACGCTACACGCGTCGTTCGGGGTCAAAGGAACTTCCTTTTCGTCGAGCAAGTTTTTCAACACCCTAGGCAGTGAACCTAATCATTGTAGTGTAGTATTAGGGTAAGCCACGGGTATTGATATCGTTCTCTAGGGGAATAGGAATGCTAGTGAGAAGTTACTACGCTAAGGTTGGGGTTGAGGAAGATTATTTTTTATCTTTTTATATTTTTTAAGGAAAGGAAAGGTACGAATCTCGGGGTTTGGATTTGGGGGGTTGGTATTGCTACCGATTACTCTACTTATCTAATTATCTAATCTAAGGTGTATGTAGTCTATGTCTAATTATTGTGCTCGTATGATAGTTTAAAGATGTGTTTACTTAGGTTCTACTACTCCTTAATTATCTCCTATTGGTGGTTGAATTGTCACGTCCTTATTTTTAGTTGCGTTGTGTGTCTAAAGTTGTATGGTATGCGTTTCTCCCTAACTCTCGTCTACAAAACCCACTAGGGATAATAAACTCTTACTCTAAGGCACTCTTTGGATGGTTTAGCTTACAACTACTCAAGGAGTTATATTCTAAGGTTCACAAAGATTTAATCAAGCATTAAGTACACAACGAATGACCTATCGCATTACTAGATCATTAATCAACTAAGATAAGAGACAACCAATCAATATTCAATAATTAAGTTTCATATTCCCTAAGCAAACACACAAATAAAATAGCCGGACATGGAAAACATGCAAGCATACACACAAATAATCAAAGACATAATTGTATTAATGAAGTAAAACACTTATCTTGGTATAAGATAGGGTTTGGAACCCTAAAATACTGTACAAGACAGCCTTGGTTCGGTTTAGGTTTTTACTCCAAAAGACTACACACAAATACTGAAAAATTCGGATTCTATATATAAGGTTACACATGCGACGACGTCACCTTATGTTTTGTGACGCCGTCGTGTCGCCGTCATTAGGGTTTCGTCTTGGCCACGTTAGACTTGCGACGACGTCACCTTATGCTTGTGACGCCGTCCTCTTCAGCTTCTGACGCCGTCTGGATTGCATCTAGGCCGTCTGAGTTGCGACGGCCTACTCTTTTATAACTTGACGTCGTCACTTGAAAATAGGAGTTTTGGCTTCTGTCCCGTCACAAAATCCTCCGACGGCGTCGCGTATAAGCTGTGACGCCGTCACCTTATGTTTTCAGCAGCTTTGAGTGTCTCGATTCTGACTTTGGCCATTTTCTTCGTATATTCGCGCCTTTTCGTCCAAATAAGTGCCATTCCAGAATTTTGCCTTCAAGAGACCTAAAAATTGAAAAGGAACGATATTAAGAAATAACGGATACAAAAGTGATCAAATAAGGGCTTAAACGACCCCTCAAAAAGGTACCTTTTAAAACCTTATCATCCGCTCTATATGTCACATAAAGAAAACTTGAGATCTTATCCCACCAAAAGCTACCAGATCTTATTCTCAAAACCACTCAACCTCACAACCTCTTATCTTCAAACAAATTTCAAAACCTGAGATGGAGCCATTTAATCCTTTTATGTGTTCTTGTGGAGCAGGAAATATAAGACTAAGAACATCACATACAGAAAATTCATCTGGACGGCAATATTATGCATGTCCTCTGTCGAAGGTGAACAATCATACATTTTTTATTTATGTAAATATACAAATAATTGGGTTGAATCTCTTATAATTTTCTTATTATGTAACAGCCCAGAAAAAAAGATAATGGGTGTGGATATTTTATGTGGAAGAGTGAATTTGACGAGTACTTAAGAATAATCTCTTCTGCTTCAACATCTCAAGGTTCTGGATCTGTACCAAAAGAGTGCTCAAGCTGTAATGCCAAAGATCTTAGGATAAACATGCTGGAATCACAAAAACAGGTGCTAGAGACAAGAGTAAGGATGCTGGAGGCAAGACTTGAAATGGCAAGGATTCCTGATGACCACGACCACGCATGTCAGTCGGATGCAATACTCCGTGAGCTGTTAGGTGACATGAAAAATCTTGTTGTAGTTGTTGTTGTTGGAATAATACGTATGTTTTACTTATTACTAATTTACTATGTACCTTTCAAGTTGACCATGTTCTAAGTTAACCAGATTATGGTTTCCAAGCACCCATTTTCCAATACTAAATTACATATGAATAAAGAAACAACTTGACAACAAAACAAAATAGATCAAACGAAACAACTCGGAAAGAAAACGAAACAACTCAAACGATACACACGACATAGACCATAACAAACATCGCCCATTCAATTTTTTTTCCTGCTACTTCCCGCTCTGCTAGAACCTGCACCATCTTTTCCCTTCCTTTGCTTGATGAACTGCTCAAACAATGCTTCAAGATTTGTTACCCTATTTCCCGCATCATCAAATGTGTAATCAAACGCGCTTTCTACAGCTCCATCTTTTTCCTTCCTATGCTTGACGAACTATTCAAACATAGCTTCAGCTTCCAGCGTGTTTTCTCCTCCAACACCATTAGGTTCACAGTTCAAATACACCCTGTAGAATGGTTGTTTCCTTACCCATTCTAGAATCCGGTCTCTCATCAACGGGTCAATGTTCTTATAAGAACCATATTCATCATAAATTTCTGACCCATACGTATCAAGAACTCGAGCAAAGAGATATATCAACGATAAAACCAGTGACCACTCCTTTTCCGGCGTGTAATCACCCATTATATTGTTACGTGTGTTTTGTGGGAATTGACGATTGGGTTATTTGTGTTTTGCCGGGATATGTAAGGAAAACTTTGCGGGATATATAAAGTTGCAATTTGGCGGGAAAAATAATGGGGGGAAACTATTAGCGGTATGATTTTGCCGGTAAAAATATTGGCGGGAAACTATTAGCGAACGAAATATATATATTTTTTAAAATAAAATCCAGTAAATTTATTAAAAAACAATTCACACACTTTGGTACGACATTGTCGTCCCAAAGTGTTTTTATTATAAATATAATGTAGTAAATTTATTAAAAAGAAAAATAAAAAAAAATCACTTTGGCACGAAATTGTCGTCCCAAAGTGTTTGGCCGGACTCAATATCTTGGTGGGCTATTTTTATTTCCGCAAAAATATAATAAATTTATTAAAAAAAAAATGGCACCATATTGTCGTCCCAAATTGCACAAAATTAAAGTTTTTTTTATTGCCATTTTGGTTGAAAGTTGGTGGGTCTAGGCTGCAGTTTGGGACGACGTTTTCGACCAAAAATATCAGGGATCTATTTTGAGAAAGCATGCAATGGCTACAACAATCTGCTCATAGAAATAACAGCACACTAGAATAGATCAACATAGTACGAGCAACTTCCCCAAGAGTTCTATTTCTTCTTTCGACTACTTCATTCTGCTGCTAAGTTCTAACCACAGATATTTGATGAGTAATTCCAACATCTTTAAAATAAGCTTTTGACTCCTGATTGGTGAATTATGTGTTGTTTTCCGTTCTGAAGATTCTCACCGCCGCATTCAGAAGGACTTGAGATATGAGATTGAGAGCTCATTTTATTTCATTATACTAAAGGATCAAGTGAGAACAAAATTTGAAGATAAATAATTGGCATGACTAAATGTAGATCTAAACTTATGCATAAACACGCATATCCTTAGCTTATTGGTTTTTGTGACAGTGCCCCCCCCCCCCACTATTTAGCACTAATAAATTATTTACATGTAGTTTTAGGCACAAGTTTATGTACAAGTTTAGTCATGCTAATCATTTCTCAAATATGAAATAAGAAAGTTGAGAAAGTTTTCTAGTCACGCATTCTAAAGAAGCGTTTGCTAGAGGGGGCTCACCCTTAGAATTTGGGTTTTGGTTCAAATCAAATGTTTGGATTGGATGGATACTTTTACTGAGCCCACCGAAACCCAAAAATGTGAGCATATTCAAAAGCTGGCAAGAGGGGTTGGGTTAGAATAAAACAACTTGGAAATATCTGACATTGCCCTCGTGGAACAATGTAGACCTTTTTTTCTTTTTTTGACATTACATAAATTAGTTTTTTTATTAACAGTTTAAATTATTTTATAATATATGTTCTCACTCTCAATCCTACATCAAATCCAAATCCTAATACTAAACTCATATATAAACCAAACGGGCCGTAAACGATGTAGAAGAGATTTAAAAGGAGATGCATTCATTTTTGTAGGTGTATCTAAAATGTGTGGTTATGCCTTCTTCTCACACTTCTTATTCCTATTTTATTCTCATTGGATCCTAAATCACGCAAAATAACATTGATCTTGGCTGTACATTTCTTCTACGATCACACAGTTGATCCGGTCAAGCATGGCCTATTAAAATGACAGAGTACGATTTTCACTCCTCGAAAAGTTCAACACGATAGCTAAACATATACATGGGTTGGTCGTCGGGGAACAGTCACTCAACACCTACCGATCAAAAAAGCAAAAATTAAATTCTACACGATCATTTGTATACGTCTTATGGAGACGTGTACTTTTATTTATATATTTACACACTACAAGATGTGTTAAAACTGAACACAATTATAAACGTGTAGAAACATGATTTTATCTACGGTTATAGGTGTATGAAAAACTTACATATTTATCAATGTGTGGTAACAAAAAATCACACTATCTAAAAAGAGTCACGCTTCCAAACGTGTGAAAATTGTTTACAAAAAAAAGGTAAAAGACATATAGAGAGTGGACCATACGATTTCTACAGGTTTGTAGGTGTGGAGAATATTTTAGGGATTTGTTTGACAATTGATTTCTACACGCTTGTGAGGGTGGATATATTTATATTATTCTTTCACACTATGTAATTTAGTTTTTTTTTCCCACACTTCTTTATGTGAATGTTTTAACTATTTTGTCCAAATTTGTAATGTTGAGATATTATTCACGCAATATTTGTTCATGCATTAAAAGAAAAGTGAACTTTGAAATTTTAAACATTTAAAAACGTATAAAATTGACTATTTTTTGTAGTGGATAGTAGGTTTCTTCGCCTTTGAACCTTTTTTAAAAAAGTTGGTTGCTCGGTATTTTGTATCCAAACCGGGTAAAACAACAAGACAAACTTGAGTATGAGTTTTAACTTGAATGCCTGGATAACCCTATCCAACTTAATGGTGTTTGCATTTATAGGTTTAGTCGTCGATTAAAAAGGAAAGAAAATCAGGAAGCAATAAATAATGAGGGAAGACGGCGGTCCAGTATTAGGACTGAAATGGTCAGCTATTTATCTAGTGATAATGCTGACAATTCTCATTTATACCTTCGCTGATACGTCCATATCCTTTTTTACTTAACGTGAATTGAACAACTGAACCATTAACTAACACACAATATTTTCCTAGTATTTTATAGAAATCCACGTATATTCTTTGGACATTTTATCCCCGGATTTGTTTTGTAAATGACGTTGTAACTTTAAAAAACTATAGTATTTATTTATTTTGACCTTGATCATTAATCCACCGAGTATAGTATGATCCGAAAGCTAAAATGAAGAAGAGTAATATTTTAATGATGATAATCACAAGCGTTTACCACACCTAATGGGTATACCAATAACAACTTTGTTAAATGCATAAAATGATATTTGTAGAGTATATATAGTCGTACATGTGAACACCTGATTATTCAAAGAAAATATATAGATCGACCTTTTGTATCCAATTCTTCTTTATAGCAAACTCTACTCGTTGATCACCACCTACATATAACTCAACAACATATTCTCCTCCTCATTCCCCTCCCTCGAATTTTATTTCCAATGGAAATAAACAATCCAGAAACCCGAAACTTCATAAACGTCGAATCTTTCTCAAAACTTCCATTCACCCGGACCTCACGGCTCAAAGAAAAAAGCATAAGAATTTTCGGAAAAGAATTCGTAAGCAACATAACTACCGACTCATCAACTATCAACATAACTGACGAGTCCGACTCAAATAACACCTCAGTCATTATCCATGAAGAACCAAAAGAAACTAGCAACCAAAGTAACCGCAAATTCGAATGCCATTATTGTCACAGAAAGTTTCCAACTTCTCAAGCTTTAGGAGGCCATCAAAATGCACATAAAAGAGAACGACAACACGCGAAACGAGCTCACCTTCATAATGTTATGTTTAATGGGAGCTTAAACGCGACACAAATGTATGGTCTCATGAATTACCAACGTGAAATAAGACCTTACTACCATCACCAACAATTACAATCTTGGGGTACAGTTAGTAATGCTTATGGTCTTTCTAATGCTGGCAACAATAGTAGTAGGTTTTATGGAGGGAATGCAAGTTTTAGTTCTCATCAAACAACTATCAGTAGTAGTCCATTAGCATTGTGGCGGTTTCCAACAGCACGAAACTCGATATTTGGCGACGGTTTAAACGTGTCAAGGATCGGAACTGAGATTAGTTCTCAAGTCCCATATTCCTTTGAACAAAAGTCAAGTGTTCAAGATCAAGTTAGTTTGGATTTACGTCTATAATATTTATGTCTTTTTATAGAGCTTTAGTTATCATGTGATGATCATGGTATGTTACAAAACCCTTGACAAGGTTTAATCCAGTAGCAAATTAAAGTAAGAATTTTTTTATTTTTTATTTTATTTATTTATTTTTATTTTATTTTTTTGCTTTTTCTGATCAAGGGCTGGGGCACAAGGGTCCTAGTACTATCCAGGTGCGAAGAAGCCCGGAGGTGACTGCAATGAGCAGAAATCTCAGTCGCCGGCCTAGGTGAAAGTAAAAAGACTTGCACGGCGATTATACATTTATTGTCTCAACTCACACTTGCACACACAAATTTTTGGATTATAGGATCCCAGGCACCACTAGGCGAAAGGGCTAAATCTATTAGCCAGGAATTGAAGCAAAACTTTACGAAAAAGAATATAATCTGGAGAGCAAAAAGTACATGTTAGGTTTCTGATTTTGAACGCCTCTATGACTTTATGTGCTTGTATTGTTAAAGTTTTCTACTATATTTTTTTAGCGCATTGGCTCCGTTATTAATTGAGCTTCTTAAAGTAGTTAAAATCATCTGCTATACCTTTTCTGGTTCAGTTCTCGTATTGATTAAGGCAATAACCTTTGGAATTTTACTTTCCAAATTTGATAAGTGTTTGATGCTTCAACTTTTGTATCCCATTTTTTAGTTCAGTTTTGGACTTCACAAAAATATAAATCTTGTTATGCTGTGGTCGTCGCTATAATAGTAAGCTCGTCATGAAAAAGACTTAGGGTGTGTTTGTTTTTTGAAAAAATGTCTTATTAGCTTTTTATTCTTACTGAGTCAGAGGCAGTAATAAGTGGTCAGACATTAGTGCTGTTTGTTTTTTTCTTTTGAGTCAGACCCGGTCAGACATATGACATTTTACTCACTAAAGAGGTGGGGTGATTGTCTTATTGTCTCTTACTCGATAAAAGATTAAAGACTTGTATTAATATAATATATTTTATGGTTTATTAACTATGTTATATTTTTGATAAAAAGTCTTGTTTCATATTTATTTTTTTTTGTGCAAAAGGTGAATTATATTAGCTTCCAAACTATACAACATAACAATAACAATTCAAGATTTGGACAAAATAAATTATTATCACATTGCGTTGTAACACGATTACATGTGATACGGCACCGATCCCAGAACAACGCGCAACCAAAGTTCCAAATCTGAAGGTGGCAATTCACCCTGAATACCCGGAACAGGAAATATCCATCGGAGGGTCACTGTCTGATAACGGCAAAGCAGTTGTATGTATGCTCTTGCAAAAGAACTTGGACATTTTGCATGGGAGCCAAAACACATGACTGGAGTACCACGTTCAATCACAGAGCATAAACTGAGAATCCGACAAGGATACTCACCCATACGCCAGAAGAAGCGCGACCAGGCTCCGGAGCGCGCGCAGGCAATCCTGGCAGAGGTACACAAGCTAGTAGAGGCAGGAATCATGCGGGAAGTCTACTATCATGACTGGCTCTCCAACCCAGTCATGGTAAAGAAGAGCGATGGTAGCTGGCGGATGTGCGTATACTTCACCGATCTTAACAAAGCATGTCCACAAGACTGCTACCCATTACCTGAGATAGACTGGAAAATAGAGTCTTTGTGCGGATATCCATTAAAGTGTTTCCTCGACGCATACAAAGGATACCATCAAATCCAGATGGCTAAGGAGGACGAGGAAAAAACAGCCTTTCACACAAGCCAAGGCGTCTACTGTTACACAAAAATGCCCTTTGGCTTGAAGAATGCAGGCGCCACCTATCAGCGGTTAGTAGATAATGCTTTTGAAAAACAGGTGGGCCGCAACCTAGAAGTCTATGTTGATGACCTGGTCATAAAGAGCCATACTGAAGATGAGTTAGTACGCGATATTGAGGAAACGTTCAAAACTCTACGAGAGATCAACATGAAGTTGAATCCAAAAAAATGTACCTTCGGCGCGACTGAAGGCATGTTCCTTGGATACCTGATAGAACCTGACGGTATAAAACCGTGTCCAGAAAAGACTAAGGCTGTCATTGAACTTCCTTCACCGCGCACATTGAAGGAAGTCCAATCTCTCAACGGAAAGCTGGCCGGTCTAAACAGATTCCTATCCAAGTCAGCAGACAAATCATTACCCCTTTTCAAAACACTCAAGAAGTGTATAAAAAAAGGAGACTTTCGGTGGACTACGGAGGCAGAAGAAGCCTTCACACAGCTTAAACAACACCTGGCAACGCTACCCACACTTGTTGCACCCAGACCTGGGGAAGAGCTGATTATGTATTTATCTGCAACTGAAGGAGCAGTTAGCGCAGTGTTACTAACAGATAGGGATTCAATACAAACCCCTGTCTATTTTGTAAGCAAGGCACTCAAGAAGACGGAGATGAACTATAGCGCCATGGAAAAATTAGTCCTGGCATTGGTGTTTGCTGCTAAACGGCTACGTAGGTACTTCCAAGCGCACCCAATAGCAGTAATCACAGACCAACCGATCAAGCAAATCATCTCCAAGCCTGATGCATCAGGACGACTGCAAAAATGGAGTGTGCTGCTAGGTGAACACAACATCATCTACAGACCACGTACTGCAATAAAAGGGCAGATACTGGTTGATTTCATCAGCGAAAAGCCAGACACTGATGATGCACCTGCACCACGCACAGAGGAACTACCAGATCCATGGATCTTGTTCACAGATGGATCCTCATGCGTGGATGGGTCAGGAGCAGGCCTCATCCTCACAAACCCAGAAGGAATGGAATTCACTTACGCACTGCGTTTCGAATTCACAACGACAAATAATGAGGCAGAGTATGAAGCCCTACTAGCGGGACTACGCATCGCATCTCGAATGGGTGTACGCAACCTGGAAGCGAATGTAGACTCCAGACTGGTAGCCAACCACGTGTTAGGCGAGTATGTAGCCAAGGAGGAAAACATGATTCAGTACCTTGAAAAAACCAAGGTAGTAATTCAAAGCTTTGACAAGTTTACCATCAAACAGGTTCCAAGAGGGGAAAACCGCAAGGCGGATGCACTAAGCAAAATCGCATCCACAAGCTTTGCGCACCTATCCAAACAGGTGTTGGTGGAAACATTGAAAAGCAAATCCATTTTAGAAATGGAAGTATCCACGGTAATAGAGGAAGACGGGCCTACGTGGATGACACCAATAGTAGAATTCATAAGCAAGGGAGTATTACCCGAAGAGCAGAAAGAAGCCCGAAGGATACGGCGCACAGCGCAAAGGTTTGAACTTCGGGATAACATCCTATATCGACGCTCTTTCTTACAACCATGGCTCCGCTGTGTTGGTCCATTACAAGCAAACTATGTACTGCGAGAAATCCACGAAGGTTCATGCAGCATGCATTCAGGACCACGGTCAGTGGTGGCGCGCGCTTTACGGTCAGGCTATTATTGGCCCAGCATGCACCGCGATGTGCGGGATTTGATAAGAAAGTGCAGCGACTGCCAAGTCCACAGACCCATTCCCCGCAAGCCACAACAGGAGTTAACACCAATTACAGCGCCATGGCCATTCCACAAGTGGGGTATTGACATTGCAGGTCCTTTTCCTGTTGCAGCAGGAGGTTTAAAGTTCCTCATAGTTGCCATAGACTACTTCACCAAGTGGATCGAAGCAAAAGCAGTGGTAACAATCACTGGCAACCAGGTGAAGCGCTTCGTCTGGGAAAACATTGTATGCCGCTTTGGTCTACCTGGTGAGATCATCTCGGACAACGGGAAACAATTCTGCGACAACCCTTTCAAGGACTGGTGCGAGAAGCTAAACATCACACAGCACTTTGCGTCAGTAAAACACCCACAAACCAACGGCTTAGTTGAACGTGCGAATCGAAGCCTGGGTGAAGGAATTAAGGCACGTTTGGACAAGCACAAAGGAAGATGGGTGGAAGAACTTTCGCATGTTTTGTGGGCGCACCGCACCTCAATCAAAACCAGCACGGGAGACACTCCCTTCTCTCTAGTCTACGGGACAGAAGCTGTCATACCAGCCGAAATCGGAATGCCAACTATCCGCACTACGGAAATTAATGTGGCAACCAATGATGACGAGAGACGTGTCGACTTAGACCTGCTCGAAGAACGGCGCGAACGCGCAGCCATCCGGGAGGAGAAATCAAAGTCAAGAATGAAAGGATACTATGACGCTAAAGTGCGCCGTGTTTCATTCAGACCAGGTGACTTCGTTTACCGCGCCAATGATGCGAGCCACGCAGAAGACACAGGTAAGCTTGGACCAAAGTGGAAAGGACCCTATGAGGTTACTGAAGCCTTGGGAACAGGCGCGTACAAGCTACGAGGCTTGGATGGTCATGAACTGCCACGCACATGGAACATCTTAAACCTTAAGAGGTGCTACCTATAGGAACGGCTACGGCCCAACGTATAAGCGCTCTGGCACTTTACTGAAGTGCCCCATAACTATCTATGTATTTACTTTTGTTTCCTTAGTATAATGTCTCATTTATTTCTCATAAAAACTTGCAAGTATCAATAAAACGCCGCGGTTTCTAGCTAACTCCGCGACATATTTTCATTTGTTATTTTCATATACTGTATGTCTTAACAATTTCTTATTTTCTGGCCTACATGGCGTGCATGCACTACATAACCCACGATGGTAAAAGGATAAGTTAACCTACTAAACAACTTGTTGAGTAAGAGGGTTGCAAACCCATCAACATTGGATCACGTATCCCTGTTAAACACCTTGTTCGCAAGACGTTGGAATAAGTTTGTGCGCCTCCCACGACGGATGCGCAACTATGCATATGGTGCGCGTTTAACAACATAAGGAATCAACACGCTTGGTTCTTTAAGATGATATTTACAGTACGCTGCATATCACATCATACACGATTATGACACTATTACCTAGAAACTATGTTTAAGTATACTATGATCTTCATACATGACTATGAATTTCTCACATTATTTGCGCTCGTGTACAACTTGGATACTCAGACAAATATATCTTTTACGCAAAGATAGACAGATAAGTACGCACGTCACAAGCTGCAATAAATATTAACACACATTTAGCAAAAGGAGATTTTTATTAAGGACTATGTTATTACAAAGGATGTTCATAAACATAAGATCCTATATACTATTAGATCGCTCCAGTGATGAAGTCCCTAAGCGGCTTGTAGCATCTACACTCTCGCTAAGCCTCTTCAACAAGTCCGAGTCTTGGCGAGACACGGTGGCAACACTCACTGGCACGCCATCAGATCTTGGAAGATGAGCTGCACCAACCCCGCACAAAATTGCTTTACCCTTAATACCTTCCCTTTTAGCAAGTCTGGTAGCATGCGCTTCCAATACTTCCTTCAAGGACATCTCTTTCTCTAAAGCAAAGGGATTCAGAATGTCCCTAGGGTGAGCAAAAACAGGCACCTGCAGCTGAGAGACATCGGGCTTCAAAAAATAGTCCGGTTGTGCTTCTGCATCATCAGTACGATGGCGCGCTAAGGTCAATCCTTCCATAATAACGGTTACAGGATAATCCTGGTCGCGCTCCATTTCAGCAATCATGGGAAGCTCTAAAGTCTTCATCTTATTCATAGCAGCAACCAGGTTATCATAGGACTGCGCATCATACACAAGAACTTTTTCAGCAGGTACCTTCAGCAAGTTAGCCTCCTGCAGCGCCTCTATATCCTCTGATTTTCCTCTCGCCAGAGCACATTGGACTACCCCACCAAATTTGTCCACTACCTCCTTGGACTCAAGAGTACTCAGCGCAGCAAGACGCAGACCATGGCTGATAAGCCACCTGCGCTCAGAGATGGTAGACATTAGATGAGGATATAATTCCTCATCATACTCCAAAGTAAGCTTACGCAACTTCATCTCTTGTGCCTCCAGAGCACTGCTCACAGTGACACCAAAATCTTCCAACTGCGAGGTCAATGTGTCCTTATTCTTCTCCAGATATTTTAGTGCCCAGAGGCACGAAGCCTTGTACCCTGACGACTTTGTGCGCTCTTGGCCTATTTGGCCCATCAGCGCCATTTTCTCCTCGGCCTGCTTCTTAACATACACGCTCAAACTCTCTACCTCAGCCCTGGCACTAGCCAATTGCGCCTCTAGCAAAGCAATTTTCTCATCTTTTTGAGCACCTTGGCTGCTTTCACCAGCAATACGTACCCTTAGCTTCTCAACTATCGCAGCTTGGTGCGCAGACACCTGTACCTACTCCTCAACCAATTGACCCACTGATGCAACCTCAGCAGGCAAGTCTTCATCTTTTTGGCTGAATAGCTCAGACTGCACAGGACTATCCTTGGGGGGAGACTCCGCAACCTGCTCAAACCTGCATACACAGACAGAGCATTATCAGTTTCCCATATACAGTTGGTGCGCAAAAAAAAAAAAAAAAAAAAAAAAAAAAAAAAAAAAAAAAGCATTCACAATATTACTTACTGTGGGCCAGCGACATCAGCAGACGGGTGAGATGATGCAACATCACTGGTGGATGATTCCACAGTGAGGATCACAGGGCATTTTTTCCTCGAGGAGCTCGCGCCATCCTCTCCGCGGGATCTTTTGCGCTTTAACCCAGATTCTGGCTCTTCTTCTTCTTCCTCCATAAGCTGCGCCACGGCTACAGGTGGTGGCTGCGCTAAGGGAGAAGGCACCCTGGGGCTTGGCACGCTTTGCAGCGGCGTCGCTTCCACAGCGACGGAGGAGCTAGTACCTATTCCCCCTATGTTCATCTCCAGGGTATGGCCTGCAGTGGCCGCTAGTATAGCTTCCTCTCCTTCTTTTAGGGGACGTGTCCCTACCTTCACCTCGACAGGCTTCGCTAAGCGCACAACGGTGAACAGATCCATCTCTGCGCAATAGCAGACAACAAAGAACACATGTTATATAATGTGCGAAAAGGACAGAAAGCTCTTACATTAGTTATAAAAGGGGGTGCGAGGAACGAGTACCCACCCTGGCCATTGGCGCCTAAGAAGATTGGCATCTCATCCGGCATACCAAAATAATTACGGCTGATGCCCATATGCACCAAAAATTCCTCAGGATAGGAACTAATGGGGATGCGGTTCGCGTTTATCAGTTCCGCATCCTCAGCAACATATGATCCAGGCACGGGGCACTCATCCCTAGGCAACGTTCCTCGGGTATAAAAGTCATAGTGCCACGGGAAGCATGTGTCGTCTACCCAGAAAAATGACTCCCTCCAATTTCTAAGCGCATCTAGCTTCTCAGTGTAACACTGAAATCTACCGGCGCGCTTAGCAAAGGATACCCACCCATGTGACCATGTCGTGTGATAAAAGGCACGGAATAGGTGGATGGTTAGGTTAACCGCCAGCAAACGGCAGTTCACCTCAAAATTGGTAATTTTAGCCGCACCGATGCAGTGCAGCTGGGATAGGTGTAGCTCGTAATAATTTAAAACATCGCACAAAAATTGGGATAGGGGCATACGTTGATTCGCGAATTCAAAAAGCCGTGTGTATACCCCTATTTTTCCTTTGGGGAAATCCGCAATAGATGCCCGCGCACCCGGAACAACCGGATGCACCTCAAGAGGTATAAAGTAATCCGAAGTGAATTCTAGAAGATCGCTTTCGGTGAGGTCGGAGGTGAAATAAGACAACTGTTTGACCATGGTATTGTTTTTACAAAGCGCACGCGCGGTTACCTTTTGAATACAATGTTTTCCTAGGTTGTAGTTTGAAGTTTTATTAGCAATGGCGGATGAACGTTTCTACTGTGAGAAACAAAGTGGAAATGGAGCGATGGGTTATATAATTTTTCTCATCCACACGATGAGTGACACGTGGACCCCACTAACACTAACTGTGTGGCTGAGATTGCTTGATGGGACGTTACTGCAGTTACTTTCCCCCGATTTACGAGGCACCAATTTTTTAACCCCATGTCTAGATACAATGTACGGGAGGATATATTTTTATGGCTTATTGGCTATGCTTCGACGTTGTTTTATTGACTGCGGTTATTAGTCTAGCATTCGTAGTTATTCACTACGCATACTAGACTGGGGGGACATGATGACGTATAGTCTATATCCGGGTCACGGACCCGCCCAAAACCTAATACTGATAAGCCCAGCACGAGCTGGGCTACGCTGATAAGCGTTTAGGCCCACGAAGGCCCAAATACGAATCTATTTACGGAATAGATATCGGATATCTCTTAATCAAGGAGATAATCATTCCCCAACCGACTTAGGCGAGATACGCCGAAGGTTGAGGAACACGGAACCAACAAGGATTGCGTGCGTATATAAAGGGAATCACATCCCTCGTTAAAGGTACGATCTCAAAACCCTAACTCACCTTTAACCCTAAATCGATTACTTACTCTCACGCCGGAGGATAATCGTGGGAGACAATCCCACGGTAAGCCTAACGGTGTTTTCTGTCTCTTAGTGCGCAGGTCTCAAGCAACAATCATTAATTGGTACGAGAACCGGAGCCCCGAACAAGGAACGCCCAACTTTTGTATCAACAGAGATGATTAGAAAATAGTGGTTCAAAAGCAAGGTTGGTTGTTGATGTTCAGTTCTTACTTTTACAAATGTAACTACCTTACCATCATCAGTCATTTCTATACACATTACATATTAACCTTAATTTTCTATAATTAGAAAAAACTAGAGGACATTTCTTTTTTTTTTCTTTTTTTTAACCATTGTCCATGTTTTCCGTCGGCTATTACATTGGTCTTGTGCTCAATGCCACACATATTAAACCAATAATTTTTTTCCCTTTTGAAAAGATTGATGTAATCATTTTAAGGTTGTTTGTGCCACATTCAAACTTAAAAACCCTACATCAAGTTAGACACTATAGTTTAAGAAGAGTGTACTCAGCTTGAATTGTTTATCTGAGTTAATTAGATGTCACTTGTCATCAAAAGTTCTAATCATTATTGTTTACATGCACCTTTGTTAAATATAAATATGAAATTCATTAGGGGTGGCAATCGAGTCGTGTTCGGGTTGACCTATTCGGGTTCACGGGTTGGCGGGTCATTAGAACCTCAACCCAAACACGACCCATTTATTAATCGTGTCAAGAAACTCAACCCTAACCCAGACCTGCATAACATGTGCAACCCGTTTATGACCCGTTTAACCTGTTTAATTAAATAGGTTAAGCCATGAATAAGGTTGGTGGTTTGTTGAATTAACTAGTTTTTTTTTTTTTTTTTTTTTTTTTTTTTTTTTTTGGTAAAAGGGATACACCCCGGTAAAATATCATAACCAAAAAAACCAATGAAGTACAATGGAATGTGACTGAGTGTCACATTAACCTCAAGCAAACGCTTGAACATCCAATAGAAATCTAGTGACAGGCCACTAGACGATACATCAACTAAAACATACAGTAACTAAAACTCCAACAGGAAAAAACCATATGATGGAACAAGAAACTCCAAAATGATCCGCCCACCTATTCGAAGGAGATTGATGAACCAAATGAGACTGCCTCCTTAAAAACCCTTTTCAAGTAAAAACCCAGTGGGAAAACCTTGGAGTAGGGAAAAAGAGTACAGCTCTCACCCGGATCTCCAGCGAACCCACACATCGACCAAGAAGACTATCCAGCAGCAAACAACTCCATGACCGACCATCACGAACCAAATAAGCAAGCTGACTATTGGAAACCGAATCCAACCAAGGCAAACACCAATCATCTCTCGTCATAGCAGAACAAATCATGAGCGAGAAATACTGATGAGAGACTTCGGGAGCTTCCATAAATCCAAAAGCACTTCCACGTTCGCCGTCTTCTTAAAAGAATACGAAAGAAGCTTAAGGCGAACTGACGACATAATCACATCAATAACTTGAGCTTCTGATCTCTGCCGATTCTTGAAAAGCCCGTTGTTGCGTTCTTGCCAAATAAAGTAACAAGCAGCCGCAAAAACCAATTTAGTGATAACACAACGAATAGACCTCTTGTGCGCCATCGGAACCAAATAATCCACAATAGGGTCCAACAAACAGGGAATAGCATAATCACTAGTAAACCGCTTGAGGTGAGACCAAACCTGCATCGAAAAAACACACTGGAAAAAAAGGTGATCATGAGAATCCGGCTGCGTCTTGCAGAACGGACACTGAAACAGGTTCAAATCAGCATTACTACTAACATCCCATTGTCTCAGGTTATCTTGAGTCTTGAGCCGCCTCTTAATAATCAGCCACAACGTAATGGCGTGCCTAGGAATACGATGCGAGAACCAGACCAGATTTTACCATAAAACAACATTCCCACGCGGCCGTATAGACTCCCAAGCAGTAGCAACCGAGAAATCACGAAAAACATCATCCTGCACTCTCCAAACAAGCCAATCCGAAGAATCAGGGTGAAGAGAAGGGAAATGAATAGATCCAAGAAAATGGTACTTAGAATACCACTCATTCGGCCAGATCCAACCACCATTCACAATAGAATCAGCAATCGAAAAAGAAGGAGTAAAACCAGCTCGATAAATATCCCTATAAGAGATCCTGTCAGCAAGAGGGCTCGAACTACACCAATTATCAAACCAAACAGACACAGTAGAACCCGCTCCCACTTTATACCAAAAGAACTGACGAATAATCTCCCTCATTTGAAGAAGTTTCCTCCAACTCCAAGACACATTCCCACGTAACGGAACATCCCAAAAACTACGATCCCTTAATTTATAAGAAAGAATCCATCGAACCCAAAGAGATTCTGGGTGGGTAAAGAGCCGCCAGATCTGAGATGTAATTAAAGCTTTGTTGAACCATTCCAACCTCCTAATGCCCAAACCACCCTCTGCCTTAGGAAGGCAAATAACCTCCCAAGCCACTTTAGACTTCCCACGACGTAATTCTCCTTGGCACCAAAGAAAACCCCGTAATAATTGTTCCAAGTCCAGCATAACACGAGAAGGGAGAATAAACACAGAAGCCCAATAGATATGCATAGAAGCTAAAACAGACGTAATCAGCTAGGCCCTACCCGCAAAAGAAAGGAACTTATTCTTCCAATCACAGATTCTGTTCTTAACCTTCTTAACCAACTCCCTACAATCCCGATAAAGCAGTCTGGAGGCAATCAACGGAACACCAAAATATTTAACCGGGAGTGTACCTTCTTCAAAAGGAAGGACATGGAGAATAGCAAGTTTCACATAATTCAACACGTTGCAGAAATAGGTTGTGCTCTTAGGAAGACTAGGAACCAAACCTGAAAGATTAGTGAACTCATCCAACGCCTCCATAATAACCCGAGCTGAACTAACATTTCCAGAATTAACTAGTTTAAATAACATACAAATAACTATACGAAAATTTCAATGATATGCGAGTTATAATCGTAACTCACTCATATTAAGTACATAACAAAATACATTTAATCCAAATCTAACACAAAAGCCAAGTTATATGTTTTATTTTTAGAGCCTCGTATACTTAAACGGGTTCACGTGTTAACCTGTTTAATACTTACTCAACCCAAACACGACCCGTTTATTAAACGGGTTAGACGGGATGACCTGTTTTTGACCCACACTTGTTTATCCTCAACCCAAACATGTTTAAATTCGTGTCGGGTTCGTGTTGTTTATCGTGTCGTGTCAAAAATTGCCGCCCCTAAAATTCATTAACAACAATGATATTAAAGCTAGCAAGTAGCTAAGTAATAATACAAGAGGAGGACAAAGCGTTACAAAAATGATTAAACCACTTTATTTAACTCAAAGAGAAATGCTTCAATCTACTTAAAGTTCAATTAAAGAAGAAATTATGTTATCGTTGAAGAGAAGACATTTGTTTGGCCTTTTTGCAGAAAAAAACACTTAGTGTTTAGCCGCTAATGGTGTGTTATCCGCCAAGCTAACTATATCATGAAGGTTAGTTGTTGATAAGTTTTGTAAGTTTCCACCAATTTAGTACATCGTTCCAAGTATCAATCGCAATTTTACAAGAGACAAACACACACTCTTTCGATTCCATATCATCATCACACAGTTGGCATCTTACGGGGTGTAAATCAATACCTCTTCGATTAAGATTCATTCGTGTTAGGATTCTTTAGATGACAACCAATTATTCCGATCACTTGTATAACACAAGTCTTATATAGTCCCATTGATATGTTTTAGCCTTTAACAAACACACAACTATAAGAAACAAAAATTCCGCCTTGAATAATTTGAAGAGTTGACTAAGTTTGATCGTTGCTTCATTAGCCCCTATAAAGAAGCCAGGGATATCTACTAGTTATCCGAGCATACCTCCATATGACGTAGCCATTCAAATTCAAACTAGTTAACCCAAATTAAATACAATTAGTCATGGCGTTAAATTAGATAAACTAAAATATTTTTGAGGTTCCTTGATGCTTATTATAGCATCATTATGCAACAAGAGTAAATTAAACACCCATCAATGGCAATCCAATGACAATTTGGTGATTTCCTATAGCCAGACACTTAACACTGCTACCATTCAAACGTGTGTTACTCGTTTGAACAAAAGTGGAGAGCTCAAAATCAAGTTAGTTTATATGTGCATCTATTTATAACCAATATTAAATTTTTGTAATTCAATGTCAATTAAGAAAGGTATCTTGACAAGATTTAGATACTCTCATGTTGTCATGAACATAAGCACATAACCCATCTTGTTCCCTCACAAACGAAAAGTGAGCCTACAATTGTACCCAATTTTCTTTGAAACAAGGGTCCATTCTTTTGTTTGTGAGGGAACATAAGCGTATTATGTTTATGTGATCTCAAATTTGAGAGGGTCTCCGTTTATCAAAGTTAGTCATGTTACAAATCATTTTGAATATGGGTTTGGGCAAAAGAAAATGTTTGTTAGTGCAAACTTGATAGTCACCAAAATGGTTGGGTTTAGAATTTCATACTCCCTCCTGAAACACATACCCATAGTTAAATGCAAGCTTCTCTAACTGTTCAAGTTGAATTTTCTAAAACAAAATTGTATAGAAAGGATAAATATAAGCAAATTGGCCTCAACATGCAAGTGCTGGAAATAAATTAAAACAATTGATCTCAGTGAAATGTTCATGCTTCACCACTTGAAGTTTAATTTGTTTCTCCCATTTCAATTTCCAATCCGGGCAACATGATAATGCTTCACAATATCCTTTAAATCATTGCAATCACATTTACTGAAAAAACTATTCATCAATTTCTTTGTTCGCAGGTCTGATTCTCCATATCTCGATGATCGTTTGTAACCAAACAAACATTCAAGAAACATCGTTCAAAAAAAAATGTTTTGTCATTATTATTTCAATATTCTTCAACTCAAAATCTTGAAAATCATCAATAAATGGTGTGATTTGATATGCATTTTCTGGCTGCAATCGGCAAAAACTAGGGTTATCGTCAATAATCACCACATTCTTCAAATCCCGTCCAAAATCTGATAAATCCTAAACCAACCTCCTGCCAATTCTTTTACAAGAATTTCGATATAATGTATGAGATCAAACCTTTCGGATCCAATTTATCCAACACCTCCGAAGCATAAACTTCTTTTGAAGCAGTAAATATCACAATTTCAAAATTGTTTCGATTTAAATAGTTAAGAAATTCATCAATGTATGGACAGTTAATACAAATAAACCGTAAAAACGTTTATTAATATTTGGCGATCTCTTTGTGTTTTGTTGATAACAAATATAATGTTATCATAAGTAAAACTATAAGAATACATGTTATTTTTGTAAAGCATCTACACATAGTCATTTAATACAAATTGTTGTAATAATTCAATTGTTGTAATAGTTTATTATGATGGGTAAAAACCACAACCCATGACCCATACCCATGGATCATATCCATAACCCATGGAGTTAACCCATACCCATTGTCTAGATACATTTCATCTATTAGATACATTGTATCTATGTTCATAATCTAGGACCCATGACTCATGACCCATAATCCAAAAACCCATGGGCAAACAAGAGCGTCTCATGGATCCCTGGGGTTACACTAGACGGATCCCTCAAGTAAGAGATTCGTGGGATCTGTGCAACAGTGGCAAGAATTTGCCTATAAATAGAGAGCCATTTCTTCATTTTTACTCACCCTTCTTCTTACAAACTCTCTCATATATTCTTACACTCTTCTAACAAAAGATCACTTGATCTAGAGAATAGTTCTTCTTTCTTTTATTGTGATTCTCAAATAGGTCATTCTCTAAGGCGAGATCACGAGCATTCTACAAGTCATCCAAGCATGGGGCCTTTGATTGATTTGTTCCTCCACAAGATTTCTGTAGCGAAGATCTTGTATTTCATATTTCACATATTTGTTGTGTTATAGTAGTGCTGGTTTGGTCCTCCGTGTTACGGACTCGGTATTTAGCTTTGTACCAGAAAAAGTGTAAGCGACGTTGTGAAGGCTTCTCTACTAAGTTGAAGGAGTTTGTTGACATAGTGCTTGAACTCTCGAGTAGGTGACTCGGGGAGTAGAGTAGGGTAAGGATGGTGTCCTTGTAGCCGAACCACTATAAATCGGTTGTGTCATTTCTATCCTTTAATTTACTTGCTTTCTTTATTTGCATTACTCTTAGATCTATAATTTCTCTTCATCCATACGATTTCACATAACATCAAATCTAAAGTTTTTTAAACTAACTTAAAATCGGCAAAACTATTCAACCCCCCCCCCCTTCTAGTTTTTCACAATTGGCATCAAGAGCTAAGTTTATAAAAGTTTTAAAGTAAACCGTATTTTAAAAACTTTTCGATCACTATGGGTTCTGAAAATTACAAGGAAGGGCAATCCATGCAACGACCTCCACTACTTGAAACTAATGGTTTTATATATTGGAAAAATAGATTCGAAACGTATGTGAAGTCAAAAGATATTGATCTTTGGTACATCATTATTGAAGGCGATTTTGAAGCCACTACAAAAGATGAAAACGGAAATTTAGTTAACACACCTCATGATAAACTCACCGATGATATTAAGAAAAAAGTTTTCCAAAAATAGTGAAGCTAAAATGGTTTTATATAAGAGGAAATTCCCTAACTAGGCCAAAAACTCAACCATGGTCCCTTTTGTGGTCACTTTCATGTGCCTTTTCCCATTTTGGTCATGCTCGACTGCTCAACTGCTCGACTCCATTATTTTTGCGACATGTGTCCATGCAAGTACATGTGTTAGGTGAATATTTTATTATTTTATTATAAAATTACAAATATAAAATTACAAATATTTTATATTTGTAATTTTATAATAAAATAATAAAATATTCACCTACCACATGTACTTGCATGGACACATGTCGCAAAAATAATAGAGTCGAGCAGTTGAGCAGTCGAGCATGACCGAAATGGGAAAAGGCACATGAAAGTGACCACAAAAGGGACCATGGTTGAGTTTTTGGTCTAGTTAGGGAATTTCCTCATTATATAATGCTTTACCCAAAAAGGAATTCGAAAGAATTTCAATGCTTAAAACCTCTAAAGAACTTTGGAATTCTTTAGTTGTAACTCATCAAGATAATCAACAAGTTAAATACAATAAAATATATTTAATTTGTTCAACAATATGAACAATTTTCAATATCGGATGAGGATATTATAGATCATTCTTTTGCTAACTTTAATACTATAATTACATCTTTACAAACACTTGATGAGTCTTTCTCTAGTCGTAATCATGTTAGGAGATATCTAAGGGCACTTCCATCCAACTGGAGATCTAAGGTGACGGCAATCGAAGAATCAAAAGACTTGTCAATCCTCACCCTCGATGAACTCATAGGAAATTTAAAAGTCTATGAGCTTGTCCTCGCTAAAGATTCTGAAGCCTTAAAAGTGAAAGAGAAGCACAAATCTCTTGCCCTTAAAGCCAAGAAGGTCTCAAGCGATGAAGAGAACTCCTCTTCGGATAGTGATGATGAGGAGTATGCCATGGCGGTAAGGGACTTCAAGAAGTTCTTTAGAAGAAAGGGAAGATACGTCAAGCAACCTTATGACGACAAGAAAGGGTTCCGGAAAAGCAAAGATGACGAGAAGGCAAGGGATGAACATGATTGTTTTAAATGTGGGGATCCCAACCACTTTATTAGTAAGTGTCCCAAACGTGATGAACAAAAAGCATTCGTGAGCGGTTCGTGGGGAATGAGCGAGGAGGAGGACGAAGAAATTTGTCTCATGGAAAATGACGAGGTATGTCACGAATACTATAGTAGCTCATCATTAGATGATGACTCATTGCATAATGAATATGATAAACTTTGCAAAATTAGTTTAAAAGTAATCAACAAAAACAAGTTTTTGAAAAACCAAAATCAACGTTTAGAAAAGGAAGTCATTGAGTTAAAAGCAAAATTAAAACGTTTAGAAAAGGGGAAGATAGCAAGTGGGGAATGTGAACTTTGCGTTCAACTTCAAACACTAGTTGATCATCTAGACTCTAAGATTGCTAGAATGAATAATAATACTCTAGATACGATATTAGATAGTGTTAAAATAGGAAAGAACCAAAAAGGTTTAGGCTTTTAGCAACTTGATGCGTCAACTAGTGAAAACAAAGAAACACAATTCGTAAAAGCAATAGAAAAACAAACCACTGTAGTCACGGATCCCACGGATCCCACAAGAAGGGAACCGGCTAGTGTACAGCCAGGGATTCGTGGTCTGCTGAAGCAAACAGTAGCAATAATATAGCTTCCTCATCTAGAACCGATTTTGTTATTGTTAATAAGAAGAAACCAACCCATGTTACTATTAGACAACCACCTCCAAGACAGAATCAAAGTTTTACAAGAAACAAAGGTCCATCATTTTCAAAACCGAACACATCTAGGAGACCTAATAATGTTTATCCAAGAAGTAACCATCAAAAGGGATGGAATCCTAATATGCAAAACGGGTTTCCATTTCAAAACTTTGCACCATGGAACACATGAATGGAATGTTTAACACTAATGGACCCATGAACAAATCGGGACCAAACTTTTGAGTTAATTGTTTTCTTAGGTGTGCTTAAAGGTCGACCTAGATCTGGATGAGTGGATCAAGGATAGCGGGTGTACGAGGCACATGACCGGCAATAAAGATTTATTTTCCACATATGAATCCTTCAATGGAGGAAACGTGGTACTTGGAAATAGCAAAAGCAAAATCATCGGTAAAGGTACGATTTCTAACAAATCTCTAACCATTAACGATGTATGTCACGTAGAAAACCTAAACTTTAACCTCTTAAGTATAGGAAAAATATGTGATAAGAAGTGCAACGTAATTTTTAATGAAACCAGTAGTAAGATATTGAAAAATGGTATCACTATAGGTAGAGGTATTAGTAAACATGGAGTTTATGTCATTAAAATCGGTAATGAACCTAAAGACAAACTTTGTCTTACTTCTATGGATGATACTTTGACCTTATGGCATCGAAGATTGGGTCATGCCAATATGCGACTTCTTCAATCGCTATCATCCAAAGATCTAGTAAGAGATCTACAAAAATTAAAATATGAACATCACTTTTGTGATGCTTGTAACGTAGGAAAACAAGTTCATGCTAGTCACAAAGCTAAAAACATGGTCTCTACAACTAAGTGTCTAGAATTACTACACATGGATTTATTTGGTCCATCCGTTATCCAAAGTTATGGAGGCAACTACTACACTTTGGTTATAGTGGATGATTACTCTAGGTACACATGGACTAAATTTTTAAAGAACGAAACTGGAACGTTCGATTACTTTGAAATATTAAGTAAGAAAATCCAAAGACAATTAGGAAGTCCTATATTGTCTATTAGAACGAATCATGGTAGGGAATTCGATAATGAAGTGCAATTTGGAGTCTTTTGTGACGCTAATGGTATTACTCACAACTTATCGGCTCCTCGCACTCCACAATCGAATGGGGTATGTTGGGAATAATCCGTTACCACGGATAGTTGTGGTTTACACTGCTTAGATTAACACTAGCAGTGGAAACATATTCCCACTGCTGGTACATTATTACCACTGCTATCAGTTTATGTTTTGTTAAACGCGTCTAGATAAGTATAGAATAGATCTTGTGTATATTCTATTATGTTAGCTTTATACTTATCTTGTAAAGGACTCCTTGTTGTATAAAAGGAGGTCCTAGGTCATTGTCTTAGGTACGAGTTAACTTTACCTACGTATTACTCACAAAGGATTCAAGGTGTAACCCTAGTGATAAACTAAGATCACTCGTATTATTCATCAATAATATTGGAGCTTAAGTTTTGTGTTTAATCTGTGTTTACATACAATACATCACATAATTCATCTTCTAAGTATTACTAAGTAAATTCCGCGTGCTTAATAATATCATACAAAATATCATTGACACAAGGAGTGTGTCTAGATCCATCAAGTGGTATCAGAGCGAAGGTTTTGATATTTTATTTTAGAAGATCCAAGGAATTAGCTTAACCTACTCACTCAATTCAATGGAGATGGAAAACAACCAGTCCAACGCTTCTACACCAAGGCTACCTAAGCTCAAACTTAATGAGTTTGAGATGTGGAGGATACTGATAGAGCAATACTTTCTCATTCAGGACTATGCACTATGGGAGATCATTCAAACTGGTGATTCTTTCAAACCTGTGACTAGTACTGTGAAGGTTGGTTACACAGATGTTGTGAAAGTTTCTGTGCCTGAATCTAGTATTGAAAAGGCTTGCAAGAAGAATGATCTTAAAGCTAGAAGTTTGTTGCTGATGACTCTTCCTAGAGATCAGATCATTGCATTTAGCAAGTACACAACAGCAAAGGAACTATTTGAAGAGATCTGCTCAGTGTTTGGTGGTAATGATGCTACAAAGAAGACACAAAAGACATTATTGAAGCAAAGCTATGAAAATTTCTCTGCTTCAAGCAATGACTCTCTTGATAGTATCTTCACCAAACTTCAAAAGATTGTTACTCAACTGACTGTGCTTGGCATTGAGGTAGAAAAGGAATACCTCAATTTGAAGTTCCTAAGAAGTTTTCCTTCATAGTTTCAAACAAATGTTACTGTCTGGGAAAACAAATCAGACATAGAGACAATGAAGCTCAATGATCTTTATAACAATTTCAAACTTATTGAGCAAAGGTTAAAGAAGGCAGGGAAACTTGGCACAAGCTCTAGTAGCTTGGCATTGTTGTCAACCTCTGTTGACAGTGATGATTCTGAAGATGACAGTGATGATGAAGTTGCTATTGCTGGTTCTAAAGTTTCCACTGGTAATGTAAATGTTACCACTGCAGGTTCAAAGAAGAAGGTTGCTAGTATTGGAGATCCTACCTTTTATGCTTTCATATCCACACAAGTTGATGGCTCTGTCTTAACTCATGAAGACATAGAGCAAATTGATGAAGACGACTTGGAGGAGATGGATATAAAATGGCAAATAGCGCTTCTTAGCATGAGGGCTAGGAAATTCTACAAGAAGACTGGTAAGCCTATTCACATCAATGGTGATGAAACTGCAGGCTTTGATAAGAAGAAAGTGGAGTGCTTTAACTGCCACAAGTTTGGACATTTTGCTAGAGAATGCAGAAGACCAAGGACCAAGGACAACAGGTCTACTTGGTACAAGCAAAAGAAGGGACCAACTGTGGAAGAACCAAAGGCAATGTTGGCTATTGATGGTGTGAGCTATGATTGGAGTTTCATGGCTGATGAACAAGAAGAAGAACATACTGATGCTGCTCTTGTTGCTACTGAATTTGCTTTCATGGCTTTCTCTGACTCTGAGGTACAAAACTTTGATAATTGTTCTAAAACATGTAGGGCTGCTAAAGAAGTTGAAAGGCTAAATGATTTATATTCTAATGAAAGA
Source organism: Chrysanthemum seticuspe (assembly GCA_019973895.1). Lineage (NCBI taxonomy): Eukaryota > Viridiplantae > Streptophyta > Magnoliopsida > Asterales > Asteraceae > Chrysanthemum > Chrysanthemum seticuspe. The sequence goes on from BPTQ01000002.1 coordinate 105,843,057, forward strand.
CAAGAGTTATATACTGCTAATTATACTGTGTCTAACCTTAGGAGAGCTAAAGCAGTATTAGAGAAACAAATAGATCACTATAGAGAAAATGAGACAAAATATAATGATGATATGATTCTTCTTAGAAGAGAAGTAGAACATACAACTGCTGTGAATGAAGCATACCAAAAGGAGCTTGAAAAGCTTCAAAAGAAAAATGAAAATGTCAATTTAACTTTAGACACATGTTATCATCAGTCTAAGTCAATTGATAAAATTTGGAATGCTCAAATTTACAATAAAGCTAAGTCTGGTATGGGTTATAATTATGTGCCTCCACCTCTAAGGGGTGTTCATTCACCTCCAGGTATAGATTTAGCTCATACTGGCTTAGAAGAGTTTAAGGATCTTGAAAGAGAATATGGTCCTTTAAAGGACACAGTGGTGAAAAGTGCGGAAGAGATTAAGCTTGATAATGATGTTTTTGAGAGTGCTAGTGACTCATCTGTTGTTGATGAAAATGTTAAAAAGAATGTAGAGGCTTCTATCCCAAAAGTTGTTAATACTGTTACAGAGGAACCTAGGAAAACAGTTAATAAACCTAGGCCAACTGTAAGGTATTGATGAGTGTGCAAATACTCATCATTTTTATACCTTTTAGTCTGCAAAAACATCTGAAAACACTCATAAATGCATCAAAATGATAAAAATATCACAAATAAGTGTTTTATGTGTTTCAAATGCAAAAATACCAAAATCAGGTAATTGGCAGTTTTAGTCCCCCAAGTTTCAAAAGTTGTCAAATCTAGTCCCTGGAATCCAAAAATATGGAGTTTTATCATTCAAGGTCCCTGAAATATTCTAAATTGTCAAAAATGGTCCTTGAATGAATCTTTGGGCAAATGGCAGAAAAGGTCCCTTAACTTTACAAAAGTGTCAAAATTGGTCCTTGGATATTTAAAAATGGAAAATAATCAAATGTGGTTCTTGTACTATTAAAGATTGGCAAATTTGGTCCTTTTGATAAGTTTGGAAAAGTTACAGTTTTGGCCCCTCAAAAATCAGGAAATTACATGAATGGTCCTTGTGATAATCCAAAACCAAATGGACCCCTTTTTGTATTATTACCCCAGCCAAAACCTGTGACCCTGCCAATATACCACTTGAACCCCCCCATTATGAACCCCTCTCTTATTATTAATAACGGGTCAACAAAAGTCAAAACCATCTCCACTGTACCTCTCCCTCACAAAACCCCGCCAAACCAGAAACCACCATGGTTTCTCACCACTTGCTCTTTCCACCTTTACACCTGTTCCCCAGCTGTCTACCCACTCCCCTAACACCTCCACAATCTCCCAAACTTCTTTAATTGATAAAACCTGCTCATGACTTTTTTGGCGCCAAATTTCCAAATGGACGAATATGATGAGTTTGATGGATCCAATGGCTGAAATAGGTGGGAAACACTCAGAGATGTCGACAGAGCCTAAAAGATCATTATAAAGGGGAAAAGAAGCAATGTAGAAGACTATCTAGTGTAATCTTTAATTTCCTAAGTCGTTATTATTAATTTAAGCTTTCCAGTGTATTTCTTAGCTTTCAAGTACTCTTTTTATCAATTTCAGTGTAATATAAATCTCTTTCAGTCATTAATTTCAAGTTCCAGTTTCAAATTCAGTTTATGCAATTTTCATTTAAAAAATCTCATGTTATCTTAAAGTTGTTTATAGTTGTTGTTATGGACTGAATAAGCTCATGTAAGCTCCTAGAAAGCTTCTGAAAGCTTTTAGAAACTTTAAAACTCAATTTAGTATCAAAAAGAAAAAAATACCAAAAATACAAAAAAATTAGTGAAAAATAAAAATCCATGGAGAAGATGATCAAGAAGCTGGAGCAGGGTTGATATTGGATTGCCTTGGTTTAGTGCTTCTTGGGAAGCTATAGGTTGTGATCTTGTGCTTTGGTTCTCTGTTTTATGCTTGAACTCAATTTGTAAGCAATTTTCTCATAATTTGCAATTCTTAGTCTGAGTGTTTAAAACTTGTTAATTTTAGTTTAACTATGTCTCATTATAGTTAATTTAAGGTAATCACTAGATTTCTTGCTTTAAAAACCTGTTTTAGTGTTTAAATCTTCAAAACAGTTTGATAAAGGGTTGTTTGGTTTCACTTTGTAAACTGTGTTAGTAGTTGTTCATGTCATTGTTCTTGTTAGTAGTAGGTCACATTAGGTCATAACAGCTCATTGACATAATAAAAACCAGTGCTTACTTGTTAAAAAGTCAAAATCTCTTGTAATCTCACCTTACTAGCTCACTGTTAGGATTTATAGCTTGAAATTCATCATATTAGCTTATAACTTGGTACTTTAGCTTAATTTCATCTTATCTTAGGTTAATACAACATAATCAGTTAGTAGAATCAATCTAAAGTTCATTTTAGTCAACTTTTTAGTTTAACTTAAAAAGTCAAAAATCTCACTTAGACAGTTTTTGAATAAACTAGATAATTTTATATAGGATTTAATATTAGCTTTCAAGATTTGAGCTTTTGGAATATTAAAATATAACTGCTCATCTTTATCATAGTATTTTTTATAATTTCTAGATTGCTAGTTAAGCTGCTTATTTTTTAGCTTATTTTGAGTCCTTGTCTGAAAAAGTGCCCTGTGCACAGTTTTACAAGCCTTTTCACAAGCTCGTCACAGAGCTCATTAGTGAACCATAGCTTGTGTACTTTAGCTTTTTGTGTAGCTTATCTACCCATCTCTTTAGTCCAGTGCTTATTTTCAACTTTGTAGCTTATTTGATAAGGCTGCAAATAGCTTATTGTTTGTCCCATTTCTGTGTAAACTTAGCACTCAGTGGTTTACAAGCTTTTTCTCAAGCCTTTCATAAGCTCTATAGTGGTTCCCACAGTGTGAGCTTGGACTTTTTGGAAAGCCCACCAGCTCATCGTGATACCTCAGTTCTTATTTTGAGCTTTTTAGCTTATTTAATAAGCTTAAATTGCTTATCAGTATGGCTGCAGGCCTGTTTGTTTGGTAGATAGACTTAGTCAAAGTGCTTATTTGCTTATCCTCAGCTTATCAGTGTGTTTTTGTGTGCCTTTTAGCTTAATATAAGTAGCTTAAGCTTGTTTGAATCTTATTTAATCTTTGGTTCCAGCTTGTAAGCTTGTTTTAGCTTAAAAAAATCAAAATAAGCTCATAAGCTCAACTGTTAAGCTCTTTAGCTTTCAAACTGCTTATTTTTAAGTTGTAAAATTTTTGTCTTCATTAAAGTTGCTTATTATCAGTAGTTAAATAGTTTTGAAAAGGAAAAAAAACACAAAAACATCATTTTAAAAATAGTGATAGCATTTATTTAATAGAAATTAGCTTTTTAATTTTCTTTTTCAGCTTATTATTAAGCACTTTCTGTTTTTATAATTTTCTTAGTTTTCTGTTATCATAGGATAATTTTATAAAAAATTTCATAATTTTCTTAGTTTGTTTAGTATTTATTAGAATTTAAAATAGTTAATAAGTATTAAATATTTAATAATAAATAAATAAAAAACATAAAAAATATCTTTTCAGTTTTAAAATTAGTTTTATAATGTTTTAGATTTTTCTAAGTTAAAATTTCATTTTTCCAGGTTAATTTTATATTTTCTTGTATTTAAGTGTATTTTAAATAGTAATTAATTAATAATAAATAGATAAAAAGTGTAAAAAATATATTTTCAATTTTAAAATAAGTTTTATAATATTTTAGATTTTCCCAAGTTATAATTTCAATTTTCTAGCTTTATTTTATATTTTATTATATTTTAGGGTATTATTAAATAGTTAAAAATAGTTTTTAATTAATAATAATTAGATAAATAGTTATAAAAATAATTTTAAATTTCCAATAATTTTCTTTTATTATTAGGATTGTAAAAATATCATTTTCATATTTGTAGGTCTTTTATTTCTTTAAGTTCACTTTTATTTTGTACGTTTACATAAAATTTAATAAACGTACGTATTTACGTTTATTTAATCTGATTGTTGTGCTTTATAGTTCTGTATTCAAATACCATTCCAATCAATCAGTAGTGTAGTTATCAATCAAAATCCTTACTGATCATTATCCTTAGTGATCATTCTATCATCTGAACGTTTTTAAGCACCATTAATCCTCCGTGGGACTTAACGACCCGGGAATTCACTATATTCCAAGGGAAATTGCATTGGTTTTAGACTGTTTGAATTTTATTACGGTTGACCATTCACAAGTGGTTGACTTGTGTAATAAACATGACGGTTGGGATCCAATAAAATTTTGGCGCCGCTGCCGGGAGGCTTTAGCGTGTTCTAAGCATTTTCAGATCCATACTTGCACATATACCACCTTTTGTAAACAGTTTTTTTTGTAAAGTTATCAAAATCAAAAAGTTCATTAACACTTTTTCTAAAGTGTTAACAACACCAAAAAAAAATATAAAACAACAAAACAATCGTAACGTTTTCTATCTTGTATTTTCTTTAAGGTGATTCTTAAAGTAGTACGATTTGGTTAAACGAGACGATACCAAAAATATTGTCCAAAAGTATTTAAAGCCTTAGCACAAATCCATACCTACGTCTTTTCAGTGGTACTTAATAAATACATAAAAATCAACCACCGCAAACCAAGGCAGAACACCTACCAACTGGGGGTGTGAACATTAATAAGTTCCCAATCTTAAAGATCAAAACTTACCTTTGTGTCCTTGTGAATTGGTGTACCTTTTTCAAAGAAGCCATTTCATTTGTGATTATTGGTTTAAGTTCACTTGTCGTTTTGCCTCGCATTTGATTTGAAAACTGATTTTTATACTTAGTGCATGCGCACTCGTTCTTCCAGCTCTACAAGTCCACTTTCAGAACTTGTAAGTATTCCTCGTAGACGTAGAGGACGTTCTGCTCCTTCAGCCGTGACTGAGGAACGTCTAGCATCACCACCCCCTGTCGTAATGGCAGAAGATAAACCAATGAATGAGCTTCTCCAAGCACCCATCGAGGGATACGGAGATGCCATTATTGTCCCAGCCATCGTGGCTGATACCTTCGAGCTCAAAACCGGGTTGCTTAATCTTGTAACCCAAAGCCAATTTTATGGTTTTGAGCGGGATGATCCTCATGCTCATATTCGATGGTTTAACAAGATTGCATCGACCATCAAATACAAGAATGTCCCACATGAAGCAATTAAGCTTCTTCTGTTCCCATTCTCTTTAGAGGGACAAGCCCGGAATTGGCTTGAGAAACAACCCCCTCGTTCCATTGAGACATGGGAGGATTTAGTCACTAAGTTTGTTAACGAATTCTATCCTCCATCCCGAACTACAAGTCTTAAGAATGAGATAATGAAATTCTCTCAAAGATTTGATGAATCATTCGGTGAGGCATGGGATCGTTACAAAGAGTTGCTCCGAAAGTGTCCGCATCATGGTTTTACCGACTTAATGCAAATGGATACTTTCTACAATGGTTTGAACCAAACTAACCAAGACTCTTTAAATGCCTCCGCGGGAGGTAATTTCCTGAGCAAGACCACAAAAGAAGCCTTGCAAATCATAGAAAACAAGTCCCAGGTCCGCCCTTTCCGAACAAAGACATATCAGTCTCAGTCTAATGCAGGACCTTCTACTTCATATCATGTGAGTACATCTAGCACCGATGCTAAGATTGACTGTAAGATATTAGTTTTCACATACACATCAAACCATAACACAAAGTGGCATATGAATGAAGTTCTAGAGAGAGAAAGTTAGAGGTTTAGGGAACTTAGTGAGAGAAAGTGAAAGATATTATTATGAGCTCCAACTCTCTACCTTGGGAGGTAGAGAGTATTTATAGTCTTACATAAAACGCCACACATCGGGCTGTGGATCAGGCATACAGTGGGTAAAGACCCGTCCGTCCTCCACGGTGTTACTTAACTAAATACTACTTAACTAAAAGGAACTACGACTACGAGCTTTTTAACGATTACATATACTTGAGGTGACCGACTCTTTAATACCTGGAATTTCTAATTCCTAACAATCTCCCCCTAAGGGAGGTCACCTCAATCATGTACCAAAATTACATAGAATACAAATAGATATTACATTAACAATTGTTCTTGCATTCTTGATGTAGTACTTTGCTCCTAAGCTCGTAGTCATTGATTGTTCACATTGCATGTTTGGTTACTCCAAGTGGAGGTCTTTTACTGATCCACGTGATAATAATTTTGAGCCAGCTTTTGAGATCATCAGCTGTCAAAAATCTCTGAGACATCCTTTGTGGTGTGGGTATCATGTGATGTTTGTGACTTTAGGACCGACATGCTCACATTCTGGATCATGATATCTTCTCATCAGAGTTGCGGAAGCTTTAGTTGATTCATGATATTGGCAGCAGCGTAGCAGAAGCATGGAGTGAAAATATCAGAGTCATTGTTGCACTAATCATGATTTCTTTTAAGATGAATGTGTTAAGTGAGCATGCGGCTATGGATTGACCGCTTCATTCTGAACAGCTGCAAACGTCGGGTGTACCTGCATACAACAGTTAGCAATAAATCGCACGAAAGTGTCTTTGATCACTTTCGTTGAATTGAGGTACACGACCCACGGTTCCCCGTTGATCAGTACATGTACTGCCTGTGATCAGGTATAATTCCGAAGAATTTCCTTGACAGGGTTTCGCAGCTGCTCTAGCTGTTCTCAAACCGGAACATCTCAAAGAAGACAACACGGAGTGAGTGAACCAGCGAATTTTAAGTCCACTGATTGATGAAAAAAGATTTGAAAAACAATCATGTATTGCTCAATAGAAATTGTTTTTGCAATACAACGAAGGTTTTATAGAAAATCAATTATCAATCATAAAAACACCTTTTGGTTTGAAAAATGAGTACACGGTCGATGTGCTAAAGAAAAGAGTTGTTAAGCACAAAGACCGGTTTTTCAAAGGTATCCGTCAATCCATAACCTGAACCAGGATTGATTCAAGAGATTGAATCGCCCCATTGTTTCTATTCAGTTGTCACATGGTTGATCTATATAGTAGATCTCACATGCCACCTACCAGGAGCTTGTTTGTGAATATGTAAACATATCACTCAGATGTTCTGGCAATACCACAAGGATAATGCGTAGGACTCAAGATATAATCTCTCTTTCCACATTGTGTGAAACCGAGAGTCTTCATTGAAAGTGTCCTAATGAGATTTATTGATGATCTCGTGGCTCTAGACTCAATTTGTGCATATTTGGATCCTGTGTCGGAGACTAGGGAGAGGGTCTCCTTCTTCAATATCAACAATCTCTAAGAGAAAGTCGATAGATAATGTCAGTTCCCCGTGAGAATGAAACAAGTCCTTTTAAGAGGAACTTGAGTGGTTTGGAAAGTTGAAGTGCAGTGCGTCACTGGGTCCATGACGTCTTGTCTTCAATACCGATGTTACCATCAGTAGCATATGAATTGAACCCGGTTTCTGCCCTAAGGTTGAATAAATGGAGGGCTATTTGTTTTCACCCTTTTCTAATTCAATTCTTTTTAATTCTTCAACCCCTTCAGTGCTTACCGAGACTTCATAGCAAGAACCTTGTTGGGTTTGTTCCAGTACTTGCTCTATCTCAGTTCGCACTCTTCCCATATCTCACTTTTCTCCTTTTATCATCATACCTAAGGACTTCTACACTAACTAGTGGACTGTCCCTGGGTAGATCCCTCCGGTTCTGGCGGATCATGGGAACCAATACCTAACCTTATCATCCTTATATCACCGTACATAAAGTAAAGTTGGTCGGTCTATTTGGTATTGTTCATCTGCCATTGGAATCAATTGAAAACCCTTTGAAAATCAATTCAGATACTTGTGATATATTATCAAAGCATTTTGTACCTGAATTGTTTTTGATATTTTTAGAACGAGAACTCCCCCTCAACATGTGCATCAAGTATGAAAAAGTTTTGCACACGGAGGCAAGAGAAAGAATTAACTTCTTTGATTACCATTTTCTAAAAGATATCAACATCACTTCCCACATCAAATCAAGTAGATAGAGCATTTTGGGGAAGGATGAGGTTTTCATGATTTTGCTCCCCCTCAATATGTGCATCTAAGTTTGAAAAGAGTTTTGCACATAATAGAGGAAACCTGCACATTGAGATAAGTTGATCACATTTCAAATCATAGGTTTAAGATAGATGCTCCCCCTCAACATGTGCATGGAAAATTTGAAATCGTTTGTCACATGTGGGAAGGATAGCATGTACATCCTTATAAAACCATGTACCTAATTATCAGTTTAAATCCAATTTAAATCACACATTCTCCCCCGATCACAATTATCAAATCATTTGAGATTTGTGATCTCTTATTGATTTAAATTGATTTTGAAAGCTTTTAAGGGGAATTGTGACTTGATTATGAAAGCGATTTAACTGATAAGGATCGGATTTTAAGACTTTAAACTCCATTGATAAAACATGCATGTACATCTTTTGAAAACAATTTAATGCCAAATAACTTTTTAATTTAATTGAAATCATTCTCCCCCTCAATCAATGACATAGGTTGTTGATTGAGAGATAGAGATTTTGACAAATAAGTCCTGATGATTATCAAAAATAGAGACCGAGTTATTTTTCAAAGCATTTAGTTTTCAGCAGATAAATGTTTATAGAATCAGAGCATGGAATTTTGAAAGCATGATAAAACATGGCTCTGTTCTTTCTTTTAAGAACCGGGTTATTGCCTGAAAATGACAATAAACCATTTTTTCTCTTTCTCACAATTTTTTTTTTTTTTTTTTTTTTTTTTTTTTTATATAAAAATTCGAACAACATTTAAAGTCCCGTGTCATTCTTTGAATGACAACATCAAGACCGTAGATATTATCGAATCGAGAGAAACATGACAAAATGACAATATTTTTTGAAGATTTTTCGATTTTTTTTTTTTTTTTTTCAAATTTTTATGGATTTTGAAAGTTTTATATTTTTCTATTTGATTTTTTCAAATAAATATTTACAAGAGACAGATGAAGATAGACCTTTACTCCTCGTCTTCCTCCTGAAGACGTTTGAGTGTTTCTGGTTGAAGGCTTTTTAAGCCAAGACGTGGAAGAATAAACTCAAAACGTTCTCTTGGAAGAGCTTTGGTGAAGATATCTGCTAACTGATATTCAGACCTCACAAAATAGAGTTCCACCACACATTTTTCCACTTGTTCCCTGATGAAATGATGTCGAATGTCGATATGCTTTGCTCTTGAGTGTTGAACGTTGTTGCATGAGAGAGCAATAGCACTTTTATTATCACAGTACAAAGGGATTTTGTTGAATTCAAAGCCATAGTCAGATAATTGAGATCTCATCCATAAGATTTGAGCACAACAGGATGACATGGCTATGTATTCAGCCTTTGTAGAGGAAATAGAAGTACTCATTTGCTTCTTTGAAGACCAGCTCACAAGCTTATCACCAAAAAACTGAGCACCTCCAGACGTACTTCTACGTGTATCTTGACACCCTGCATGATCAGCATCTGCATAGGCCGTTAGTGACATACCGGTGTCCTTCGGGTACCAAAGACCCATATTGATGGTTCCTTGGAGATACCGAAAGACCCTTTTAACAGCTTCAAGGTGCTTTTTAGTAGGCTTAGCCTGGTATCTAGCACACATGCAAACAGCGAACAAGATGTCTGGTCTACTAGCAGTGAGGTACATCAGGGATCCAATCATACTACGATATTTCGTTTGGTAAATCATGATCCCTGAGTGGTCCTCATCTAGTTTGGTTCGATCAATCATGGGGGTGTCAACAGGGTCACTTGAATCAAATCCAAATTTCTTTAAGATTTCAGTTGCATATTTAGATTGATTTATGAAAATGCCTCCGGGACTTTGTGAAATTTGTAATCCCAAGAAAAATGACATTTGTCCCATCATTGACATTTGAAATTTTGAACTCATTTCATTAGAAAAACGATCACATTCCATTGGGTCAGTCGAGGCGAAAATAATATCATCAACATAAATTTGAACATGAATTAAATGTTTGCCTGACTTCCTAGTGAACAATGTAGGATCAACTGCTCCTTTGATAAATCCGGTAGATAGAAGAAACTTTGACAGTGTATCATACCATGCCCTTGGAGCTTGCTTTAAACCGTAAAGGGCCTTCTTCAAACGATAAACGTGAGTAGGATGCTCTTGATTTACAAATCCTTCAGGTTGGCTGACGTACACGACTTCTTTAAGGTCTCCGTTCAGAAATGCCGTCTTCACATCCATCTGATAGACAATCATGTTCTTACTAGCAGCATTAGCTAAAAAGATTCTGATTGCCTCGATTCGAGCAACTGGAGCAAAAGATTCTTCAAAGTCAATACCCTCCTCTTGACGGTATCCTTTAGCAACTAATCGAGCCTTGTTCTTCAACACATCACCATGCTCATCAAGTTTCACTTTGAAGATCCATTTAAGAGCAATAATCATAGCACAATCTGGAGCAGGTACTAACTCCCATACATCAAGTCGATCAAACTCATGAATTTCATCTTGCATGGCATTGAACCAGCTATCTTCATTCATGGCGGTTTTAACATCTTCTGGTTCGATCTTAGATAGTACGGAGTTGAAGAAGCACCATAAGGCATCGGTTGCAAGTTGTTTCCGTGTTGATACAGGACGAGAGGGATTTCCAATGATGTTGTCTAGTGGGTGATCGTGAGTCCATTTTCTGAGGTGTTCATGTGGTAGTTGTTGGGGGACTGAAGTAGCAGAGTCGATGTCTCCTGAAGAAGATGGTTCTGAAGAAGATTCAGGAGCAAATACGTTTACGAATGGAGCATCTTCAGGAGTAGCAAAGGGATTAACTTCATCATTGATGCCAGAAACAGTTCCATGATGTACATTTGAAGAATGATGATTTGTTGATGAGACGGAAGGATCAGCAGTAGGCGCTTCTTGACTTAACGATATTGAGACTGAGGGATTGACTTCATTCACAGGAATATGAGCATCCTCTGTTGTAGGGATCAACACCTCATTAGTACTTGAATCATACAGTTCATCAAACATAGGATCAAACAATTTCTTAAAATCATCTTCAGATGGAGGTACATATGGAGTTTCTTGAGAGGAGTTTGGAACAAGGGATGAACCAATGGGACTGTTTTGAAGTGCGGGTCCTGAGCTGGAGTGTCCAGGAGCCATTTGACCGGTCAGCTCATCAAACGTAACGTGAATTGTTTCCATGATATTTCGGGTTCTTTTGTTGTAGATTCTGTATCCCTTTTTGTTTGGTGCATATCTTACAAATACTCCAATGTCAGCTTTAGCCCTAACTTTGCCTAAGTCTTGACCCTCATTAGTTGGATAACACAATGCACCAAACACACGAAGGAAAGAGAGATTAGGTTTTCTGTTGTGGACAAGTTCATATGGAGTTTTTCCATGAACAGTGTGAATCAGGGAACGATTTTGTGTGTAGCATGCAGTGGCAATTGCTTCAGCCCAGAGAAACATTGGAACCTTTGAGTAAATCAGCATTGTTCTAGCGGCTTCAACAAGAGTTCGATTTCGTCTTTCAACTACACCGTTCTGTTGAGTAGTTCGTGGAATACTTCTTTGATGGCTGATTCCAACGCTTTCATAGAATTCACTAAGTTGTTTGTTGACAAAATCAGTTCCATTGTCTGTTCTGATAATTCTGACGGTTTTGTTAAGTCGAACCTGCAGCTGTTTGATGAGTTTTATGATGATATCAGGAGTTTCATCCTTTGTCCTTAAGAACTTGACCCAGGTGAATCTAGAGTAATCATCAACCACAACTAACACATATTTCTTTCCAAAGATGATCTGCACCCTCATTGGTCCACATAAATCCATATGAATCATATGAAGAACTTCTGTGACAGTGTTAGTAGGTTTGGGTTTATGGGCATACTTCTTTCTTTTTCCCAATTGACATGCTGAACAAAGATGATCCTTTTCGTACTTAAGTCTAGGTAAACCTACAACTATTTCCTTTCTGGTGAGATCATTGATGGTGCCGAAGTTCAGGTGATTGAGACGACGATGCCATAACCATGACTTTGTTTTAGAAGCCTTTGATAACAAGCAGATTGGTGATGACCTCATCATGTCATCGATGGAGATGGTGTAAAGATTTGAGCCACGAGTTCCTTTTAACAGCTCCATACCATTAAGATCTCTAACAAAGCAGGTATGTTTTCTGAAGGCTACTTCTAGATCAGAATCACATAATTGACCAACAGAGAACAGATTATGACCCAGACCTTCCACATAGTATACTCTAGAGATGACACTATCACCAACAACGTAATCTCCATAACCCATGATTGCACCGAAATGATCATTACCGAATCTAACAGTCCCAATGAATTTGCTCACGAAGTTCATGAGCCGCGACCGGTCTCCAGTCATATGCTTGGAATAGCCTGAGTCCAGGTACCACAGAACGATTTGAACGATCTGCAGTTGAACACAGACAAGAATGGATAACTGGATAATTGGGATCCCCATGCAAGAATGGGTTCCATTTGGTTAGTAACAATGGTTGGAACACCCACATCAGAGAAAGGAGCATTAATATCAGAAATTAAGGCACTGGATTCATTGTGAATAGATGCAGTACTAGTGTCCGTATTAGCCCTGTTCACAGTGTGCTCACTTCTTATGGGAATAGTTCTACCAGTAGGCATCCATTTTCTAGTGGGCATTGTCTGATTATTCTTATGACCAACAGGTATCCAATAATAGCCTATCTTACTAAATGTTCTTCCTGTGGGTTTCCACTGTTTTCTAACTCTCATTCGTTTTTGCCTTTTTGCCTTTTTAACATGAACATAAGCAACATTAACTGGACCATTATCATCATTAGGCAAAACATTAACACCACATTCATGATTAGAAACAGAATTCAAGCAGACATCAGTACAAGGTTTGCAAATAGTATCAGAATTCGAATTAATTACAGTACGCCTATGGCTAATACTAGAATCAACACGATTCGTTTTATTCGATTCAAGCTTAAAGTTCCTAGATTGTTCTTCTACTCTTTTCCAGTGCACATTCTTAGCTTGCGAGGTCCTATCATTCCTTGTATTGTCTTGAGACTTTGACCTGCTCCCTTTAATGTCACTGATTACTCCTGTAGAGGGAATGGGAACATTAGTGGGTTTTACAACTCTTTGCATCACCTGTTTAGATGTGCTGGGATCTGAACTACATGCAGGCACACTAAGGTTCACTTTCTTAAAACTAGAAGTGCTGGGATTTGTACTCCTAGAAGGCACACTTGAGTTCTCTTTCATAGCATTGACAGATCTGAAATCTGAACTAGTTACAGGCACACTAGGGTTCATATTCAAGACATTGGGCATCGAATGAATATCAGACTTGGCAATAGGCATCGAACATGGAATCAAAGGATTAACTCTCTCACCTAATGACTTTGGGCATATTGTGATCAAGCATTCTAAGATTTCTTGAGATCGTTTGGCATATAAGCATGCATGTCCAATTGCATTATCATGAGGTTTCTCTAACTTATCCTCTTCAACAATCTCACGCAGACATTCTAGGCAATCCTTAAGGGATGAGAAGTATGTTTGAACAGCAATTTTGTTGTTCCTGAGATGAGGAGGGACATATTTCACAGACAAAGCATATTTATTACAAGAGTGAACCTTTGATACAACATTCTCCCCATTGGTCATTGGCATTTTCCCTTTTACCTGACTCTTCAGATTCTCAATTTCCTTTTGCAATGAAGCTATTTGTTCGTTATTTTTGTTACGAGTGACCTTTATTGATTCAAATAACTCATTGAAATGACGTTTAACCTTTTCATTTTCTTCTAGAAAACTTTCGTTTTCCTTTTGTAATGCATTTACTAGGTTTTGAAGATGAAACGTTTGAGAATTCTGAGAATCTAAAGGAGGAGGCATTTGGGAGCCTGTCATATTGTTCGTTTGACCCTTTAATTGAGAGATTTGGGCTTTCAACTTTCTGATCGTGTTGCACTGAGCTTGAATTTGTTCATCACGTTTGTTAATTTGAAAAACTGCATCAAACTCTGGAGCATCTGAGGATGTCTTGATATTTGAAGTTTTGACATTTTCTTTAAGATGTTGATATTTTAGTTGTAAATTAAAATGCTCAACTTCTAGTTTAGAAAAATGTTTAACCAAATTGTCGTGATCATCCAGTTCAATTTTCTCGTTTAGTTTAGAATTAGTTTTGTCAAGCTCAATGACACGATCATGGGAGACTTTCAGGGCAACAGATAGTTCATAAAATTTGGAAGCATTAATAGAGCAATTTGAAGTAGTGAAAAAAATATCTTGAGCAACACATTCAGTAATAAGAGTCTCATTTAATGTATGCAAGTTCTTCCTCTCAATCTCATTATATTTTAGTGCACGCTCATAGTCACTAACTTCAACTATCATTGCATCAAATTCCTTTTCCATTCCCTTGATATCAGTTTCTATCCCCTTTTTAAGACTCTCAAAGTGATCTTTTAGAAGTTTAAAGAAAGGCATGACCTCAGTTAAATAACATTCTTTCATTTGCTCAAAACCCCTTTCTCCTTCCGTTATACCAGTGGGTGTGATCCTTTTCTTGCAAGTTTTCTCAAAATCAACAAATAGTTGAAATATAACATATTGGCTAATTAAGGTCTTGCTTTTAGTGGCAATTGTTCTAGGAACAAGATGCATTGGTGTATTAGGAGGATACACAGTCGCTCTAGGCATTTTCCATAGGGGAGGGTTTGTTTCAACAATATTTTCAGCTTTCTGCTTATCTAAATCCATCTTCCAGAAAACTTGTTCGGGAGTCATCAATGTCTGAGGCTTAAACATGTTCAAGGAAATCCAGTTTTCCTTCTTGTAGTCATGGGGAGTGATAATTACTTTTTTCTCTTTGCATTTAGGATCATCTAATTTTTTGTTCATCTTTTCCCTAGTGACTTCATCTGATTTCTTATCTTCCTCAGTGCACTTAACGCAACTAGGTTTCTGTCTAGGTTTAAGGATTTCATTGCCATCATAAAGAACCTTATGAGCATTTCTAGCCCTTTTAATGACCTCTGGATTTGGTTCCTTAACAAGGGGAATGCTATGCTTATCGCTTAAGACCCTATGCTTAGTGATCATGTGAGCAGTCTGAATGGTGTTCCCTTGTATGTACAACTTGTTTTCAAGTTTGTTTTTCAAAGTTTTCAGATTAGAAAAATCTTTCAAGAGTTTTGATTCCTTTGCATTAAATTCTTGCTTAAGCATTTTCACATTTTCTTGAAGTTCTTGTTTTTGCTTAGCAGTTTTAGAAAGCTTTTCTTGTAAGGAATTTAATTCTTGTTTCAATACTTCTTCTCTAAAATTACTTTTTCTAATGACTGTACGCACTTGGTCATCCATTTCCTGCTCACGAGTGGTCAACTCAAATTTTGCACGTTGTTCATAAATAGCAACACGTTCTTTATAGGCATTTAGTTCAGAAATTACAGAATCATCAGGGGCACATGCAGTGTATTCATCAAAAACATAGTCATTGTTGACTGCAGAAGATGCATCACTTGGTACAACTTCACTTTCACTTTGTTTCACGTATTGATCATATGGGACAATATCGATATTACCCATATTTTCAACATTTGATTCAATAGTTTCAGTTGATTGTACTTTGTCATGCATCTGTTGCACATCAGCATCATCGTATAGTTTTAATACCTCTGAGATGAGTTTGTCTTTGGATGGGCCAGCTTGTGGTGAAGAAGAGACCTTGGGAGAAACCATTGGAGATATGCTAGCCATAAAAATTGTGTGTGCCGTAGGTCCATCATCCACATCAGAGTCGTATGCATCACAATCAGCGACTTGAAAGGCATTATGATGATTGTGACCTATCTCCTGAATAGGCTGCTCATCCACATCTGCATCATAGGTCTTGGCATTGCCCTCAGCTAGAAACAGCAATTCCTCTTCATCCAAAGCAGCACCATTGTCCTGAGCTTGTACAAGCAGCATCTTATCTCTGAAGTAATCAGCATTCTGTGGACGCTTTGGAGATGTGCAGTTTCTTGCAATGTGTCCCTCACCACCACAGTTATAACATTTGATCGGCTTAGCTTGACCTTGGTTACCATTCCTTCCTCGATTCTGGTTACCAACATAACCTCTACCAGCTCCACCTCTTCCCTGATCATACTGTCTTTCCTGAACTGGTTGCACCACGATCCTTCCATCTTTCACAGTAGCTTGATTGTGTGGGTTAGATGCTGTTCTGAGGTTGTTGTTGGTTTGTGGGAGAGAATTCATGTTTTGACTAATCAGAAGAGCTAGTTGATTAATGAAGTTACCCACGTGTGCATTAGCATCAGCTTGTTTGAACATAGGATCAGGAATGAGTTTGTGATTACCATTACCTAAGGGTATGACTTGTGAGGCTTTGGTTGTGATTCCGATGTTTGAGTAGAAGGCAGTTGAGTCATTAGACGAGCTTGTCTCTCCCTGGTTGGTTTTGAACTGATTGAGAACCAATCTTTCAAACATAGCATGTCTCTCATTCTGAAGGAGGAAGGCATAGAGTTGCTCATAGTTTGTATTCTTCAATCCTTTAGTGAGCTTTACAGAGGTGACAAACTTGTGCCATTCGGGATTCATGTTGTTCACAAATTTTGAGTTCAGCTGAATGTTAGGCATAGTCATTCTGATGTTCCTCATGTCATTCACCAACTTATGAAATCTCACATAGTACTCATAGACACTCTCATCTGGTTTCATCTTGAAGTGTTCAAATTCGTTATAGAGTTGTGATTCTCTGTCTTCCATAGTTAATTCTGAACCTGAGAGAAGCATCTTGACATTATCCCATACTGCCTTTGCATCGGTGTTGTGATTGATCAGCTTGTAGATGTCTTTAGGAAGACCTTGAAGAACAATGTTAGAAGCCCTGATATCAGCATCGAATCTCTTTTTCTCCTTATCATCAAGCTCATCATACATTTTAGGTCTGTCCATTCCGTAAATAGGAGTTCCATCTTCATTAGTATCAAGTATATCTCTAGTCGTCTCAACTCGATACGGTCCTTCATCAATGGATTTGAGAATGTTGACACCATTTTCCTTTCCAAGGCAGTACAATCTGATTCGTTGAGCCCAAGAATCGTAGTCAGTTCTGTCGAGCATGGGTGGACGAGTATCTGAGCCAGCTGCTTGAACATCCTCGGCAACAGTGGAGATGATAGTAGGAGCGTTGGTAGACATGTTAACAGATTATACGGGATTTTATAACTCTATGATTAAACCGGGAAATAGATTCTTTCACGGGATTTTACTAAATCAAGAGAAAACCGTAAACAATCATCCAAGTCGCTAGAAGAAAATGCACCAAGTCGCTAACACCTAATTCGCTACACTCCCAAGTCGCTAAAGTCCCAAGTCGCTAAGTAGTAACTCGCTAAGCCTCAAGTCGCTAGCAAAATTTTGGCAGCAATTCGCTACTCAAGTTGCTAAAGATACAAGTCGCTAAATAGCAACTCGCTACAGACCAAGTCGCTACCTCCAAGTCGCTACCAGTGGTGGAAAGTCCACTACTTGTACTGTAAGTCGCTAGTTCTAAGTCGCTAGGTCCAAAACTGTAACTCGCTACAAATTTGTAAAGCAAGTCGCAAATGAAAACCTAAACACTTGTTATGATTCTAAACATAAAAGTACTAACAAAATCCAATCTTTAACACAAGAAATCAACCAAATGATGCACAAACCACTAAACTTTTCAAACTCAAAAACCACCTAAAAACCACTAAAAATCCAAAGATGTGCGAGATATGATCTAACCATGGCTCTTGATACCAATTGTAAGATATTAGTTTTCACATACACATCAAACCATAACACAAAGTGGCGTATGAATGAAGTTCTAAAGAGAGAAAGTTAGAGGTTTAGGGAACTTAGTGAGAGAAAGTGAAAGATATTATTATGAGCTCCAACTCTCTACCTTGGGAGGTAGAGAGTATTTATAGTCTTACATAAAACGCCACACATCGGGCTGTGGATCAGGCATACAGTGGGTAAAGACCCGTCCGTCCTCCACGGTGTTACTTAACTAAATACTACTTAACTAAAAGGAACTACGACTACGAGCTTTTTAACGATTACATATACTTGAGGTGACCGACTGACAAACTCACAGATATTGTTCAGGCTTTGGTTCTTTCTAACCAAAAGAAAGTCACTTTCACACAGACACCATCACATGGTGAAGTGAAGAAAGTCGAGGTCTGTGTTACTTGTGGTGGCCCTCATGCATACTACAACTGTACTGCCACCGATGGTAGTCCGTTTGAAGCCAATGCTATAGCCGGTACTTCACATCAGGGAGGTAATCAATACCGTCCTCAAAATGAACCAAATTACCGTGCTAATACTTATCAGGGACCACCCGGTTTTAACCAGAATCCTAACATACAAAACCGGAATCAGAACCAACCTAGAATGAACCAAGGTTACCAAAACCAAAGTAATTTCTATCCCGGACCAAATCAAGGTTTCCAACATCAAGGAAACCTTAATCAAAACAATTTCAATCTAGGGAATCAATTTCAGGGAAATGTGAATCCTAACCAAGGGAATTTTCAACAACAAGGTCATAATCAAAACATACGACCTCAAAATTTCCCTCCACCTCCTCCAGTACCATCATCTGATGAGTTATTGAAGCAATTCATGAAATCCCAAGATGAAATGAACAGGTTGTTGGTCAGTCAGATCGCTGATCTAAAGAAGTCTTTAAATGATCAACCCTCGGGCTCAGGAAAACTTCCGAGCAACACGATCGCTAACCCGAGGGGCGACGCAAAGGCGATCACAACCAGAAGTGGTGTTTCATACAATGGACCCGCTATTCCTACTACCTCTTCTTCTTCTCTCCCGAAGGTAGTGGAAAGTGAACCTGAGACAACAAAGGACAAGGAACTTCCTACTAATAACGGAGGTACCAACGATGTCCATCCTCAAGTTGTCCCGAAACCCAAATCCAATCCAGGAGTTGTTTTTGAACCTCCTGCAAATCCCGTTGAAAATCCCAAATCCAAATCTTCTATTCCTTACCCATCACGTTTGAATGAGCAAAAGCTCTGCGAAAAAGCCAGTCAACAAATGGACAAATTTTTTCAAATTTTCCAAGAACTACATTTTGACATAAGCTTTGCGGATGCTATCATGCTGATGCCCAAGTTTGCATCAACTCTCAAACACATGTTAAGCAACAAGGAAAAACTGTTTGAGATGGCAAAAACTCCTCTAAACGAGAACTGCTCAGCAGTTATCTTGAAAAAGCTTCCCGAGAAGCTTGGGGATCCTGGAAAATTTATCTTACCTTGTGTTTTTCCAGGAATGGTTGAATGCTTTGCCTTAGCCGATCTTGGTGCAAGCATCAATCTGATGCCTTATTCAGTATGGAAGAAACTTTCTCTTCCGGACCTTACTCCTACATGCATGACTCTCGAGCTTGCAGATCGTACAATATCCTGTCCACTTGGCATTGCCGAGGACGTATTTGTGAAAGTAGGAAAGTTCCATTTTCCAGCTGACTTTGTAGTTGTTGATTTCGATGCTGATCAACGGGTTCCTCTCATTGTTGGACGAGGATTCCTGAGAACGGGCCGTGCTCTCATTGATGTATTTGAGCAAGAAATCACATTACGTGTAGGTAATGAAGCTGTCACCTTTAACCTTGATCAAACTTCGAGGTACTCCGCAAACTATGATTCTGAGTCGGTTAACCGAATAGATATCATTGATGTTGCTTCTGAAGAGTACTCTCAAGAAGTTCTTGGTTATGATCATAATTCTTCGAGTGATAATCTCACTCATTCATCTCAACCTATCATTGCTAATTCTACTCCTTCTCTCACTCCATTTGAGGAAAGTGCCTTCATCTTGGAAGAGATTGAAGCATACTTGTCTAGTGATTCTATTCCATGGGAAATTGATCACGCTCCCATCGACATCGAGGGGGACATACTTCTCATTGAGAAGTTGCTTAATGATGATCCATCATCACTCCCTCCCGTCGAGGTTCATAACAAGGAAGTCAAGTCAGTTGAGAAAACTAAAGAATATCCTGAGGTAGAACTTAAGGACTTACCACCTCATCTCGAGTATGCATTTCTTGAAGGTGATGATAAATTACCCGTCATTATTGCTCAAGATTTGAGTAAAGATGAAAAAACTGCTTTGATAAAGGTCTTGAAGTCACACAAGCAAGCAATTGCTTGGAAACTCTCCGACATTAAGGGTATCAACCCTGAGTTTTGTACTCACAAAATCTTGATGGAGGATGACTTCAAACCATCAGTTCAACATCAGAGAATAGTAAATCCAAAAATCCATGATGTTATCAAACAGGAGGTTATCAAACTTCTTAATGCAGGATTAATTTACCCAATCTCTGATAGTCCTTGGGTTAGCCCAATTCATTGTGTTCCTAAAAAGGGTGGCATAACTGTTGTCACAAATGAAGAAAACGAGTTAATTCCAACTCGGCTGGTAACGGGATGGCGTGTTTGCATTGACTATCGTAAGTTGAACGAAGCCACCCGTAAAGACCATTTTCCTCTACCCTTCATGGACCAAATGCTTGAGAGATTAGCAGGGAACGAATACTATTGTTTCCTTGATGGTTTCTTGGGGTATTTTCAGATCCCCATTGATCCACAGGATCAAGAAAAAACCACATTCACCTGCCCATACGGAACTTTTGCCTACAGACGTATGCCTTTTGGCCTATGTAACGCTCCTGGCACGTTCCAACGATGTATGATGGCCATTTTCCACGACATGATCGGGGAAACAATGGAGGTGTTTATGGATGACTTCTCGGTCATTGGGGACTCGTTTCAAACATGTCTCTCCCATTTAGAAAAAATGCTAAAACGGTGTGAAGACACCAATCTTTTTCTAAATTGGGAGAAGAGCCACTTTATGGTCAAAGAAGGCATAGTCCTTGGCCATAAGATTTCGAAAAACGGGATTGAGGTCGATAGAGCAAAAGTCGATGTTATTGCTAAATTGCCTCATCCTACTACCGTCAAAGGTATTAGGAGTTTTTTAGGTCATGCCGGTTTTTATCGCAGATTCATACAATATTTTTCTAAAATCGCCCGGCCTATGACTCATCTCCTTGAGAAGGATGCTCCTTTTATCTTCTCACCTGAGTGCATCGAAGCTTTTGAAACATTAAAGAAAAAGCTTACGGAAGCACCCATTCTCGTTGCTCCCGACTGGGACTTGCCTTTTGAGCTCATGTGCGATGCAAGTGATTTTGCTATCGGTGCAGTCCTAGGGCAACGTAGATCCAAGCATTTTCAGCCTATCCACTACGCGAGTAAGACTATGACTGAAGCTCAAACCCATTACACCACCACAGAAAAAGAGCTACTAGCCGTGGTGTATGCGTTTGAGAAGTTTCGGCCATACTTAATCTTGACCAAATGCGTGGTGTATACGGATCACTCGGCTCTCAAATATCTATTTGCAAAACAAGATGCAAAGCCGAGATTGCTCCGTTGGGTTCTCCTCCTGCAAGAATTTGATATCATTATACGTGATAAAAAAGGAGCTGAGAACCTGGCTGTTGATTATCTGTCCAGTCTAGAAAACCCTCACCAAGATGTTTTCGAGAAAAAGGAAATAAATGAAACATTTCCTCTCGAGACACTCAATGCGGTTTCTTTTCGTGGAAACTCTACTACCCCATGGTTTGCTGACTTCGCAAATTACCATGCGGGTAACTTCATAGTGAAAGGAATGTCGACCCAACAGAAGAACAAATTCTTCAAGGATGTTAAACATTACTTCTGGGATGACCCCTACTTATTCAAAATCTGTGCGGATCAAGTCATCCGACGGTGTGTTTATGGACAGGAAGCTATGGACATTCTCAAAGCTTGCCATGCTGGACCCACCGGGGGCCATCATAGTCCAAATTACACCGCCAAAAAGGTGTTTGACTCCGGGTTTTATTGGCCTACTATTTACAAAGATGCCCACGAATTTGTCAAAACTTGTGAAGCTTGTCAACGTCACGGAAATATCTCACAAAGAAATGAAATGCCGCAAAACGCCATTCAAGTATGTGAGATCTTTGACATCTGGGGCATTGACTTTATGGGGCCATTTCCATCATCTCGAGAAAACAAATACATACTTGTGGCTGTTGACTATTTGTCAAAATGGGTTGAAGCGAAAGCTTTGCCTACCAATGATGCCCGAGTAGTTGTGAAATTCTTAAAATCTCTTTTTGCTAGGTTTGGAACTCCGCGAGCTATAATCAGTGATCGTGGTACGCATTTCTGCAATGACCAATTTGATCGTGTCATGCAAAAGTATGGTGTAACCCACCGTCTCTCTACTGCATACCACCCCCAAACAAGTGGGCAAGTGGAAGTTTCCAACCGTGGTATAAAAAGAATTCTTGAAAGGACAGTAGGCGAAAATCGTGCATCCTGGTCGGATAAACTGGATGACGCACTTTGGGCCTTCCGTACAGCTTATAAAACACCCATCGGGTGTACTCCATACAAGCTAGTGTACGGAAAGGCATGTCATCTGCCGATTGAGCTTCAGCACAAAGCATACTGGGCCTTGAAACATGCCAACTTCGACATTCAGACAGCTGGTGATCACAGAAAAGTTCAAATGAATGAATTAAATGAACTCCGTGATCAAGCATACGAGAACTCTTTGATCTACAAACAAAAGACAAAGAAGATTCATGACTCCAAAATCAAGAACCGCGTTTTCAACGTTGGTGATCGAGTCCTTCTTTTCAATTCAAGATTGAAGATTTTCTCAGGAAAACTAAAATCACGCTGGTCTGGACCATTCACCATCACTAAAGTATTTCCTTATGGAACCATTGAGTTATCTCAACCCGATGGTCCAAATTTTAAAGTGAATGGTCATCGATTGAAACACTATTTTGTAGAGGACATTCCACCCATGGTTGTCCCGGATCTACAAACTTTCCCCATGAACCAATGAATGCGGGGATCGAGTCAAGCTAGTGACTCGGTAATCAAAAACAGTAGCACACCACATGGGTTTTCACCCGTGAGTATCACCCTAGTGTGGGGGAGTTGCCCCCCGCTATTGTATATAAGTTTTGTTAAAAAAAAATGTGTATATATCAAAAATAAAATAATGGCCGTAGTATTTCCCTTTTACGTTCTTTGTTTCGGTATAACCGCCGGTACTTTGAATATTGAGGGCAATATTCATTTCTAGTGTGGGGGGGAATTCTCACGAATTTTATCATGTAATTATTCCACCCAATTCCCCCGTTTTTTGCCAAAATTTTTTTTTTGGAGTAAGTGTTTTTCACTTACTCATCAAATGGTAATCAGTCCGCCATGTCTAACCCACATAAGGATTGGCTAATCCAGGAGCAAACGGCTCTTGGTAAAGATATCTCAAATCCGTTTATGGCTTGCAATTTGCCCAAAATTGTATGGTGTTCAGCTCACCATATCTTTAATTAGTGAAGAGTTGGCTAGCCCGCAAGTTTATGGCTTGTGGTAAAGGCAGTTGGAAAACCATAATTGGTAATCGACTCACCAAAGATAATATTGATAATTTATCTAAGAGTTGGCTAGTCCAGAAGCAAACGGCTTCTGGTAAAGACAAATCAAAACCGTTGACAGCTGGTGATTTGCTCAAAATCATTTGGTTATCATTGTACCAAGGTTCTTACTTGAACTGAAACAATTGGCTACTCCAGAAGTAATGGCTTTTGGTAAAGAGATGAAATCCATTAAGTTTTCTCAAAAGATTGCTAGGGACTAGCAATATCTTAGTGTGGGGGATTGATGAGTGTGCAAATACTCATCATTTTTATACCTTTTAGTCTGCAAAAACATCTGAAAACACTCAGAAATGCATCAAAATGATAAAAATATCACAAATAAGTGTTTTATGTGTTTCAAATGCAAAAATACCAAAATCAGGTGAAAAACATATCAAGTTTGCATAATTGGCAGTTTTAGTCCCCCAAGTTTCAAAAGTTGTCAAATCTAGTCCCTGGAATCCAAAAATATGGAGTTTTATCATTCAAGGTCCCTGAAATATTCTAAATTGTCAAAAATGGTCCTTGAATGAATCTTTGGGCAAATGGCAGAAAAGGTCCCTTAACTTTACAAAAGTGTCAAAATTGGTCCTTGGATATTTAAAAATGGAAAGTAATCAAATGTGGTCCTTGTACTATTAAAGATTGGAAATTTTGGTCCTTTTGATAAGTTTGGAAAAGTTACAGTTTTGGCCCCTCAAAAATCAGGAAATTACATGAATGGTCCTTGTGATAATCCAAAACCAAATGGACCCCTTTTTGTATTATTACCCCAGCCAAAACCTGTGACCCTGCCAATATACCACTTGAACCCCCCCATTATGAACCCCTCTCTTATTATTAATAACGGGTCAACAAAAGTCAAAACCATCTCCACTGTACCTCTCCCTCACAAAACCCCGCCAAACCAGAAACCACCATGGTTTCTCACCACTTGCTCTTTCCACCTTTACACCTGTTCCCCAGCTGTCTACCCACTCCCCTAACACCTCCACAATCTCCCAAACTTCTTTAATTGATAAAACCTGCTCATGACTTTTTTGGCGCCAAATTTCCAAATGGACGAATATGATGAGTTTGATGGATCCAATGGCTGAAATAGGTGGGAAACACTCAGAGATGTCGACAGAGCCTAAAAGATCATTATAAAGGGGAAAAGAAGCAATGTAGAAGACTATCTAGCGTAATCTTTAATTTCCTAAGTCGTTATTATTAATTTAAGCTTTCCAGTGTATTTCTTAGCTTTCAAGTACTCTTTTTATCAATTTCAGTGTAATATAAATCTCTTTCAGTCATTAATTTCAAGTTCCAGTTTCAAATTCAGTTTATGCAATTTTCATTTAAAAAATCTCATGTTATCTTAAAGTTGTTTATAGTTGTTGTTATGGACTGAATAAGCTCATGTAAGCTCCTAGAAAGCTTCTGAAAGCTTTTAGAAACTTTAAAACTCAATTTAGTATCAAAAAGAAAAAAATACCAAAAATACAAAAAAATTAGTGAAAAATAAAAATCCATGGAGAAGATGATCAAGAAGCTGGAGCAGGGTTGATATTGGATTGCCTTGGTTTAGTGCTTCTTGGGAAGCTATAGTTTGTGATCTTGTGCTTTGGTTCTCTGTTTTATGCTTGAACTCAATTTGTAAGCAATTTTCTCATAATTTGCAATTCTTAGTCTGAGTGTTTAAAACTTGTTAATTTTAGTTTAACTCTATCTCATTATAGTTAATTTAAGGTAATCACTAGATTTCTTGCTTTAAAAACCTGTTTTAGTGTTTAAATCTTCAAAAGAGTTTGATAAAGGGTTGTTTGGTTTCACTTTGTAAACTGTGTTAGTAGTTGTTCATGTCATTGTTCTTGTTAGTAGTAGGTCACATTAGGTCATAATAGCTCATTGACACAATAAAAACCAGTGCTTACTTGTTAAAAAGTCAAAATCTCTTGTAATCTCACCTTACTAGCTCACTATTAGGATTTATAGCTTGAAATTCATCATATTAGCTTATAACTTGGTACTTTAGCTTAATTTCATCTTATCTTAGGTTAATACAACATAATCAGTTAGTAGAATCAATCTAAAGTTCATTTTAGTCAACTTTTTAGTTTAACTTAAAAAGTCAAAAATCTCACTTAGACAGTTTTTGAATAAACTAGATAATTTTATATAGGATTTAATATTAGCTTTCAAGATTTGAGCTTTTGGAATATTAAAATATAACTGCTCATCTTTATCATAGTATTTTTATAATTTCTAGATTGCTAGTTAAGCTGCTTATTTTTTAGCTTATTTTGAGTCCTTGTTTGAAAAAGTGCCCTGTGCACAGTTTTACAAGCCTTTTCACAAGCTCATCACAGAGCTCATTAGTGAACCATAGCTTGTGTACTTTAGCTTTTTGTGTAGCTTATCTACCCATCTCTTTAGTCCAGTGCTTATTTTCAACTTTGTAGCTTATTTGATAAGGCTGCAAATAGCTTATTGTTTGTCCCATTTCTGTGTAAACTTAGCACTCAGTGGTTTATAAGCTTTTTCTCAAGCCTTTCATAAGCTCTACAGTGGTTCCCACAGTGTGAGCTTAGACTTTTTGGAAAGCCCACCAGCTCATCGTGATACCTCAGTTCTTATTTTGAGCTTTTTAGCTTATTCAATAAGCTTAAATTGCTTATCAGTATGGCTGCAGGCCTGTTTGTTTGGTAGATAGACTTAGTCAAAGTGCTTATTTGCTTATCCTCAGCTTATCAGTGTGTTTATGTGTGCCTTTTAGCTTAATATAAGTAGCTTAAGCTTGTTTGAATCTTATTTAATCTTTGGTTCCAGCTTGTAAGCTTGTTTTAGCTTAAAAAAAATCAAAATAAGCTCGTAAGCTCAACTGTTAAGCTCTTTAGCTTTCAAACTGCTTATTTTTAAGTTGTAAAATTTTTGTCTTCATTAAAGTTGCTTATTATCAGTAGTTAAATAGTTTTGAAAAAGAAAAAAAACACAAAAACATCATTTTAAAAATAGTGATAGCATTTATTTAATAGAAATTAGCTTTTTAATTTTCTTTTTCAGCTTATTATTAAGCACTTTCTGTTTTTATAATTTTCTTAGTTTTCTGTTATCATAGGATAATTTTATAAAAAATTTCATAATTTTCTTAGTTTGTTTAGTATTTATTAGAATTTAAAATAGTTAATAAGTATTAAATATTTAATAATAAATAAATAAAAAACATAAAAAATATCTTTTCAGTTTTAAAATTAGTTTTATAATATTTTAGATTTTTCTAAGTTAAAATTTCATTTTTCCAGGTTAATTTTATATTTTCTTGTATTTAAGTGTATTTTAAATAGTAATTAATTAATAATAAATAGATAAAAAGTGTAAAAAATATATTTTCAATTTTAAAATAAGTTTTATAATATTTTAGATTTTCCCAAGTCATAATTTCAATTTTCTAGCTTTATTTCATATTTTATTATATTTTAGGGTATTATTAAATAGTTAAAAATAGTTTTTAATTAATAATAATTAGATAAATAGTTATAAAAATAATTTTAAATTTCTAATAATTTTCTTTTATTATTAGGATTGTAAAAATATCATTTTCATATTTGTAGGTCTTTTATTTCTTTAAGTTCACTTTTATTTTGTACGTTTACATAAAATTTAATAAACGTACGTATTTACGTTTGTTTAATCTGATTGTTGTGCTTTATAGTTCTGTATTCAAATACCATTCCAATCAATCAGTAGTGTAGTTATCAATCAAAATCCTTACTGATCATTATCCTTAGTGATCATTCTATCATCTGAACGTTTTTAAGCACCATTAATCCTCCGTGGGACTTAACGACCCGGGAATCCACTATATTCCAAGGGAAATTGCATTGGTTTTAGACTGTTTGAATTTTATTACGGTTGACCATTCACAAGTGGTTGACTTGTGTAATAAACTTGACGGTTGGGATCCAATCAGGTATGCTGAGATGTATAGGAACAAGCCTTCAGCTCCTAGGGGTAACCAGAGGAGTTGGAATCATGTCAAATCTCAACAATTAGGTAGTGATTTTGTAATGTACAATAAGGCATGCTATATCTGTGGTAGTTTTGATCATTTACATGCTTATTGTGACTATCATGTTGGGAGAAGGGAAGTCCATGGGAGTAAAAGGGTGGAGACTAACAGGTTTCAAAATAATGTACACCCTAATTCACATTGCAAAATGGTCCCAAGAGCAGTTCAACTTAGAAGTGGCCTCAAAACGTTTGCCACTGCAAAAACTGTTAACACTGCACATCCTAAGTCATCGGTTAAAAGTGCAAACTTTAATACAACTTTTGCAAAATCTGCACAAACAGGAAAAGGAACCTTTCAAGCTAAAAAGGTTAATTATAACCAACAGTGGTTGCCTAAAAAGAAACCAGCAGTTACCACTGCTCATTCAAAGGTTACCACTGCAAGGGTTTTGAACAAGAAAAGGGGGAACATGGGCAATGCTGTGAAGGCCTCAGCACGTTGGGAATAGAAACCTAAAGGAAATACCCCTACAACCAATCTCAATGGTGTATCAATGACCTTTGATAGATTTAACTATATTGATACACGAGGCAGATCCAAGTCAATCACGGCTTGGGTCCCCAAAAGAAAGTAACTCTTTACTCTTATGTGCAGGAACATCCAAGGACAAAAAGATCGGATCAAGGATATACAGATAGTGGGTGTTCAAGGCACATGACTGGCAACAAGTCATATCTTTCTGATTTTAAGCATTACGATGGACAATATGTCAGCTTTGGAGGTGGAGTAAATGGAAAAGTTGCTGGTAAAGGAGTTATAAAAACTAGTAACTTGTACTTTGAACATGTGTACTATGTAAAAGAGCTTAAGTATAATCTTTTTAGTGTGTCACAAATGTGTGACAAGATGAACAATGTTCTTTTTACCAAAGATATGTGCTTTGTTCTCTCTAAGGATTTTAAGATGCCTGATGACAGTCAAATCCTTCTTAAAATTCCTAGAAAAGGCAATCTCTATAGCTTTGATATGAACAACATTGTAGCTAAAGATGATTATACTTGCTTGCTTGCAAAGGCCACAGTGGATGAATCTATGTTATGGCATAGAAGACTTGGTCATGTTAACTTCAAAACCATCAACAAGATTGTCAAAGATGGTTTGGTGAAAGGATTACCTAAGAAAAGATTTGAAAATGATCAAACCTGTGTGGCTTGTCTTAAAGGCAAACAACATAGAGCTTCTTGCAGGTCAAAGTTGGTTAACTCTATTGCTCACCCACTTCAAATGTTACATATGGACTTATTTGGTCCTACATCAGTGAGCAACTTGAATCTCAAGAAATATTGTCTAGTGGTGACTGATGATTTTAGCAGGTTTACATGGGTTTTCTTTCTTGGAACCAAGGATGAAACAACTGGCATCCTCAAGATATTTATCACAGAAGTAGAAAACCAACATGATATGAAAGTTAAAATCATTAGGTGTGACAATGGAACATAATTCAAGAATAGAGTTATGGATGAGTTTTGCAGAGATAAAGGTATTAAAAGAGAATTTAGTATGGCTAGAACTCCTCAACAAAATGGTGTTGCTGAGAGGAGGAACAGAACACTGATAGAGGCTGTTAGAACCATGTTGGCCAATTCTAAATTGCCAATCACCTTTTGGGCTGAAGCAGTTAACACTGCATGTTATGTGCAAAACAGGGTTTTAGTGGTAAAGACAAAGAACAAGACACCTTATGAATTGTTTAGGGGAAGATCTCCTATCCTTGACTTCATGAGACCATTTGGGTGTCATGTATCTATTCTCAATACCATAGATTATCTGGGAAAGTTTGATGAAAAGGCTGATGAAGGGTATTTTGTTGGGTATTCCATGGTCAGTAAAGCTTTCAGAGTATTCAACTTAAGAACCCAAAAGATTGAAGAGAATATGCATGTGGAATTCCTGGAAAACAAAGTCAATCTCAAAGGAACTGGACCAGAAAGGCTGTTTGATCTTGATACTCTAACCAATACTGTGAATTATGTACCTGTTTCTACAGGAACATCTTCTTTTGATTTTGCAGGTTCAGAAGAGTTTCTTGATGATGATGAACCAAGCAAAGATCATGCAGATGATCAAGATGAATTCAGTCTACCTCTTTGGGACTATGCAGATAATGATGATATATCAAAGACTGTAGATGCTCATCCTTCTAGTGATTTGGGAAAGGAAGGAGGTAGTAACTTGAATGCTGAAAATACTGAAAGCAGTGGAAATTCATATTCCACTGTTAGGCAAAATGTTTCCACTGCAACACCAGATGTGGAAATCACAACTCCAGTTACTGAGGAAGCTCAAGCCAATGATGTTGAAATTTCTAATATGCCAAGTGAGATTGCAGTTCCTCAGACTCCCCACACTTCTATTCATAAATTACACCCTCTTGAAAATGTGATTGGGGATGTCTATTCACCTGTGAAGACTAGAAGACAAACTAAGTTGCCTGATGTTCATGGATTCATTAGTAAAATATATGAGTCTAAAATTCATGAAGGCAAGAATGAATGTCTCTTTATGTGTTTTCTGTCACAAATGGAGCCAAAGAATGTTTACAAGGCACTTGAAAATAAAAGTTGGGTGGAAGCAATGCAAGAAGAGTTGCTCCAATTTAAGCTTCAAAAGGTTGGGGTGCTTTATGATTTGCCTTCTGGCAAGAAGGTAATAGGTACTAAATGGGTGTTCAGAAACAGGAAGGATGAAAGAGGAATTGTTATCATAAACAAAGCTAGGCTTGTGGCTCAAGGATACACTCAAGAGGAGGGTATTGACTATGAAGAAGTGTTTGCCCCAGTTGCACGAATTGAAGCAATTAGGCTATTCTTAGCTTATGCATCATTTATAGGCTTTAAAGTTTATCAAATGGATGTAAAGAGTGCCTTTCTATATGGGCAGATTGATGAGGAGGTTTATGTCTCACAACCTCCAGGCTTTGAAGACCCTGAATATCCTAACAAAGTATACAGGGTAGTTAAAGCTTTGTATGGCTTGCATTAGGCACCAAGGAAATGGTATGAAACCTTAACCACTTATCTTCTCACTAATGAGTTTCATAGAGGCAGAGTGGATCAAACTTTGTTCATCAAGAAAGACAAGAATGATATCTTGCTTGTTCAAGTGTATGTTGATGATATCATTTTTGGATCTACCAAGACAGAGATGTGCAAAGAATTTGAGAAACTGATGAAAGAAGAATTTCAGATGAGTTCTATAGGTGAACTCACATTCTTTTTGAGACTTCAAGTACTACAGAGGTCAGATGGTATTTTCATTAATCAAGATAAATATGTGGCTGAGATACTTAGGAAGTTTAAGTTCATTGATGCAAAGTCCTCCAGCACCCCTGCAGACAAGACTACACATCTACTTCTGAAGGAAAATAGTGGTGAAGTTGTTGATGTGCATATGTACAGGTCTATGATTGGTTCTTTGATGTATCTTACATCATCTAGACCAGATATCATGTTTTCAGTGTGTGCCTGTGCAAGGTTTCAAGTTACTCCCAAGATCTCTCACTTGACTGCTGTGAAGAAGATTTTCAGATATCTTAAAGCATTTCCTACTCTGGGATTGTGGTACTCCAGAGATTCTCCTCTAGATCTGGTTACTTATTCAGATAGTGACTATGCTGGAGCTAGCTTGGATAGAAAATCTACAACAGGTGGATGCCAATTTTTTGGCAACAGATTAGTGTCATGGCAGTGCAAGAAGGAAACTATGGTGGCTAATTCTTCAACTAAGGCAGAGTATGTGGCTGCTGCTAGTTGTTGTGCTCAAGTTCTATGGCTTCAGAATCAACTTTTGGACTATGGGTACAATTTCATGAATACCATCATTCATATTGATAATAGCAGTACTATTTGCATCATTAAGAATCCTGTTCAACACACAAAGACCAAACACATTGAAATTAGACATCATTTCATTAGAGATTGCTATGAAAAGGGTCTGATTCAAGTTGTCAAAATTCATACTGATGACAACTATGCTGATTTGTTAACAAAAGGCCTTGATGTGGGGAGATTTCAAGACTTGGTGACAAGTATTGGAATGCTTAATCCATAACCTTTTTTTGTCAAAATGTTCTCTGGTGTTGAGGGGAGGCTGTTGGGTTCTGACATTGTTGTATGAGTTTGTATATGCTTGCTCTTGATGGGAGTTGATTGTAAAAGGTGTATATATGAGATACACAACAAATGGTTATTGATTCACCATGTCTAACACACATAAGAATCAACTAGTCCAGAGCAAACGGCTACTGGTAAAGACTTGACAAATCCGTTTATGGTTGATAGTTTACCAAAAACTATATGGTTATCAACTCACCATATTCTTTATGATTAAGAGTTGGCTAGTCCATAGCAAACGGCTCATGGTAAAGACATATCAAATCCGTTGATAGCTGGAAGTTTGCTAAAAACTATGATAAGAGCAGTCTTGTTATCACATGATTTTATTTACCACTGCTCTTTGAAATTTTTGTAAAAAAATTACCACTGCTAGTTCACAGTTTCCACTGACAGTGTTATTTTACCACTGTTGTTCTAGCCGTTACAACTGATTATGTCAGTAACTAATTTTCACTAGCCGTTGAAAGTAACCATTGATTGCAATATATATAGGGTTAAAATTTTAAGGGAATTATCTTCTTTCCATATTAAATAAATACTTTCTAAAGATAATTTTACTTGCGCAATAATTCTAAACCCTAACCCTATATATCTTTCTCTCTCTCAATTGGCTAGTTATTCTTTTAATTTTTACTGACATAATATCGTTTTTCCTCAAAAGTTTCTATGGCATCTTTAAACTTTGCAGATGAGCACAACCTAGTGGCCTACCTACAAAAGTCTAATGAGAAGAGTGGCCATGTTTTTCATCAGATTGTGGACTTTCTCAATACCACTCATATAAGGTATGCTTTGCTTTTAAAACCCACAATCTATATCTCTCAAATCAAACAGTTTTGGACTTCTGCTACGTCCATAACACTTGAGATTAGAGATACACATGAAACAGTGGATGCTTTACGAGCCACTGTGGATGGGGTAACTATTGATGTTACTGAGGCATCCTTGAGGAGAGTACTCCAATTGGGTGATCTCGATGGTCTCATCACATTACCTCTGCCTGAAATTCATGATACTTTATCATCCATGGGGTATGATACCACTGACAAAAAGTCTACTTTTAAAAAGAGTGGTTTTTGTCCCCATTGGAGATTTTTGATTCATACTCTGTTGCATTGTCTGAGTCCTAAGAAAACATCTTATGAGCAATTTAGTTCAACCATGGCTTACCCTTTGGTTTGTCTAGTCACTAATAAGATTTTCAACTGGTCAAATTATATTTTTACAAGTATGAAAGGCAATGTACAGAGTAAAACAAAATTTTAATGTATCCAAGGTTTGTGCAAGCAGTGCTAAATGAGTTTCAACTGCAACCCCATACTAATGTTTATCAAATCAGTTGCCTAAAGCCTAAAGTTTTTCAAAATTTGAACAAAGATGGCAATATGATTTTTACACCTCTCCTACCCCAAATGCTTGCTAAAATTACAACTGAACAAAACACACCCATAATTAATGTTCCAAACATTGATTATACTCCACCAGTTTCAAGAACCTATAAGAGAAGGCCTAAACAGTCAACTCCTCTCATGACAACACAACAAGTTTCTGAACCTTATGGTCTAGGAACAAGCAGTGGTGGTTCTAGACTTCAACCTAGTCCAACTAGGGAGGAATCTGAACCTTTGCCCCATGATTCACCTCTCTCAACAGGTAACACAGTTGGAAGTGATGAGGGCAGTGGGAACAAATTGGGATTGATGGTTTTGTGTACAAAATTAGCCAAGCAGGTTAAATCTCTCCAGAAGGATTTGGAAAATGTCAAGAAGCTGCATGCCAAGGATGTTAAACATTTAAAGGAAGAGATTCAGACCTTAAAGGAGGAGTTGCAAGGTTGAAAAAGGACAAGAAGACTGCAAAGTTGGTGATTTCATCTTCATCCTCACCAGCTGATGGTGATTCAGCTGATCATGATT
This sequence comes from Chrysanthemum seticuspe, assembly GCA_019973895.1. Lineage (NCBI taxonomy): Eukaryota > Viridiplantae > Streptophyta > Magnoliopsida > Asterales > Asteraceae > Chrysanthemum > Chrysanthemum seticuspe. The sequence goes on from BPTQ01000002.1 coordinate 105,876,792, forward strand.
TGGGTCATTCTCCCAAACAGGGGAGGAAAACAGGTGCTGACACTGAGGGGAGGACAATTGATTTTGAAGATGAAGGAGATACAAGTAAAGGAGCAAAGGAAGCTGATACTCATGGAGAGCAACTTGAAGATCAAGACATTTTCCAAACTGCAACTGATTTTACCACTGATTTTATTTCCACTGCAGAGCCAACTTTTGCCACTGCAAGTGAAGATTTGATAAATTAAAGAAAGACAAAGGTAAAGCAGTTATGGAAGATGTAGAGCAAACTGGAAGAAAGATTTCAAAGAAAAGACAAGCACAAATTGCTCTTGATAGTGAAATTGCTGTAAAGATCTCTGAAGAACAAATGGCTGAAAAGAAAAAGCTTGAAGAATTGGAAGTTGCAAGCTTTATGGAAGCTAAAAGATTGAATAGAATGGAAGAAGATCCACTGCTCAATATTCAACCAACAATTCTTAGAGAAAAGACTCCAGAGTTTAGTTATATTCCTACTGAAGAAGATATTGAATTCTTGATTGCTAATAATGCAGAAATCAAGAAAAAGGCAATTGACCTGGTAGCTGATGCATCCTTAACTGAGGAACAAAGAACTGCTCAGTTGAAGAAATTCATTCAAATGAAGAACAATCAAGCACTTGAAGATGTGATTAGTACAGTCAAAAAGGGTCAAAAGAAATCAAGACAACCTACCAAGAGACAAATCCTTTCATATATGAAAATTTATTGTTGTCATGTTGGTGGTTGGAAGATGCATCAATTCAAAGGAATGTCTGATGATCAAGTTGAGAAGGCTTACTACAGAACTCAAAAACAAGATAAAGATTTTATTGCAATGGGCTCTGAAGAAGAAGCAAGAAGATTTCCTAGATTGAAGAGAAAGGCCAAAGTAAGTGATTCTCAAACTGTTAAGAAGACTAAGGTTGATAAAGATCAAACAATGTCTACTGAGAAGGAAATTCCTACTGAGAAATTCACTCAAGATCAATTGACTGGAATGATTGTGATTGAAGAAGGAGATTTTTATCCAGAACCACTGCAAGTTCGACATCCTATTATTGATTGGGAAGTTTTCACTGCTAGCAATTTTGCTCCAACATGGAAGATCACAAGGCTAGGTGGTGCAACTTCATCATTCATTCAATTTGAAGATCTTATAAAAGCTTTTGACAGAGATGACCTTGATACACTATGGAGGTTAGTTCAAGAAAGGTTTAATATTCAAGATCTCAAAGATACAAAGGAGATGCAGTTGTGGGTTAATCTTAGAAGGCTCTATGAACCTGATGTTAATGATGACTTCTGGAAAACCTTATTCACATGTTTTGGTACTAAGTGATTTTACTATGATTCATGTGAAGTTCATCATGTCACTACAACAGATGGAAAAGATGTTTTCATGCTTGCTGAGAAAGAATATCCACTCAGAGCTGGAGCTCTTACAGTAATGTTATGCTTACCAATAAGAGTTCATGAAGACAATGAGAAGGTCAGAGCATTGTTACATAGGCTTCAAGATCAATGTTCAAGAGCTATTCAGAACTTAAGAAAGAAGTGAAGTGTTTGGTTGAATTCCCAAATCCTTGAAGATAATGCATATTGAAGAAACTTATTGATCTGCAGAGAAATCATAAGTTTAGGGGAGGATTGTTGGGAATAATCCGTTACCATGGATAGTTGTGGTTTACACTGCTTAGATTAACACTAGCAGTGGAAACCTATTCCGACTGCTGGTACATTATTACCACTGCTATCAGTTTATGTTTTGTTAAATGCGTCTAGATAAGTATAGAATAGATCTTGTGTATATTCTATTATGTTAGCTTTATACTTATCTTGTAAAGGACTCCTTGTTGTATAAAAGGAGGTCCTAGGTCATTGTCTTAGGTACGAGTTAATTTTACCTACGTATTACTCACAAAGGCTTCAAGGTGTAACCCTAGTGATAAACTAAGATCACTCGTATTATTCATCAATAATATTGGAGCTTAAGTTTTGTGTTTAATCTGTGTTTACATACAATACATCATATAATTCATCTTCTAAGTATTACTAAGTAAATTCTGCGTGCTTAATAATATCATACAAAATATCATTGACACAAGGAGTGTGTCTAGATCCATTAGGGTAGTTGAAAGAAAGAATAGAATCCTACAAGAAATGAGTCATGCCATGTTAAATGAACAATCTATTCCTCAAAAGTTTGGGTGCAATGTCGTTGATACATCAACGTACATTCTTAACCGAGTCTTAATTAGACCATTTTTAGGTAAAACTCCATACGAGTTACTTCGAGGCAAAAAGCCTACGTTAGATCATTTTAGAGTCTTCGGTAGCAAATGTTTTCTACTTAACACTAAAGATTACCTTACAAAATTTGATCCCAAATCAACCGAAGGTATCTTTTTAGGTTACTCTCCTAATAGCAAAGCTTACGTCATATTAAATAAAGAAACAATGAAGGTTGAAGAGTCATTAAACGTAACATTTGATGAGAGTCAACCCAAACCTACTCTACCTCTTGTCGATGACGAGATTGTCGAGAGTGAAGCTATAGAAATAAAGAAAAGACAAACGAAGAAGATGAACCTTTAAATAATGAAATCATCAATATTAAAGAGTCTAAAGATCACCCAGTAGATAAGGTCATAGGAAAACTAAACGAAAGAACCTTAAGGTCTCAAGTTCAAAACCAAAGTAGCTTATTTTGTTTTGTCTCAACCATAGAACCTAAGAATACACAAGAAGCCATAAAAGATGAAAGTTGGGTAATGGCTATGCAAGAAGAGTTAAATCAATTTGTTTCTAACGACGTTTGGACACTCGTCCCTCCACCTAGTAATCAAACCATAATAGGAACCAAATGGGTATATAAAAACAAGTTAGATGTAAACGGTGTAGTGTCTAGAAACAAAGCTAGACTCGTTGCCCAAGGGTATAATCAACAAGAAGGAATAGACTTTGATGAGACCTATACCCCCGTGGCTAGATTAGAGTCTATAAGAATACTTCTTGCGTATGCTTATGCTAATGATCTTAAGCTTTATCAAATGATCTTAAGCTCCAAAATCTTGGTATGATATACTCAAGTCATTTTTAATCAAGAACAACTACACCATGGGGTTAGTTGATAATACACTTTTTACTCAGAAAAAGGAATCACATATAATCATTGTTCAAATATACGTGGATGATATTATATTCGGATCTACTTGTCAAGACATGTGGTGATGATTTCTCTAAAATCATGCATGACGAGTTCAAGATGAGTATGATGGGAGAACTAAGTTTCTTTCTTGGTCTACAAATCAAACAAGTAGAAGATGGTATCTTCTTTAATCAATCTAAATACATAAAGGAGATGTTAAAGAAATTTGGTTTAGAAGAGTCAAAACCCATAAGAACACCAATGTCATCCGACACTAAACTCACAAAAGATGAAGACGGCGAATCCGTTGATAACACAAAATACCGTGGCATGATTGGTAGTCTTCTCTACCTTACGGCTAGTCGGCCGGATATCATGCTTAGTGTTTGTCTATGTGCTAGGTTTCAAGAAGATCCTAAAACATCACATCTAGAAGCCGTCAAAAGAATATTTAGATACATTAAGTGTACGACTCAATTTGGATTATGGTATCCTAAGGGTACGGGGGTAGAAACAGTTGTATATGCAGATTCTGACCATGCAGGTGATTATGTTGACCGAAAGAGTACAAGTGGTGTATGTACTTTCATGGGTTGTTGCTTAACATCTTGGTTCTCAAAGAAGAAAACAGCATTGGCCATATCAACAACCGAAGTCGAATATGTCTCCGCCAGCAAAGCATGCCAACAAGCACTATGGGTGAAACAAGCGTTAGTTGACTACGACATTCATCTAAGTGACATAGCCATTCTATGTGACAACAAAGGTGCCATCGACTTAAGCAAGAATCCGGTATTGCATTCTCGCACCAAGCATATAGAGATTCGTCATCACTTCTTGAGAGACAATGTTCAAAAGAGGATGATAACGCCTAAAATGAACATGTTTTTAGTAGCGTTATTGTTGGTTTTGTGCATGATAATCGGCTATATTTACTCATAACTGTTGCAAAAGTGCAAAAGATGCGTATTGTATATGTATATGTAGCCAGGTATCATGAATGATGAAGAAATGAAGTTTTTATGCACATTTGGAAGATTCTCGAAGAAGGAAGTCGAGAAAGGAAGCTTTTGGATTCAATGATTGGGAATTACAATGATTTCTAAGTATCTACAGCAAGGAAATATCAAGTTTTGCCTTGGAAATCATCAGTGAGAGCGAAGAATGAGACGTATAACAAGAAAGTCAACAAAAAGTCAAATCAGCAACACCCAGCCGTTCGGTCGTGGCCCGTAACCGGATCCGGCTGGGCAATTGGTCAAATCGCAACCGATCCGGTTGCCATCGCAACCGATCCGGTTGCATGAGCTGCAGTTACACAAAGTTGCATTTATTGTTGCCTTAACTCCCCATAATCATTGGAGGCCGATCATTTCTTGATATTAACTTGTTGGGAACGTTTTTGGTCAGTTGAGCAAGCATATTTGGCTATATAATGAACCTAGTCCTATTTTACTAGGTGTGACACAACCAAAAGTGTATTAGTTTACATCAAAACTAATACCAACCATATTATTCAGCCCAAAAGCTTAGTTCTTACTGAAAAACGTCCAGGAGCAAGGAGGGAACAATTCTCATCCATAGTTTTGGTAATTTGGAGTTATACGGTGAATCTAGGTGATTGGAGGCGCGTGGTTGCTACAATCCATGAATTCTAATTCTTGTAATCGCAAAAGTTTAGGTATTCTATGAACTTTGTTATGGATTTCTATTCTCTTGAATTATTGGAATTACTTTGTTATGATTTGTGTTTAGTTATTATTATCATGGAGTAGTTTTGGGATATACTTGTGTGTTGGGATGTAGTTAATCATACTAGTGTTCTCATATGTGATGCATGTATATATGATCTTGTTTAAATAAGTTTGTTTGAAAAATACTAGTCTTGGTTTGATTTGTTGATAAAACATGTTTTAAGAAAAAGGACCGAAAGGATTTCTCTTGTGTTTTATTCCAAAAAGTTGAGTGACAAACTAGTATGGGGATATGGTGATTGACAACCACCATGTTTGCTTATTAAAACAAGACTAGGAACATTTTCATCACGAAAAGGTCGAAAGATTCGTAAGAACAAGTTTAATAAGAACATGTTGCAAACAAATGGAATTTCTAAGGGATAATCATTAGGAAAAGGACCGAAAGGATTACCTATATGTTTTTGTTCTTAGAATGATTTTTACAAACATATACCATGGTTGGGGATCATTTGCTTAAGATTTGTGCATCATATCAAGAGTTTACACCAAACATTCATGAACACTATTTATGATTGATTATAGACTACACACAAGTATATATATATATCTTATTATTTAATTTCACTATAAACATCACTATTTGAGGAAGCCTTGACAAGCTTTCTTGTTGGAATCTTTTCATAAAAACAGTTTCAAACACAAAATCCCTTGGGACGATCTCGACTTACCAAACTTTGCTATCACGGACGAGTATACTTGCTCGTATGTGTTAATAGAATTAGACGGTTAAATCGTGTTTATAAATTTTTTAAACTTGCACCACGGTAACACGCCAAGTTTTTGGCGCCGCTGCCGGGATTTTCTTTGATTTTCTGTAAAATTGGTAGTATTGGAATTGAATTTGTTGAAAAGTAAAAAAAAAAAAAAAAAAATTGGTTAAAAGCTAACCGAATCCGGTTAGAGCTACGGAGTGATTTTTTATTTCTGATTTCATGGTTCTAGTTTACTTAGTGATTTGTGTTATAGTTCCTAGAGTAATTCTTGTCATTTTAGATCTTATTTACAGATTATGTCTTGTAGTTTAATGATTTCTTAGATTTATTTATATTTTCTTTATATTTGTTATTATTAGTTTTAGATTAATTCCAGTTTTAATATTAATGATTAGATAGTAATTTTTCAGTTATATGGTTTAATTATCTTTATGGTAGTTTTTAATTGGTAGTTAATATAGTTTTAGTTTAATGGTTCAATTATTAAGTCATTAATTATTTGTTTATGAAGAGTCTTAATTAATTTAGAGTTTAGTACACTTAATGATTTTCTTAATTTCAATTAATATTCAGTTTTAATTTTAAAAAAAAATCTATCTAACCGATCGGTTGCAACCCGCAACCGGATCCGGTTAGATCATTTGGTCTAGTTATTTCCACCAACCGAATCGGTTGGTGAGCCAACCGATCCGGTTGGAGCTCTCGGTAAAAAAATTTATAATTTTTAGATTTTGAGTTTTAACTTATGTTTTTAGTTTTGTTAAGTATCTTAGCTTGCTTAGTATATGTTTCTAGAGTTTGTTTTTGTTTTTACTAACTCTAACGCTAATGATTCGGATTTTGTTTTGTTTTGTTTTGTCAAGTTTAGCTAGTTAGTATGGATAGTTTGAGTGGAATCTCGGAATACCTTCATACTTTGGATGAAATGTTCAAGGATACCGGAAGTTCACTGGAAAAGATTGGAGGTATCTTGGAAGAGAGTAAGAAAGATTTGGGGATTGATACGGTTAATATGGAGGAAACGGGTGAAAACAAGGTTCAACTTCCCAAGAAGGGAAGAGTTGTAGTATTAACACAAGCACCTTTAACGGTGTATGATTCGCCACTAATGAGGTTTGGTACGCCTTGTAGTGTAGAAGGAGTAAGTGCTTGGGACGCGCAACTTAATATGGCTTATGGAGAAAACTACATTTTGGAGAAGGTTCTTGAAGGATATTAGATTTCACATACACATCAAACCATAACACAAAGTGGGCGTATAAGTGGAATTCTAGAGAGAGAAAGTTAGAGGTTTAGGGAACTTAGTGAGAGAAAGTGAAAGATATTATTATGAGCTCCAACTCTCTACCTTGGAAGGTAGAGAGTATTTATAGTCTTACAATAAACGCCACACAACGGGCTATGGATCAGGCATACAGTGGGTAAAGACCCGTCCGTCCTCCACGGTGATACTTAACTAAATACTACATAACTTAAAATAACTACGACTACGAGCTTTCTAACGATTACATATACTTGAGGTGACCGACTCTTTAATACCTGGAATTTCTAATTCCTAACAATCTCCCCCTAAGGGAGGTCACCTCAAACATATACTAAAATTACATTGAATACAAAAAGATATTACATTAATAGTTATTCTTGCATTCTTGATGTAGTACTTTGCTCCGAAGCTCGTAGTCATTGTTTCCACACATTGCATGTTTGGTTAATCCAAGTGGAGGTCTTTTACTGATCCACGTGATAAAAATTTTATGCCAGCTTTTGAGATCATCAGCTAATAAACATCTCTGAGACATCCATTGTGGTGTTGGTATTATGTGATGTTGTGACTTTCGGACCGACATGCTCACATTCTGGATCATGATATCTTCTCATCAGAGTAGCGGAAGCTTTCGTTGATTCATGATATTGGCAGCAGCGTAGCAGAAGCATGGAGTGAAAATATCAGAGTCATTGATGCACTAATCATGGTTTCTTTTGAGATGAATGTGTTAAGTGAGCATGCGGCTATGGATTGACCGCTTCATTCTGATCAGCTGCAAACATAGGACGTACCTGCATACAACAGTTAGAAATAAATCACACGAAAGTGTCTTTGAACACTTTCGTTGAATTGAGGTACACGGCCCACGATTCCCCGTTGATCAGTACATGTACTGCCTGTGATCAGGTATAATTCCGAAGAATTACCTTGACAGGGTTTCGCAGCTGCTCTAGCTGTTCTCAAACCGGAACGTCTCAAAGAAGACAACACGGAGTGAGTGAACCAGCAAATTTAAGTCCACTGATTGATGAAAAGAGGTTTGAAAAACAATCGTGTATTGCTCAATAGAAATTGTTTTTGCAATACAACGAAGGTTTTATTGAAAATCAATTATCAATCATAAAAACACCTTTTGATTTGAAAAACTAGTACACGGTCGATGTGCTAAAGAAAAGAGTTTTTAAGCACAAAGACCGGTTTTTCAAAGGTATCCGTCAATCCATAACTTGAACCAGGATTGATTCAAGAGATTGAATCGCCCCATTGTTTCTGTTCAGTTGTCACATGGTTGATCTATATAATAGATCTCACATGCCACCTACCAGGAGCTTGTTTGATGTTGGCTCCAGAAGGCTTTCCATCTTCATTGTGAATATGTTTACACATCACTCAGATGTTCTGGCAATACCACAAGGATAATGTGTAGGACTCAAGATATAATATCTCTTTCCACATTGTGTGAAACAGAGAGTCTTCATTGAAAGTGTCCTAATGAGATTTATTGATGATCTCGTGGCTCTAGACTCAATTTGTGCATATTTGGATCCTGTGCCGGAGACTAGGGAGAGGGTCTCCTTCTTCAATATCAACAATCTCTAAGAGAAAGTCGATAGATAATGTCGGTTCCCCGTGAGAATGAAACAAGTCCTTTTAAGAGGAACTTGAGTGGTTTGGAAAGTTGAAGTGCAGTGCGTCACTGGGTCCATGACGTCTTGTCTTCAATACCGATGTTACCATCAGTAGCATATGAATTGAACCCGGTTTCTGCCCTAAGGTTGAATATATGGAGGGCTATTTGTTTTCACCCTTTTCTCATTTAATTCTTTTTAATTCTTCAACCCCTTCAGTGCTTACCGAGACTTCATAGCTAGAACCTTGTTGGGTTTATTCCAGTACTAGCTCAGTCTCAGTCCGCACTCTTCCCAAATCTCATTTTTCTCCTTTTATCATCATACCTAAAAACTCTACACTAACTAGTGGATAGTCCCTGGGTAGATTCCTCCGGTTCTGGCGGATCATGGGAACACATACCTAACCTTATCATCCTTATATCACCGTACATAAAGTAAAGTTGGTCGGTCAATTTGGTATTGTTCATCTGCCATTGGAACCAATTGAAAACCATTTGAAAATCAATCCAGATACTTGTGATATATTATCAAAACATTTTGTACCTGAATTGTTTTTGATACTTTTAGAACAAGTGCTCCCCCTCAACATGTGCATCAATTGTTTGAAATCGTATTGCACACGGAGGCAAGAGGAAGAATTTACTTCTTTGATTACCATTTTCTAAAAGATATCAACATCACTTCCCTGATCAAATCAAGTATATAAAACATTTCCGGGAAGGATGAGGTTTTCATAAGTTTGCTCCCCCTCAATATGTGCCTCGAGATTTGAAAAGAGTTTTGCACATACTAGAGGGAACCTGCACATTGAGATAAGGTGATCACGTTTCAAATCATATGTTTAAGATAGATGCTCCCCCTCAACATGTGCATGGAAAATTTGAAATCGTTTGTCACATGTGGGAAGGAGAGCTTGTACATCCTTATAAAACCATTTACCGAATTATCAGTTTAAATCCAATTTAAATCACACATTCTCCCCCGATCACAATTATCAAATCCTTTGAGATTTGTGATCTCTTATAGATTTAAATTGATTTTGAAAGCTTTTAAGGGGAATTGTGACTTGATTATGAAAGTGTTTTAACTGATAAGGATCGGATTTTAAGACTTTAAAACTCCATTGATAAAACATGCATTTATATCTTTTGAAAATAATTTAATGCCAAATAACTTTTTAATTTAATTGAAATCATTCTCCCCCTCAATCAATGACATAGGTTGTTGATTGAGAGATTGATATTGTGACAAATAAGTCCAGATGATTATCAAAAATAGAGACTGAGTTATTTTTCAAAGCATTTAGTTTTCAGCAGATAAATGTTTATATAATCAGAGCATGGAATTTTGAAAAACATGATAAAGAATAGCTCTGTTCTTTCTTTAAAAAAGCGGGTTACTGCCTGAAATGACAATAAACCATTGTTTCTCTTTCTCCCAAAAATAATTTTTTGATTTTTTAATTTTTTTTTTTTTTTTTTTTTAAGAATTCGAACAACATCTAAAGTCCCGTGTCATTCTTTGAATGACAGCACAAAGACCGTAGATATTGTCGAACCGAGAAAATGCATAACAAATTGACAATATTTTTTGAAGATTTTTCGAACTTTTCAGATTTTTATGGATTTTTAAGGTTTTATAATTTTGTATTTTGTTTTTCGAATAGATATATACAAGAGATAGATGAAGATAGACCTTTACTCCTCGTCTTCCTCCTGAAGACGTTTGAGTGTTTCTGGTTGAAGGCTTTTCAAGCCAAGACGTGGAAGAATAAACTAAAAACGTTCTCTTGGAAGATCTTTGGTGAAGATGTCTGCTAACTGACATTCAGACCTCACAAAATAGAGTTCCACCACACCTTTTTCCACTTGTTCCCTGATGAAATAATGTCGAATGTCGATATGCTTTGCTCTTGAGTGTTGAACGTTGTTGCATGAGAGAGCAATAGCACTTTTATTATCACAGTACAGAGGGATTTTGTTGAATTCAAAGCCATAGTCAGATAATTGAGATCTCATCCATAAGATTTGAGCACAACAAGATGACATGACTATGTATTCAGCCTCTGTAGAGGAAATAGAAGTACTCATTTGCTTCTTTGAAGACCAGCTCACAAGCTTATCACCCAAAAACTGAGCACCTCCAGACGTACTTCGACGTGTATCTTGACAACCTGCATGATCAGCATCTGCATAGGCCGTTAGTGACATACCGGTGTCCTTCGGGTACCATAGTCCCATATTGATGGTTCCTTGGAGATACCGAAAGACACGTTTAACCGCTTCAAGGTGCTTTTTAGTAGGCTTAGACTGATATCTAGCACACATGCACACAGCGAACAAGATGTCTGGTCTACTAGCTGTGAGGTACATCAGGGATCCAATCATACTACGATATTTCGTTTGATCTACCATGATCCCTGATTTGTCCTCATCCAGCTTGGTTCGTTCAATCATGGGAGTGTCAACAGGGTCACTAGAATCAAATCCAAATTTCTTTAAAATCTCATTTGCATATTTAGATTGATTTATGAAAATGCCTCCGAGACTTTGTGAAATTTGTAATCCCAAGAAAAATGACATTTGTCCCATCATTGACATTTGAAATTTTGAACCCATTTCATTAGAAAAACGATCACATTCCATTGGGTCGGTCGAGGCAAAAATAATATCATCAACATAAATTTGAACGTGAATTAAGTGTTTGCCTGACTTTCTGGTGAACAAAGTAGGATCAACTGCTCCTTTGCTAAATCCGGTAGATAGAAGAAACTTTGACAGTGTATCATACCATGCCCTTGGAGCTTGCTTTAAACCGTAAAGAGCCTTCTTCAAACGATAAACGTGAGTAGGATGCTCTTGATTCACAAATCCTTCAGGTTGGCTGACGTAGACGACTTCTTTAAGATCTCCGTTCAGAAATGCCGTCTTCACATCCATCTGATAGACTACCATGTTCTTACTAGCAGCATTAGCCAAAAAGATTCTGATCGCCTCAATACGAGCAACTGGAGCAAAAGATTCCTCAAAGTCTATACCTTCTTCTTGACGATAACCTTTAGCCACTAACCTAGCCTTATTTTTCAAAACATCACCATGCTCATCAAGCTTTACTTTGAAGATCCACTTAAGAGCAATGATCATAGCACAATCTGGAGCTGGTACTAATTCCCATACATCTAATCGATCAAACTCATGAATTTCATCTTGCATGGCATTGAACCAGCTGTCTTCATTCATAGATGTTTTAACATCTTTAGGTTCGATCTTTGAGAGTACAGATTTAAAGAAGCACCATAAGGCATCAGTAGCAAGCTGTTTACGAGTGGATACCGGACGAGAAGGATTTCCAATGATGTTGTCTAATGGATGATCGTGAGTCCATTTTCTGAGGTGTTCATGTGGTAGTTGTTGAGGAACTGAAGTAGCAGAGTCGATGTCTCCTGAAGAAGATGGTTCTGATGAAGATTCAGGAGCAAATATGTTTTCAAATGGAGCATCTTCAGGAGTAGCAAAGGGATTAACTTCATCATTGATGCCAGAAACAGTTCCATGATGTACATTTGAAGAATGATGATTTGTTGATGAGACTGAAGGATCAGCAGCAGGCGCTTCTTGACTTAATGATATTGAGACTGAAGGATTGACTTCATTCATAGGAATATGAGCAGCCTCTGTTGTAGGAATCGACACCTCATTAGTACTTGGATCATAAAGTTCATCAAACATAGGATCAAACAATTTCTTTAAATCATCTTCAGATGGAGGTACATATGGAGTTTCTTGAGAAGAGTTTGGAACAAGGGATGAACCAATGGGACTGTTTTGAAGTGCGGGTCCTGAACTGAATTGTCCAGGAGCCGTTTGACCGGTCAGCTCATCAAACGTAACGTGAATTGTTTCCATGATATTTCAGGTTCTTTTGTTGTAGATTCGGTATCCCTTTTTGTTTGGTGCATACCCTACAAATACACCAATGTCTGATTTAGCTCTAAGTTTGCCTAAGTCTTGACCCTCATTAGTTGGATAACACAATGCACCAAACACACGAAGGAAAGAGAGATTAGGTTTTCTGTTGTGGACAAGTTCATATGGAGTTTTTCCATGAACAGTGTGAATCAGGGAACGATTTTGTGTGTAGCATGCAGTGGCAATAGCTTTAGCCCAGAGAAACATTGGAACCTTTGAGTAAATCAGCATTGTTCTAGCGGCTTCTACAAGAGTTCGATTTCGTCTTTCAACTACACCGTTCTGTTGAGGAATTCGTGGAACACTTCTTTGATGGCTGATTCGAACGCTTTCATAAAATTCACTAAGTTGTTTGTTAACAAACTCAGTTCCATTGTCTGTTCGGATAATTCTGACGGTTTTGTTAAGTCGAACCTGCAGCTATTTGATGAGTTTGATGATGATATCAGGAGTTTCATTCTTTGTCCTTAAGAACTTGACCCAGGTGAATCTAGAGTAATCATCAACCACAACTAACACATATTTCTTCCCAAAGATATTTTGCACTCTCATTGGTCCACATAAATCCATATGAATTGTATGAAGAACTTCTGTGACAAAGTTAGTAGGTTTGGGTTTATGGGCATACTTTTTGCTTTTTTCCAGTTGACATGTTGAACAAAGATGATCCTTTTCATACTTGAGTCTAGGTAAACCTACAACTAAGTCCTTTCTGGAGAGATCATTGATGGTGCCAAAGTTCAAGTGATTGAGACGACGATGCCATAACCATGACTTTGTTTTAGAAGCCTTTGACAACAAGCAAATTGGAGAAGACTTCATCATATCTTCGATAGAGATGGTGTATAGATTTGAACCACGTGAACCTCTTAAAAGTTGCTTACCATCAAGTTCTCTAACGAAGCAGGTATGTTTTCTGAAGGCTACTTCTAGATCAGAATCGCAGAATTGACCAACAGAGAACAAGTTATGACCAAGACCTTCTACATAGTAAACCCTGGAGATAACACTTTTACCGATAACATAATCTCCATAACCCATAATAGCACCGAAATGATCATTCCCGAATCTAATTGTCCCGATGAATTTGCTCACGAAGTTCATGAGCCGCGACCGGTCGCCAGTCATATGCTTGGAACAGCCTGAGTCCAGGTACCACAGAACGATTTGAACGATCTGCAGTTGAACACAGACAAGAGTGGATAACTGGATAATTGGGATCCCCATGCAAGAATGGGTTCCATTTGGTTAGAGCTAGAAATTGGAACACCTACATCAGAAATAGAAGCGTCCATATCAGATATTGAAGCAATGGAATCATTATAAATAGATGCAGTACTAGTGTCCATATTTTCCCTATTCATAGTATGTCCACTTCTTAAGGGAATAGTTCTACCAGTAGGCATCCATTTTCTAGTGGGCATTATCTGATTAACCTTACGGCCAACCGGTATCCATCTATATCCTGTCTTACAGAATGTTCTTCCTGTGGGTTTCCACTGTTTTCTAACTTTCTTTCGTTTTTGCCTTTTGGCCTTCTTAGCATGATTTTTAGCATTAACAATATTAACTGGACAATTAACATCATTAGGCAAAACATTAACACCACATTCATGATTAGAAACAGAATTCAAGCAGACATAAATACAAGGTTTGCAAATAGTATCAGAATTCGAATTAATTACAGTATGCCTATGGCTAATACTAGAATCAACACGATTCGTTTTATTCGGCTCAAACTTAAAGTTCCTAGGTTGGTCTTCTACTCTCTTCCAATGCACATTCTTAGCTTGCGAGGTCGTGTCATTCCTTTTATTGTCTTGAGACTTTGACCTGCTTGCTTTAATGTCACTGATTACTCCTGTAGAGGGAATGGGAACATTAGTTGGTTTTGCTACTCTTTGCTTCTCCTGTTTAGATGTGCTGGGATCTGAACTACATGCAGGCACACTAAGGTTCACTTTCTTAGCTTTAACAGATCTGGAACCTGAACTACTTGAAGGCACACTAAGGTTCACATTCAAAACATCGGGCATTGAATGACTTGCATGCTTGGCACTAGGCATAGAACACGGTATCAAGGGATTGACTTGCTCACCTAAGGTTTTAGGGCATATTGTAATTAGGCATTCTAGAAGTTCTTGAGATCGTTTGGCATATAAGCATGCATGGCCAATTGCATTATCATCTGGTTTTTCTAACTTATCCTCTTCTACAATCTCACGGAGACATTCTAGGCTGTCCTTAAGATGTGAGAAATATGTTTGAATAGCAAGTTTGTTATTCCTAAGATGAGGAGGAACATATTTCACAGACAAAGCATATTTATTACAGACATGTACCTTTGATACACCAATCTCCCCATTGGTCATTGGCATCTTCCCTTTTACCTGACTCTTTAGATTCTCAATTTCTTTTTGTAACGAGGCTACCGTTTCGTTATTTTTGTTACGAGTGACCTTTATAGATTCAAATAACTCATTGAAATGACGTTTAACCTTTTCATTTTCTTCTAGAAAAATTTCGTTTTCCTTTTGTAATGCATTAATTAAGTTTTGAAGATGAAACGTTTGAGAATTCTGAGAATCTAGAGGAGGAGGCATTTGGGACCCTGTCATATTGTTCGTTTGTTAATTGAGAGATTTAGGCTTTCAACTTTCTGATCGTGTTGCAATGAGCTTGAATCTGTTCATCACGTTTATTAATTTGAAAAACTGCATCAAACTCTGGAGCATCTGAGGATGTCTTGATATTTGAAGTTTTGACATTTTCTTTAAGATGTTGATATTTTAGTTGTAAATTAAAATGCTCAACTTCTAGTTTAGAAAAATGTTTAACCAAATTGTCGTGATCATCCAGTTCAATTTTCTCATTTAGTTCAGAATTAGTTTTTTCAAGCTCAATGACACGATCATGGGAGACTTTCAGGGCAACAGATAGTTCATGAAATTGGGAAGCATTAATAGAACAATTTGTAGCAGTGAAAAACATATCTTGAGCAACACATTCAGTAATAAGAGTCTCATTTAATGTATGCAAGTTCTTCCTCTCAATCTCATTATATTTTAGTGCTCGCTCATAGTCACTAATCTCAACTATCATTGCATCAAACTCCTTTTCCATTTCTTTAATGTCTAAGTTCATTCCCTTTTTAAGACTTTCAAAATGATCTTTTAGCAGTTTAAAGAACGGCATGACTTCAGTTAAATAACATTCTTTAGTTTGCTCAAAGCCCCTTTCTCCTTCAGTAATACCAGTGGGTGTGATCCTTTTCTTGCAAGTTTTCTCAAAATCAACAAATAATTGAAAGATAACATATTGACTAATTAAGGTCTTGCTTTTAGTGGCAATTGTTCTAGGAACAAGATGCATTGGTGTATTAGGAGGATACACAGTCGCTCTAGGTATTTTCCTAAGGGGAGAGTTCGTTACAACTAGATTCTCTGCTTTTTGCTTATCTAAATCCTTTTTCCAGAACACTTGTTCGGGTGTTAACAATGTCTGAGGCTTAAACATGTTCAAGGAAATCCAATTTTCCTTCTTGTAATCATGGGGTGTGATCTTTATTTTCTTCTCTTTACATTTAGGATCATCTAATTTCTTGTTCATCTTTTCCCTAGTGACTTCATCTGATTTCTTATCTTCCTCAGTGCACTCAACGCAACTAGGTTTCTGTCTAGGTTTAAGGATTTCCTTGCCATCATAAAGAACCTTATGAGCATTTCTAGCCTTTTTAATGATCTCTGGATTTGGTTCCTCAACAAGGGGAATGATATGCTTATCGCTTAAGACTCTATGCTTGGTGATCATGTGAGCAGTCTGAATGGTGTTCCCTTGTATGTACAACTTGTTTTCAAGTTTGTTTTTCAAAGTTTTCAGATTAGAAAAATCTTTCAAGAGTTTTGATTCCTTTGCATTAAATTCTTGCTTAAGCATTTTCACATTTTCTTGAAGTTCTTGTTTTTGCTTAGCAGTTTTAGAAAGCTTTTCTTGCAAGGAATTTAACTCTTGTTTTAATACTTCTTCTCTAAAATTGCTTTTTCTAATGATTGTACGCACTTGGTCATCCATTTCCTGCTCACGAGTGGTCAACTCAAATTTTGCACGTTGTTCATAAATAGCAACACGTTCTTTATAGGCATTTAGTTCAGAAATTACAGAATCATCAGAGGTACATGCAGTGAATTCATCAAAAACATAATCATTATTGACAGCAGAAGATGCATCACTTGGTACAATCTTACTTTCACTTTGTATCACATATTGATCATATGGGACAACATTGATATTACCCATACTTTCAATATCTGATTCAATAAACACAGTTGATTGTACTTCGTTATGTATCTTTTGCTCATCAACTTCATCGTACAATTTTAATACCTCAGAGATGAGTTTGTCTTTTGATGGACGAGCTTGTGGTGATGAAGAGACTGTAGGAGAGACCATTGGAGAAATGCTAGCCATGAAGATGGTTTGTGCAGTGGGTTCTTCATCAACATCAGAGTCATATGCATCACAATCAGCTACTTGAAAGGCATTCTGATGATTATGGCCTATCTCCTTAATTGGTTGCTCATCCACATCTGCATCATATGTCTTAGCATTTCCCTCAGCCAAGAACAACAATTCCTCTTCATCCAAAGCTGCACCATTATCCTGAGCTTGCACAAGCAACATCTTATCCCTGAAGTACTCAGCATTCTGAGGGCGTTTTGGTGATGTGCAGTTCCTTGCAATGTGTCCCTCACCTCCACAATTGTAATATTTGATTGGCTTTGCTTGACCCTGATTTCCATTCCTTCCTCTGTTCTGATTTACAGCATAACCTCTACCAGCTCCACCTCTTGCTTGTTCGTACTGTCGTTCTATAACTGGCTGCACCATAACCTTCTCATCTCTGACAGTGGCTTGATTATGTAGATTGGAAGCAGTTCTGAGATTGTTGTTGGTGTGTGGAAGAGAGTTCATGTTTTGACTAATCAGAAGAGCTAGTTGATTAATGAAGTTTCCCACGCGTGCATCAGCATCAGCTTGTTTGAACATAGGATCAGGAATGAGTTTGTGATTACCATTACCCATGGGTATGACTTGTGAGGCTTTGGTTGTGATTCCGATGTTTGAGTAGAAGGCAGTTGAGTCATTTGAAGAGCTTGTCTCTCCCTGGTTGGTTTTGAACTGATTAAGAATCCTTTTTTCAAACATAGCATGTCTCTCATTCTGAAGGAGGAAGGCATAGAGTTGCTCATAGTTTGTATTCTTCAATCCTTTAGTGAGCTTCACAGAGGTGACAAACTTGTGCCATTCGGGATTCATGTTGTTCACAAATTTTGAGTTCAGCTGAATGTTAGGCATAGTCATTCTGATGTTCCTCATATCATTCACCAGCTTATGAAATCTCACGTAGTACTCATAGACACTCTCATCTGGTTTCATCTTGAAGTGTTCAAATTCATCATAGAGTTGTGATTCTCTGTCTTCCATAGTTAATTCAGAACCTGAGAGAAGCATCTTGACATTATCCCATACTGCCTTTGCTTCGATGTTGTGATTGATCAGCTTGTAGATGTCTTTTGGAAGACCTTGAAGAACGATGTTAGAAGCCCTGATATCAGCATCGAATCTCTTTTTCTCCTTATCATCGAGCTCATCATATGTTTTTGGTCTGTCAATTCCATAGATCATTGTTCCATCTTCAGCTGTATCAATTAAGTCTCTAGTCGTCTCAACCCGATATGGTCCTTCATCAATGGATTTGAGAATGTTGACTCCATTTTCCTTTCCAAGACAGTACAATCTGATTCGTTGAGCCCAAGAGTCGTAGTCAGTTCTGTCAAGCATGGGTGGACGAGTATCTGAACCAGCTGCTTGAACATCCTCGGCAACAGTGGAAATGATTGTAGGAACGTTGGAAGACATGTTTACAGATTTAAACGAGATTTTAAAACTCTATGATTAAACCGGGAAATAGATTCTTTCACGGGATTTTACTGAATCAAGAGAAAACCGTATTAAAAAATCACCCAAGTCGCTAGAAAATTATGCACCAAGTCGCTAACTACTAAGTCGCTATACTACCAAGTCGCTATACTACCAAGTCGCTAAAATCCCAAGTCGCTAAAAAAACAGTCAAGTCGCTAAATAGCAACTCGCTAAGCCTCTAGTCGCTAGCAAAATTTTGGCAGCAATTCGCTACGATCCAAGTCGCTAATGAGTGAAGTCGCTAAATAGCAACTCGCTATGTACCAAGTCGCTAACACCAAGTCGCTAACGAACACACATACAAGTCGCTAACGTTCACCAAGTCGCTACCCGTAGTGGAGAATCCACTACTTGTACTGTTTGTCGGCTTGTCTCACTAGACAAGTCGCTAAGCCTAAGTCGCTAACTCCACAAACTGCAACTCGCTACCAAAATGTAAAGCAAGTCGCTAGCAAGAAAATCTATCCGTAGGTCAAGTCGCTAGCTAGAAAACTTCACAAACATCACTTTTCAATCCAAAAACAACCCAACCAAGATGATTCAAACCTTCTAAATCAAAACCTAAACACTTGAGATGATTCTAAACACAAAAGTACTACCAAAATCCAAACTTTAACATTAGAAATCAACCAAATGATGCAAAAACCACTAAACTTTTTCAAACTCAAAAACCACCTAAAAACCACTAGAAATCCAAAGATATGTAAGATATGATCTAACCATGGCTCTTGATACCAATTGAAGGATATTAGATTTCACATACACATCAAACCATAACATAAAGTAGGCGTATAAGTGGAATTCTAGAGAGAGAAAGTTAGAGGTTTAGGGAACTTAGTGAGAGAAAGTGAAAGATATTATTATGAGCTCCAACTCTCTACCTTGGAAGGTAGAGAGTATTTATAGTCTTACAATAAATGCCACACAACGGGCTGTGGATCAGGCATACAGTGGGTAAAGACCCGTCCGTCCTCCACGGTGATACTTAACTAAATACTACATAACTTAAAATAACTACGACTACGAGCTTTCTAACGATTACATATACTTGAGGTGACCGACTCTTTAATACCTGGAATTTCTAATTCCTAACAGTTCTTGACAAAATTGGTCATGTACGTTTGGACTATGAAGCATATGGAAGAAGGATGGTTACAAATCTTAAAGTCAATATTCATGGACACATTTTTGAAACGGATTTTGTTGTGTTAGAAGAAGGGAATGCGGATGAACCCAATGTATGTTTTGGTCGAGACTTTCTTGTCATGACCAAGTGTCAAGTTGATTTTGCAATGGTAGAAATGAGGATTAATATAACTGATTTGGAAGAAGGAAAAGGAGTGAACGAGATGCTAGTGGAAGTTTGTGCAAACATGGAAGAGAAAGATGTGGAAGTAGTTAAAATGGGGAAAGCAAATCGGAAGAAAACTTCATCAAACAAACTAACCCCAACCACAACCACCAACAAAAATGATTACACACCATCATCACCTCCCACTACAAATACTTTCAAGCCTTTAACCGACAAACAAAAAGAAGCTATTTTAGAAAACCTAGAACAAAAGTTTCTTGAGCTTAATGAGAAGAAACCGGTGATAGAGGTACTTCAAGATTATGTGCTCTACCATAAGAAATTGGATGCGGTGATGCTAGCAAGGGCTAGGCTGGAAGATAAGAATCTAACGGAAGAGGAGAGAGATAGAATTTTGTTTAGAGGCATGCCACGGAAGGAGAAGGATCCGGGTAATTTTGTGTTGCCAATAAAAGTGAATGGGACTACACCAGTTTATGCTTTAGCCGATACGGGGTCAAGTGTTAATGTGATGCCCTATCCATTGTTTATGACTTTAGGTCTAAGTAATCCGCAACCAAATCATTCGAAGCTTACTATAGCGGATAATTCTCAAGCGAAAGCAATGGGAGAGGTGAAGAATGTGAGAGTGCAAATTGGCTATCAACCGTACTTGGCCGATTTTCTTGTCCTAGATATTCCGGTGGACAAGAGTTTACCACTACTATTGGGGAGACCATTCCTACGAACTTGTGGTGAAATTATAGACATGGGAAGAGGCACAATGACTATTGATGATGGGATTTCAAAGCAAACATATTATCCGAAACCAAGAGGACCAACTTTGGAATTTATGGAGGAGTTAGAAATGATGGAAGCAGATGAGGATTTGACTTGTTTCGAAATGGGACGTGATATCCAAGGAAACCCAATGTATGGACCATTAGCTCCGCCTTATTTTGATATAGAGGATGTAATGGAACGTGCATTAGCGGTGGAAGCATTCTATAACCCATTCAAAAACATACTAGTCTACAAGAAGTTGACCGACTTCTTAGGTTCTTTACCGGTGCAACTTAAGAATTTGGAATGGAGACCCGAGGGGTCGGGCATTTACAAGAGACAAACTGGAGATGGAGAATGGCATGTTAAGTTCGATATACTATGTCCGGACGAAAGAAGATTCATAAGGAAGTTCAAAACTTTTGAAACATACCGTGAGTTGACCGGAAAATTTCAAAGTGAGGACATCCTAAGACAAGAGTATTTCGAGGAATTCTAAGGAGAAGACAAGGGACCATAATAAACAAGCAATTATTTTCTTGAATTTCATGAACTATTTCTTTTTGATTTTATGCATTTAGGATTTTTTTTTTTTCTCATTTTATTTTTATTTTTATGATTGAGGTAATTTGGTTAATGCATTATGACTATGAATTTTTAGTTGAAGTTTTGGTTTAGTTCTTTAGTATGATGATTTGAGTTTTAAGATTGGATGATTGTTGAAATTTCCAAATGGTGGATGAATGTTGTGTGCATCTTTAACATTATTTTTTAGTAAAAATTGTTGCTTGGAAGGTAAATGCCTAAGTAACATAAAAAAAATGCAAAATTTGGCAAAATGCATACCGAAACGGTTGTGTACATGACTGAACCGGTTGCATACAAGTATATATACCAAAAATTCACTTTTCCATAAAAACACACACACACATTAATTCTCCAGCTTGGTTTTGCAAAATTCGTCCAAGAGAATCTAATTGAAGATTGTTTAAGTTGTAGGAGAACATCATGGCACCCAAACAAGTAAGCATCTACATTCAATTAACTCAATTGAGGTTTAATTAGAGCATTTGATTCGAATTGCATATTAGGTCACTATTTTGGGGGTTTTTTTTGTTATAATTCGAATTAAGTTGTAATATTTTTGGATTAAGTGGGTAATTGATATGGGAATGCATTGCAAAAAGAATTGTAGTGATTGATTCACCATGGAATGAATATTAGATGATTGAATTTTCAGATTTAATTAGGTTGTGCTAGTGAATCAAGATAAGTTGCAATTGGTGATTCCTAATGGTAGATGATGTGCTTTCATGAGTAATAGAGGCCACATTATTGATTAGAACTAATGATTGAAGAATATAGGTCTTATTAAGCTGAGTTCTAAGATGATGAATGTGTAATGATTTGAGGTTTGAAAAGCGAATTTAGAGTAATTCAAGGATGTAGAAATCATTGAGGATGTTAGAATGCAGTCTAGGAGTGGATTGGACTAGAAAATTCGAGTGAGTAATGGTTTAAAAGGCAAAAGCCTTAAGCAGATTATATAACCGATCCGGTTGCGCAACGCAACCGACCGGTTGGGTTTGGCCAAAAGGAGTAACCGATTCGGTTGCTCTGCAACCGAATCCGGTTCCAGGTTCTGTATTGAAAATTTTTGAAATTTTGAAGTGGACCAACCTTCCCGTTTGTTCTAACACTCTTATATTGTCTTATATTTATGATTTCTACAGAGAATTGTTGTAGGTAGCTCAAGCTCGAGGCCAGTTCCAATGAACCCGATTGTTACAAAGTTTTGTCAAAGGAACGAGAGGAAGAAAGTTAAGTATAGCTTGAAGACAAAAGCAAATGCCAACTTAAAGTTCAAAGATCTCACCGACGGA
Source organism: Chrysanthemum seticuspe (assembly GCA_019973895.1). Lineage (NCBI taxonomy): Eukaryota > Viridiplantae > Streptophyta > Magnoliopsida > Asterales > Asteraceae > Chrysanthemum > Chrysanthemum seticuspe. The sequence goes on from BPTQ01000002.1 coordinate 105,899,215, forward strand.
GAAAAGCATGCTTTCCGGGAAAGGTTATCGAAATTGCAAAATAGGACATGTTTGGTTCCGAGGGTGATTGATTGGGATTTTTTTGCGGAGTATGATTGTGAAGATGAGTTGAGAAGAATGATGCGGACATCTTATGTGTATCCAGCGGATGGGGATTCGTTCGATGATTTGTCATGGGAAAGAGCATTTAGCATCGATGAAGAAGTCTATCGAGAATGGTGTATGGAGTTCTTTTCAACCATGTATTTTGAAAGAAAGGTGAATGTTCGGAACTTGATGGAGGAAGTTTGTGTTTGGTTTAGGCTTTGTGGAAGGATCATGCTTACACTTTGCCGGCTTTTGGCGTAGCTCTTGGTTTCTATGAGCCACATGAGGTTAATCATCGGTTATTTGAAGCTCACTTTTCGAGGCTTCGGAGGTTTGAAAAAGATTTTCCTAGTGTACCCACCTATTGGAATCGAGTGGGAGATCCTTCTTGCACTAGGAGGAATGCCGCGACCATCAGGAATCCATTAATGAGGATACTTCAGAAATTGATAGTGACTGGGCCGTTTAATAGGTATGAAAGCAGGGACAAATGTCAAAAACCGGACTTATGGGTTATGATGTTACTAGAGGAAACTAAGGACGGTAATGCGATTTGGCAGATAGCCGAGTATTTGTCTAGGAGGGCCCCGGGAATCAAGAGCAATAGCAACATTTGTGGAGGACATTTTGTGACAAGGTTGGCGAAGAATCTTGGTTATTATGTTGATGAGGAATTGGCTAAGTGTGGATAGCCAAAGTATAGTGAGATGTGGAGTGCAAAAGGTTTTGGGAATGCTTTGAATAGGAAATTGAAAACCTTGGGGTTATGGATTGAACCTCAACAACAACAACAACAACCACCACAATAGCAGGAAAGTATACCAATGGGGAACGTGCAAGCGGGTATGTCCAGTAGTTTTGATTCAGGTTGGGGATAGTGGAACCAACATTTAGATGAGATTCAATATAGGGATGTGTGGAGAGACTCGATGATGTTGAGAAACAACTACATCAATGATTATTCAATGCCTATCTTTCAACACATGGCTCGTGAAGCCAATTACGAGTTACCACCCTACAATCCACCCAATGTTCCACCATATCCTGTCCCCTACACTTCTTATCCTGGACCCTATCCGTATCCATATCCTGGGTACGCACCATTTCCTGATCCAGTGCCCGCATACGGTCGATTACCTGAGGTTGGTGGAGCAAGCTATGATGTTGGAGGATCGTCATCAGGAGTTGGAGGAAAGAAGAAGAAGGGGAGAGTTTTTTCGGAGATTGTGGACGAAAACTATGTAACCGAAAGTGATGATGATGATGAGTATGATGATGAAGAAGGGGACGAGATGAGCGAGGACGAAGAGTGATCGTGGATCATTCGTGATTTGTGGTTTCAAAGACAATGGTTATGATGTGTTAAACAATATTATTTCTATCTCTTTAACTATTTCTTTAGGATGATTAACATATTTTGCTTGGTTTTATCTTGTTTTTAGTAGCATTTGCATTTGTTTTGTTTTGTTTTGTTTTGTGTATTGTGTGTTGCAGTTTTTGTTTGCAGGATGGATGTGTCGGAAGCTTATTAATGGTCAAATATTTGGAGTTGGATGACTCACATGCTTTCTTATGACCCAATATGCGTGTTGCATATTCTATCCCGTGGTATCTTTTAACTATTTCTTTTCCCCATTTTCTTTACTTTGAAGTTCATTTTATTACATTGAGGACAATGCAAAACTTAAGTATGGGGAACGGAAGAAAATAGGAAAAATGATACGCATTTTTAATTTTTAGATAACTTTTGGATGCAAGTAATTAGAAGGAATTCGCCCTTGATGGTCTAGTTGTTTTCACGCATTATTGATAAATATTACAAAAAATAACTTGGGAATTTCAATGGTAAAATGAGGTTTTTGAAAATTTTTGGATTTGAACCAAATTACGGAAGTAATTCATTTTGGATTCGATAGCATTTTCTAGCACGCATTATAGCCTTTTTCCACGCAATTGTGAGGTTTTTTTTTTGTATAAAACACATCTTTTGTTTTATATTTGCTATGAGTGTGCCGGTGATTATGTCGATTCTAGAACTTGTACTAGTTATGCATTACGGTTAAAATCACTCTCGAGTGATATAAATATGTTCAAGTGATAAGAGGCATCATAGGATTTAACCCAAATGGCCTTCCGTTTACATCTAATGATATATTAGCTAGCCACATCGGTTAGTTAACCACCTTTATATGGACCCATTTGTTAGTGCTCATCTTTAGCACTAGATACCCTTAGTTACACCCTTTTCATTTGTTAAAATCCAGAAAAATACAAAAATATTTTACACTTTTAAACTTTATCCAACCCTTGTCATGTCTATTGGTTTGTTGCTAGTTGTTTGGAATGTTAGATTGTTTTTGTTGATTATGAAGAAGCTACACTTTGTTTATAGTGTGTACCATTCTCCATCATAGATGAAAGAGACGTCTTTCTCGATTTTTTTTGTGGTGTATGCTTACACTAAGTGTGGGGGAATTTTGTTATGTTGAAAAAAAAATGGTTATAGCCAATGAGCTATATGAAGGATATTGATTAGCCAATGAGCTAAATTGATTTATACATATTTGCGGAGATCGATATTTGAAGAGGTGAAATAATCATTTACGGGATTGTGGTTTGTATGATGGCTAGCAACATGGAGGTTTAGACTTGACTTTATTTTTTTTTAACACCAATTTCATAAACCATCCCATGCCTTATCCATACCCTTTATAAACCCTTAGCCTTAACGATATAACCCGAATAAAAGCCCTCTTTGCTGAATTTATTTTCTTTTTTTTGATACTTGTACAAGCTTATGGTAAAAAGCATTGATCATGACTAGGCATTGAGTGATTTACATATACCCATCAATATATGAGTGTTGAGTGAATTTTTTTAAAAATCATTCGTGAGGTGTTCTAGTTATGTTATCTAAAGTGTTTGGTTCATTTTTAAAAGTTTTCACATATTAAAAGCAAACCAATGATTATCTCTTTTGGGATGATTGTTACATTTTTGGAACCATGGTGTCAAGACCATTGAAATCAATCTTTGCAAATGTTAGACCTACTCGAGGGCGAGTGGAGCTTAAGTGTGGGGGAATTTGATAACGCCTAAAATGAACATGTTTTTAGTAGCGTTATTGTTGGTTTTGTGCATGATAATCGGCTATATTTACTCATAATTGTTGCAAAAGTGCAAAAGATGCGTATTGTGTATGTATATGTAGCCAGGTATCACGAATGATGAAGAAATGAAGTTTTTATGCACATTTGGAAGATTCTCGAAGAAGGAAGTCGAGCGAGGAAGCTTTTGGATTCAATGATTGGGAATTACAATGATTTTTAAGTATCTACAGCAAGGAAAGATCAAGTTTTGCCTTGGAAATCATCAGCGAGAGCGAAGAATGAGACGTATAACAAGAAAGTAAACAAAAAGTCAAATCAGCAACACCCAGCCGTTCGGTCGTGGCCCGTAACCAGGTCCGGCTGGGCAATTGGTCAAATCGCAACCGATCCGGTTGCATGAGCTGCAGTTACACAAAGTTGCATTTATTGTTGCCTTAACTCCCCATAATCATTGGAGGCCGATCATTTCTTGATATTAACTTGTTGGGAACGTTTTTGGTCAGTTGAGCAAGCATATTTGGCTATATAATGAACCTAGTCCTAGTTTACTAGGTGTGACACAACCAAAAGTGTATTAGTTTACATCAAAACTAATACCAACCATATTATTCAGCCCAAAAGCTTAGTTCTTACTAAAAACGTCCAGGAGCAAGGAGGGAACAATTCTCATCCATAGTTTTGGTAATTTGGAGTTATACGGTGAATCTAGGTGATTGGAGGCGCGTGGTTGCTACAATCCACGAATTCTAATTCTTGTAATCGCAAAAGTTTAGGTATTCTATGAACTTTGTTATGGATTTCTATTCTCTTGAATTATTGGAATTACTTTGTTATGATTTGTGTTTAGTTATTATTATCATGGAGTAGTTTTGGGATATACTTGTGTGTTGGGATGTAGTTAATCATACTAGTGTTCTCATATGTGATGCATGTATATATGATCTTGTTTAAATAAGTTTGTTGGAAAAATACTAGTCTTGGTTTTATTTGTTGATAAAACATGTTTTAAGAAAAAGGACCGAAATGATTTCTCTTGTGTTTTATTCCAAAAAGTTGAGTGACAAACTAGTATGGGGATATGGTGATTGACAACCACCATGTTTTCTTATTAAAACAAGACTAGGAACATTTTCATCACGAAAGGGTCGAAAGATTCGTAAGAACAAGTTTAATAAGAACATGTTGCAAACAAATGGAATTTCTAAAGGATAATCATTAGGATAAGGACCGAAAGGATTACCTATATGTTTTTGTTCTTAGAATGATTTTTACAAACATATACCATGGTTGGGGAAAGTAGGGGTATACACACGTTTTTTCGAATTTTCGAATCAACGTGTGCCCATATCCTTATTCTTGTGCGACGTGTTAAATTACTATCGCCTGCACATATCTCAGCTGCACTGTATAGGTGCAGCAAAAATAACAAACTTCGAAGTTAATTGCCGTTTATTGGTGATTAACCCTACTATCTACCTCTTCCGTGCGTTTTACCACACGACGTGGTCAAACGGGTGGGTTTCTTTTGCTAAGCGGGCAGGGCGGCTGCAATGTTACACTGATAAACTGGACGTGCTTAGGAACTGGAGGGAAAATTTTTTCTGGGTCGATGAAGCATTGTTCCCTTGGCGTTTCGCCTTTTACACCCAAAGTTCGTTGCCAAAGGATGAGCGCCCCTCCCTTGGAACATACAGCGCTGATGATGCGGATACGATAAATGCCAATCGTATTCCCATCAATTCCTACCCCGAGGAATTTTTGGTGCACATGGGCATCAGTCGCAATTATTTTGGTTGACCTGATGAGGTGCCGACCTTCTTAGACGCGGTTGACCAGGGTGGGTGCTCGTCCTTTGGATTCCTTTGCTTTATTAATGTGAGCCGTTCTTTTCATCTTTGTACCTTTTGTAACCTGTTTGTTGTTTATTTCTTGCTGCGCAGAGATGGATCTATTCAGCGTTGTGCAGTTGGCAAAGCCGCGCCAGGTTACTGTAGGGGTGCGCCCGTTGAGAGAGGGGGAAGATCCTATTCTGGAAGCTACTGCGGGTCGCACCATGGAAATGGAGTTGGGAGAGACGGGGGGTAGTTCTTCCATTGCGCTGGAGGCAATCCCTCTGCGCAGCGTACCCAGCCCCAGGGGTCCCGCCCCTGTAGTGGAGCAGGCACACGCATAAGTGGTACAGATAGTGGAGCCCACCCATGCGGAGCCAGAGGACGCAGACCAAGGGGTCAAGCGTAAGAGAGCGCCTAGTGATGATGGCGCAGGTTCCTCTAGGAAGCGCCATGTGATTCTGGACGTGGAGTCATCATCGGAGGAATCATCGCCCCTGCGCGTGACTGAGACTACTCCTCCCATGTAAGTATTGTTGCCGCAGTGCTTAATATATATTTGTTTGTTTGATGAAGTAATCATAAAAATCCTTTGTTTTGCCTGCAGTGTTGAGACCGCTGGGAGTACTGTTGGGCTCACTGAGGATTCGTCACCCAAGGCGAGTCCTATGCGCACTGACCCTCCCATTCCAGAGACTCAAGGCGCTGATCCGTTGGTAGCTGGGGATGTGCCAATGGATCAACTGGTTGAGGATCTTGGGTTGGCTGCTGCACATCAGGCTGCATTGGTCGCGCAGCTGAAGGCGAGGTATGTTGGGGAAAGTAGCCAGAGCGCACGGAAGGACGAACAAATTGCGTTGATGGAGGCCCGTTTAGCTAGTGCCCAGGCTGAGGTAGAGGCAGCGAGCTCTCATTCCCAAAAGCTTGTTGAAGAAAAAATGTCACTGCTGATCCAAATAAGCCAGGAGCGTGCTGCATCAGCGGATTACAAGGCTTCGTACCTCTGGGCTTTGAAATATTTGGAAAAGGGGAAGGAAGAGCACTTCTCTCGGCTGGCAGAGTTCCGTGAAGCTGTAGATGGAATGCTGAAGGAGCAGGAGATGAAGCTGCGAAAGCTCAGCATTGAGTATGACGAAGAGCTGTATCCCCAGCTTGTTTCCTCTATTGCTGAGCGCAAGTGGCTCATCAGCCACGGTCTGCATCTTGCTTCCCTTAGTACCTTAGAATCTCGAGAGGTGGTAGACGCATTTGGGGGGGTTGTGCAGTGCGCATTGGCGCGTGGCAAGGCAGAAGCTATAGAAGAGCTCCATGAGGGTGGTCTGTTGAAAGTTCCTGCCGATAAGGTGCCTGGGTATAACGAGCACGCATATGATGATCTGGTCGCTGCGATGGGGAAGATGAAGCTATTGGAGCTTCCTCTGATTGCGCAGTTGGAGCGCGACGAAGATTATCCCATAGGGGTGATTATGGAGGGACTAACCTTGGCCAGCCATCGTGTCGAAAATGCAGAGGCGCAGCCTGACTATTATTTGAAGCCTGATGAGTCTCAGCTGCAGGTGTTTATGTTTGCTCGCCCCCGCGACATCTTGAACCCTTTCGCACTTGAGAAGGAAATTCCTTTAAAGGAATCCTTAGAAGCTCATGCTACGAGGCTTGCTAAGAAGAAGGGTGTTAAGGGGAAGGCCATTATGTGTGGTCTTGGCGCAGCGCATCTTCCTAGATCTGACGGGGTACCTATTAGTGTTGCCACGGTATCACGCCAGGATTCTGATTTGTTGAAGAAGCTAAAAGAGGTTGGGGACGCTGCAAGCCATGTGGAGAGCTCATCTCTTAGGCGTTGTAATAGTATGTGGGTTATATCTTCTTTGTAAATATCCTTTTGTAAGAACTCGTGGTCCTTAATAAAATTTTCCTTTTGTTGAATGCGTGTTGATGTGGTTGCGACTTATAATGTTTGTACTCAGGTATCTGTCTTTGCATGAAAAACGTACTTGTTGTCTAAGAATCAAACTGTTACATAAGTGCGAATAATATATGAAGTTCATAATCATGTATGAAAGTCATGATCTAACATACTTGAAGTATAATTTCTAAGTACGTGTATCATAATCGTGTATGGCGTGATATGCAGCGTACTGTAAATATCACATCAAGGAGTCAAGGGTCTTGATTCCGAGTTTGTTAAACGTGCACAGTATGCATTGTTGCGCATCCATCGTGGAATGCGCATTGAACTTATTCCAACGTCTTGAAAATAAGGTGTTTAACAAGGATGCATGATCCAACGTCATCAGAGTCATTTTTAGAACAAGTCTTGTTCTTAGTTTTACATGCTTGTATATGGCATAAATACCACTACATTTTGTTATTTTATTACAAGGCTTTGTTTACATACCTTGGATCCCAATCTTGTTTCTCGTCAATCATAAGATTATTTATGCATGTTACTACTAACCTTTTCTTTGTAGGTTTTTATATTTTCTCACTTGACGCCCGATTCTAGGGGGAGCTACCGTCAAGGGGGAGTTAGATATACGTGGACTATTTTTCCACATTTTATTTCTTCATTAAGGTCACTTTTTGTTACGACAAAAAGGGGGAGAAGAAGTAAAACTTATGCTTTCAAAACATACATCTAATCTTAAGTTTTACTCATCATAACATTATGTTTTGTCATCAACAAAAATGGGGAGATTGTTAATACAAATAAACCGTAAAAACGTTTATTAATATTTAACGATCTCTTAGTGTTTTGAATATAATGTTATCATAAGTAAAATTATAAGGATACATGTTATTTTTGTAAAGCATCTACACATAGTCATTTAATACAAATTGTTGTAATAATTCATTTGTTGTAATAGTTTATTAGGATGGGTAAAAACCACAACCCATGACCCATACCCATGGATCATATCCATAACCCATGGAGTTAACCCATACCCATTGTCTAGATGCATTGCATCTATTAGATACATTGTATCTGTTTAGATACCCATGGTTCATAATCTAGGACCCATGACCCATAACCCAAAAACCCATGGGCAAACAGGAGCGTCTCACGGATCCCTGGAGTTACACTAGACGGATCCCTCAAGCAAGGGATCCATGCAACAGTGGCAAGAATTTGCCTATAAATAGAGAGCCATTTCTTCATTTTTACTCACCCCTCTTCTTACAAACTCTCTCATATATTCTTACACTCTTCTAACAAAAGATCACTTGATCTAGAGAGTAGTTCTTCTTTCTTTTATTGTGATTCTCAAATAGGTCATTCTCTAAGGCGAGATCACGAGCATTCTACAAGTCATCCAAGCAAGGGGCCCTTGATTGATTTGTTCCTCCACAAGATTTCTGTAGCGAAGATCTTGTATTTCATATTCCACGTATTTGTTGTGTTATAGTAGTGTTGGTTTGGTCATCCGTGTTACGGACTCGGTATTTAGCTTTGTACCGGAAAAAGTGTAAGCGACGTTGTGAAGGCTTCTCTGCCAAGTTGAAGGAGTTTGTTGACATAGTGCTTGAACTCTCGAGTAGGTGACTCGGGGAGTGGAGTAGGGCAAGGAAGGTGTCCTTGTAGCCGAACCACTATAAATCGGTTGTGTCATTTCTATCATTTACTTTACTTGCTTTCTTTATTTGCATTACTCTTAGATCTATAATTTCTCTTCATCCATACGATTTCACATAACATTTAATCTAAAGTTTTTGAAATTAACTTAAAATCGGCAAAAACTATTCAACCCCCCTTCTAGTTTTCCTGGACGTTTCTTAACATATCTATAACATTTTCCATACTTTACTATGAATTCAGATTAAGGTTTTTAGGAGGCCGTATCGAGGCGGAATAACGTATAGAATGGATTAGCGTTTAATCAAGGTGTAGGAACACCGTCTTTTTTCTCTTCTGTGTTACGTTGATGCATGAGCCAAGCATCCCACGTGCAAGTTTTAATAAGGTGAGGTAGCGGTGGCAGGTGCGGGCAATGTTGGTGACGGAAATGTTGGGAGTCTTCTTTCGAATTCGACATCGTTTGGGTGTTTAGGAATCGTAGGTTTGGATGTTTGTAGAGTCGTCGTCATGATAATACGCTAGTTTAAGATGGATCTGGTATAATGTAAACCTAATTTGAATTAAACTTATATAAACCACACGTATTAACCTAAGGAAGGGACTTAAAAGTTGAACGTGAATTAATATTTGGGTTATCTTGAAAAATCATAACCATTAAATAATAAACCTAACTCAACGTGCTAAAAAAGGCCGCACCCACAAAAAAATCCAATAGAAAAAGTTTTAACTTAAACAAAAATTATTGAGCTGACATATACGTATATTAAACCAAAAGTTGTTTTTCGATTTACATTCATATATCACACTTCATTTCAATAATAGATAGTACATGCATAAAAAATAGCATGCTAAATGCATTTTAGTTGATGATGTGTTATAATTTTATAGGTTTTGTCAAGTATAACGTTAGTATTATGTGTCGGTTTCTTGGTGACACTTGGGTAATTTTCTGGAAATATAATGATGCTTCATGACTTCGTGCACTTGAGATTTTAAGTTCGGGCCTTAAACATGATGTTTGTGCTCATTTTAAAGATGACAGGAATCATCACAGTATTCTTATCAGCATTGAGCATGCATGTTTAAGGTGTAATCATTTCGAAAATGACGTAATGTACATATATACGCATTGAGCATGATTTTGGTGTAATCATTTTGAAGATAGATTGTCACACCTATGAGACTTGATTAAGATTGAAAATATGTTGCTGATGTTGAACCTTTTATTGAAAAGTTTATAATTTACTAATGATATCGAAGAATATTACCAAACAAGTACATCGTCACATCTACTATCATGTGTGCTTGAGCCGGGTAAACCTCCATTCATGAATAATTAATGACACAATTACGAAACACTTGTGAGATGAGCATGGAATTTATCACAATGGCTTTGCTTCTAAAAAAGGCCACCTTGGCTGTAGTTATTATCAGCGCAAAAGTAACTTTATGAAAATAGTGTTGAAATGTCATTATAAGACGGTATATATTAAAAAAGAGGGGAACAACAAAGACGGAAGAGGAGTGCACACATTGATATAGTTTGGAGTTTGGACCACCTTCTGATTTAGACTCAAATACACAATCGTGGACCTTGAACCACAGAAGAACTTGTTCTCTCCCAAATTTAAATCACTGTCATCGGCCATATCAAGAATGTTTAAGGCTTTATCAAAAGGGATCACATACAACCTCCACCATTTACGAATTAAATTCCAAATATTATGAGAAGAGGTACAAAGTGCGAAAATGTGATATTCTTCTTTGATTTTTTCCTCATAAAATAGAATGAATGTCAATTTCTCTTTTACCAATATTGGCTCTCGTTGACATACTATAATTTCGAATCCTCCATTACCAGAATACTAATTTATCAAGAGCAAGATTATCCCAACAAAGTTTCATACCTATTTGTAGAAAACTATAAGGGGACGTTTGGTTGGGGTAATTTGGAGTATATTGGGGGCATTTGCATTTCAATTCCTTTCAAATATCCTGTTTGGTAACTTAAATGAGGACATTGGAAGCCAAAATAAAGAGAATTAGAATGCCTCCAAAAAGAGAATAAATTTAATTACTTGAATAGAATGCCGCCAAAATGGAGAGAATTATAAACTTTTAAATAGAATATTTATGAAATTTTTTTTATAAACTTTTTTTATAAATTTTTTATAAATTTTAATTATAAACTTTTTTTATAAACTTTTTTTATAAGTTTTTTATAAACTATTTTAATAAATTTTTTATAAATTTTTTTTTTATAAATTTCTTATAAATTTTTTATAAACTTTTTTTATAAATTTTTTATAAACTTTTTTTTTTTTTTTTAAATTATATTTTTTTAAAAACTTTTTTTATAAATTTTTAATAAACTTTTTTTTATAAATTTTTTATAAACCGTTTTTATAATTTTTTTATAAACTTTTAAATAGAATATTTATGCAATTTATATTAAAAAAATAAAAAAATATATATTTATAAATTTCTGTCAACCAAACATGTGAATTTATTTTAAATTCTCAAGAATTTAAATTTTTTAGAATTTAAAATTCCGGAATTTCAAATTACCCCAACCAAACGCCCCCTAAAGGAGTTTAATAGTTTTGGTCTTTAGAAACTTAGTTTTGAAAAATATTTTGAACAAGTAATAAGGGTTAAGTCGTAGGCTAGCAATGTACTTTTCAAAGTGTTCCGATAGCATCACAATTGTCTTTCCTAATTCCTAACACACACGACCAAAGTTTAACTTGATTTCTGTTGAAAAAAAAATTAAAAAAAATAAAAGTTTAACTTAGACTACCCACCATTATAGTAGACCACAGTTTTACTTACCTAATTACTAACTTTTATTGTTTACATATAATTAAAGTGATCGTAAATTATAAATGTCAAATAGATTGTATTATTTATTTTGTTACATATGATAATTTGAATATTTTATTGAGATGGAACAACTTTACTATAACTCTAATCTCTTCAATGTTATTTAATTTTACTACAATTACATATTACGTTTTAACTTATGTTTCCGATTTGATACGATTAATTTTTTAGAATGGTTAACCATGACCCGATTTCGGGTAGTTACCCGTTTATACGGTTCGGTTTCGGATAGTAAAATGAACTACCCGCCCGGCGATGGATAGTTAAAATTTCTAAGCGAACCGAGCCGTGCCCCGTGAACACCCCTACCCGCAATCACCCTTCGTTAATTTTGGAGCCGACCGACCCAGTTCGACTCTCATGCTGCAATGGTGGTGACTCGGTCGGCGCTGCCGCGACCGGACCGGTCGGCCGACCACTACGGGCATCCTAATGGCTTTATTTTTAAGTGTTTGGCTTAGTAGCTTGATTAGATTGTACATTGTGTTAAATGGTTGTATATTTTGATGAAGGGTTAATTAAATAGTGTATTAATTGTATCTGTTGAATAGTAGTTTTTTTTAGTTGTATGTGTGCTTCAAATAGTTTGTACATTATGTTTTATTAGTTATGTAACATATTTGATTTCACAAACACACAAACAATCACAAATATGGGCGAATATATGATTTTAGAGAGAGAAAGTGGGATATTCTAGTAAGAGAAACTCATGGAAGGTTAGATTCCAAATGAACATCCAACCCTCTCCCTTGTGGGGAGAGGGCTATTTATACAAAGAAGCACGCCCTCCTTCGGGCTGTGGATCAGGCATACAATGGGTAAAGACCCGTCCTTCCTCCACGGTGTTGCACTAAACTAAACTACGCTAATAACTAACTAATAAACTCACAAATAACGTAACATACGATATGTCTACGAGCTAACTTATGCTAGATAATAATTGGGATGACCGACACTTCACTTATGGAATTTCCGATTCCTAACAATCTCCCCCTAAGGGAGGTCACCCCATGTTTTACATTTTGCATCCTAGCATTCTATTGCATCTTTGGTCTTGAGCTCGTAGACTTCACTTCATCAAAATATTCAACTTTTGTGCTTTCATGGTGAAATTATCATAATCCAACTATAATGTACATTAAGTGGATGTTATGGAGCTGATCCACATTATGATGATCTTTGAGCTTCATATGAGATCATCAGCCACAGTTGATCTCAGCATCACTCATTGTTGTGTTGCCCGCATATGATGTAGTGACAATTGGACCGACATGCTCACATTCTGGATCATGAAATCTTTTCATCAGAGTGGCGGAAGCTTTAGTTGATTCATGATATTTGCAGCAGCGTAGCAGAAGCATGGAGTGAAAATATCAGAGTCGTTGATGCACTTATCATGATTTCTTTAGAATTGAATGTGTTGTTTGAGCATGCGGCTATGGATTGACTTCTCCATTCTGATCAGCTGCAAACGTCGGGCGTACCTGCATACAACAGTTAGCAATAAAGCGCACGAAAGTGTCTTTGATCACTTTCGTTGAATTGAGGTACACGGCCCACGGTTCCCCGTTGATCAGTACAGGTACTGCCTGTGCTCAGGTATAATTCCGAAGAATCTCCTTGACAGGGTTTCGCAGCTGTTCAAGCTGTTCTCAGACCGGAACGTCTCAAAGAAGACAACATGGAGTGAGTGAACCAGCGAATTTCAGATTCACTGATTGATGAAAAGAGATTTGAAAAACAATCGAGTACTGCTCAATAAAGTGTTTTTGCAATACAACGAGGGTTTTTGAGAAAAATCAATTATCAATCATAAACACCTTTTATATTTGAAATATTAATACACAGTCGATGTGCTAAATAAAAGAATTTTTTTTTAAGCACAACGACCGGTTTTTCAAAGATATCTGTCAATCCATAACCTGAACCAGGATTGATTCATAAGTTTGAATCACCCCATTGTTTCTGTTCAGTTGTCACATGGTTGATCCATTGGATAGATCTCACATGCCACCTACCAAGAGCTTCTTTGATGTTGGCTCTAGAAGATTTTCCATCGTCATTGTGAATATGTTTACATATCACTCAGATGTTCTGGCAATACCACAAGGATAATGCGTAGGACTCTTAAAATATAATCTCTCTTTCCATATTGTGTGAAACAGAGAGTCTTCATTGATAGTGTCCTAAAGAGATTTATTGATGATCTCGTGGCTCTAGACTCAATTGTGCACATTTGGTTCCTATGCCGGAGACTAGGGAGAGGGTCTCCTTCTTCAATATCAACAATCTCTAAGAGAAAGTCGATAGATTATGTCGTTCCCCGTGAGAATGAAACAAGCCCTTTTAAGAGGAACTTGAGTAGCTTGGGAAGTTTAGTGCAGTGCGTCACTGGGTCCATGACGTCTTGTCTTCAATACCAGTGTTACCTTAGTAACCACCAGTAGCATATGTATTGAACCCGATTTCTGCCCTAAGGTTGAATTAATGGAGGGCTATTTCTTTTCACCCTTTTCACCTTTATTTCTTTTTCATTCTTCAACCCCTTCAGTGCTTACCGATTCTTCATAACTAGAACCTTGTTGGGTTTATTCCAGTACTAGCTCTGTCTCAGTCCGCACTCTTCCCATTTCTCACTTTTCTCCTTTTTTCATCATATCTAAGGACTTGTACACTATCTAGTGGATTGTCCCTGGGTAGATCCCTCCGGCTCTGGCGGGATCGTGGGAACGAATACCTATCCTCACCATCCTTATAACTCCATACATAAAGTAAAAATGGTCGGTCTTTTGGTACAGTTCATTCTTCCGTGAAACCAATTGAAAAATCATTTGAAAATCAATCAAGGTACTTGTGATATAATATCAAAGCATTTTGTACCTTAATTGTTTTGATCATTTAGAAATTCTCCCCCTCATATGTGCATAAGATTTTGAAATTGTTTAGCACGTGGAGGCAAGAGTTCTTTGAAATAGTTTCTTGATCACTATTTCCGTAGAAACAGCCATTTGATTTTCTTGGTAAATTCTCCCCCTCAATATGTGCATAGGAAATTTGAAATCATTTTATCACATAGAGGTAAGAGATCTTTTGAAATACATCTACGATCACCAAATATTTAGAAATCATTTAACACTCAATCAAGGTACATTATGTTAAAACATAGAAATCTTTGTACCTTGAAGGTTTATATTTGTTTAGAAATGTTCCCCCTTAATATATGCTTCCAGATTCGAAAAGAGTTTAGCACATATTAGAGAGCAGTATGCACTTTGAGACAAAAATGGTCACCTTTTATCATCTTTCATATTTATATCACATTTTCTCCCCCGATCAAAAATTTCAAATCCTTTGAGATTTTGGATCTCAAGTGATGTAAATATGTATGAAACAAAAACGTTTTTGGAGAAAAATGTGTCCGGTTTTATATGATCTGAAGTGGACTACACTGAAGTTCCCTTTTAGATAAAAAGGACCACAATACATAACCTATCACTACTACATACCTTATAGTTATAGTTGTTCATAGTACAGAAACCACATTATACACATCAAAATACAAAAAAAGAAACTGCTCCTGGAAGATGTCGTCATTCAGTTCTTTGAAGCAGCTTGTAATGACCTTCACGAAGTCTACCACCCACAAAACTCTCAAGGCCGCGAAAGATCATTCTCGTCTTAAGTCTTCTACCAATTGCAGCCACAAACTCTTCACACATCTTCAAATCCTGTTCCGACCAGAATCTTGTTTTGTTCCACGGCTTCAGGTCAATTTTGATTTCCTTCACTCGTGAGTTCAATTCTTCTTCGACCATCTTGAGAGTTCCATCGCTGTACTTGAAAAGCTCGCACAGTCTCATTAGCATACGTGACCCGTATCTATCGGTAAAGATGATGGCTCTCGGGATGTCAATCACTTTATATTCGTGATGAAATTCAAGTCCTGAGGCTTCCCATTGTGGTAAGGTTGACGCTGGTCTGGTAGCTTTCCATTCCTAGCTGAAAATCCTCAACTCTTTTTCGAATGACCAAGCCTCTGATCCAGAGATTGACAGCAGCAGAGAGAGCTTTCTTCTCATGAACAGGTAGATGGTCAAGGTTTCCTTGGAGGTTCAGAAGATAGAGATCTTCAAAGTCATTTGGAATTAAATGTTTGAAGTCGTTTTCTTCTATAATATGCTCTTTCAAGTCTGCTCTTCGAAGAACAATCTTCTTCAGGTAATCATAGCCATAGATTGAGAAGATCTCTACACTGATAACACTTAGAATACGCAGCTTGGATCGAACAGCTCTGCGACTCTTTTTAGCTCCATGTCTTTCAATGTAAAATTTCTTCTTCTTGAACCACCAATGAGAAATGCCGTATGAAGCCACGATGTCATACACTTGTTCTTTGTCAGTCCAGAATTGATCAGGTACCATCTGCTCAAGACCCTGATCAGTGTAGGTAGCAGCTTTCATCTTCGAAATCGATAAAGCTGGTCTTCTTTCAGTAGTACGAGCACATAGATAGTCCAGGTCATGGTTGAAGAAGAACTCAGACTGAATGGTCATTTGTCCAGGTTCACCACCGATAGGAAGAGGCTTGTTCACATTGAAACGGCTGATCTGCTCACTGACTTGATCACTCAGCATCTTATGACATTCTTCCATCTGGTATTGAAGCTGATTGGCATCTGAGTGAAAGACTTTGACGATTTCAAATTCTGGTCCTTCAAGATCCTTTGGAGTGATGGACAAGATTCCCTTCTTTTCACAAAACCACTTCATAAAGTTGCCCATATCTCCTGTGATGTAAAGAAGAGAGTCTTCAGCTGGGGCTTCATAGTTGGTAGTGATTGTTGAAGCCCAGTTGTTGTCAGGGATCATCGTTTCAGACTATGGGATGGACCATGAAGGTTCTGGAGTTTGAGGTCTCTCTTAGGTGAGACAGATTTGAGTTATGTCTTTAGAAGGTGCAACTCTAGTGGTTTTAGAGCGTTCACCCGAAACATATGCATCAAACCAATCCTCTTCAGATGGCTTGGGGATATGTTTTGTGGATGCATCATCGTCATCGGATTCTGACTCTGCCATGACATAAGATTCTTCATGTAGTACCTGGTCTTCTGGAATAGTGTAGAATGTGGGTGTAAACCTTGAATCAACCGTGGTCCAAGCTGCAGACTTCTTTTGAGTACCCTGGTCACCGGATGAACTGGATTGATTAGAAGGTTTAGGAGGAGATGTTGGTGGTTGTGGTGTAGGTGTAGTGGTTGTGCCAGAAGATCCACCAGCACCAGATGTTCCATCTCCACCTGTTGGAGGAGGAGGAGGAGGAGGTGGAGATTTCGGCCCTTTACGCAAAGTCTCCAACACTAAAGTCCTCCTTTTCTTCTTGGCCTTACTTTCTTGAATGTCCTCCAGAAACTGCAAATGATTGTCGTGCTTTATCGATTCTTCAAGAGCCTCGAATAACTTCTTATGGACCTCATCCTTGTGCTCGTTAGCTTCATACATTTTGTCTGAAAGGACAGCTCTCATATCTGAAATGGGTAGGTCTTTAAACCGTTGAAGCAATGGAGCTTGCATTGCCCATTCTACAGCATCTTTAACTTCCCCTTCAATGGCGTCTGCAACACCTTCATCGAAGTTCAGGTTCTCCAGCTTGTAGACACGACTCTC
This sequence comes from Chrysanthemum seticuspe, assembly GCA_019973895.1. Taxonomy (NCBI): domain Eukaryota; kingdom Viridiplantae; phylum Streptophyta; class Magnoliopsida; order Asterales; family Asteraceae; genus Chrysanthemum; species Chrysanthemum seticuspe. Next base: position 105,916,362 of record BPTQ01000002.1, read on the forward strand.
GAGAGCGTTGATGGACTTAGGCAGTTGCCTCTCTAGAGCTTCAATTCGTTTCACAGCCTTATCGAGCAATTGATCAGATGTTAAGATTAGAGGTGGTGAAGCCGGTGGAGTCTCCGTGTCATTAATTGTAACAGTTGGTTCAAGGGATAGATCTTTAGCAGGTTCTGGCGGTGGAAGTGCGGTTGTTAGAGCAGGTTTGGGCGGTGGAAGTGCGGTTGTTAGAACAGGTGTAGACATCGGAGGAATGGTTGATGTGTCTTGCTGGATGCTGACCGTGTACATAGACTCAACTTCCTCTTTCTCATCACTTTGCTTATGAGTCTCAGTGTCTGAAGGTTTGTCATTCAAAAACCGATCACCGAATGAGAAATCGGCATCCAGATTCTTAAGTGAGGATAGAGAACCCGTAGACATGTTTGTTTCATCGAGGTGCCAGTGCTCTTCAGATCTTGGCTCAAGAATATCCTGTGGTTCTTTCAGCTGTTCATTTTCTTTATTACTTGTTTCAAGCACTGGAACCTCTTCAGAAAAATGTGCTGTCTCCTGGCTTTCTGATAGGGTATCACTGGAAGCAGGGGTTTCAACAGGTGTAACAGTTACATCCTTTTCCACTTCAGATTGAGTTGGAGCTGAGGATGCTTCAACATCTCTTTTCTTGAGTATGAATTGAGTAGTCGTTTTAGGAGGTGGAGAAGAGATGGTCAATAGCATTTGAGCAGCTTGTTCTGCATCTGCTCCAGCAATCCCTTTGCCTTTATCTTGTGTGGTTGAAGTTGTTTGTTGTGGTGCTGGCTTAGGTTCTCTTAACACAACTCCTCCCATTGGTGGTCTCATGTTCAGGCTTTCCAGGCTTTGTTTAATCCCTTGTTGCAAAGCAGCCTCTTCTTCATCAATCAATCGCATGTCACCCTCTGGAACCTCGGATCCTTCGACATTCCTCTTTCCTGCATCTTTCTTTCTCTTTTTCTGCTTTTGAGATGAAGTGTCAGTAGATTGAGATCTATCACGTCTCTTCTTGGGAAGGGCGGCATAAGAGGTTTTTTAGCTAGAAGTAGACTTTGTAGATTTGGGTTGTGAGGGATCGGGAGCGTCATCAACATTGGACCTGGATACCCTTTTCTTGTATAATCTGAAGTAGTCAGTCTTCTTGATATCATCTGTGAGAAGTACTTCAGGAATTGGTAATCCAAAGATCTCTTTATTGACCCCTCTGGCAACATACTTGAGGTTACCGAGTACAAATTCATCCCTAGCATTATGGAGGACTGATTCACTCCTAGGATTAAATTTATGAGTCTGTTTCAAGAACTAGATGACAAGTTTCAAGAATCTTATGCTAGGAATCACAAGTTTGTGTACTTTCTTTCTTCCTTGAGCTTGATTCTGAACATTTGTTCTATCGGTGATGAAAGTGTGTATTGACAACGAGAATTTTTCCCAAATACGTTCCGAGACATCAATGTTCAGATCTGCATAATAGGTATCCTCACTTTATCGAACCCTGAGGTTTTGCCAGATAAGCATAAGTTGAGAATAGTAGTAATGGCTCTCCAGGGTTGATAGATATGTCCGGTGATGATATCTGAAGCCCCTTGTAACGTTGACTTGATAACCAAAATCATTAAGAAAGTCCATTAGTTCTTCCGCACTAGGTGGAGGGACAGATTGTTTTGTAGGGTCACATGGTGTGATTCCTAGGGCCTTACTGAGAATGTCTGATGTGATTACAAATTCCTTATCGTCAAGCTTGCAAGAATAATTAGCTGTGATTTTGTCCCATGTAATGGTGTTCCAAAATTGTTGTAGGTAAATGGAGGGGATTGTGCATTGTTTGGTTAGGGCACTAAAGAAGTTAGTGTTTTTAACAATATCAATAGCCACCTTGAAGATTGGATTTTGTTGAATCCTTTCCATGTCCACATAACAGTTACTTTTCCCAATCTCTACCTATTTGTCTTCTGGAAGAATTTCATTGTCTGTAAGAACTATGGATGGAGTAGAGGTAGCAAGGTTCTCGGATGAAGTTGTGATAGCCATTTAAAATTCTGTAGAAACACCCAGACAACAACAGTGTTCGAGAGCATGTTAGATTAGACATGCTTAGCTGAACAACTTTTAATGCAACCTTATGACACAAGCACAACGAGTAGCAAACATGACTGATTACCAATAATCAGATTGAAATGCTTAGAAAGTAGATTAAGATGCTTTAGTAATTTTCAAAGTAACAAATCATTTTGACAAAATTTTCAAGTGACAATTTGTTTTGAGCCAAAGTTGTTAAAAACAAAATTACTATAATAGGTTTTCATGAGACAAGATGCTATAGTGGAAGTGTTATAACAAGTTGTCAAATCAAGTCGCTACAAGAGAAACCAGATACAAATTGCTTAAACAAAAATTGTTATAGCAAGTCGCTATCAGTGATTTGTCAAGACAAGTCGCTACAGGAAAAACCTGAACCAAGTCGCTATCATGAAATTATTACAGCAAGTCTCTTTAAACAATTTGACAAAGCAAGTTGCTACAAAAAAATAGTGACAAGTCGCCATTGTGAAAATGATATAGCAAGTCGCTAACTTCTCAAAACAAGTCGCTATAAGAAAAATACTTAACAAGTCGCCTTTATGAAAACGTTTAAGCAAGTCGCTAACTTGTCAAGACAAGTCGCTATCAAAAATTACAAGGCTAAGTCGCTACAATTCGTATCACCCAGTTACAAAGCAAGTCGCTAGCAAGAATGTATTAAGATATCACAACTCGCCATGAGGAATCTATGAACCAACTCGCTACCAAGAACACTTAGCTCATCAGGTAAGTCGCTACCAAGAACTTGACAAAACATACGCATAACACCACAATCCAATCAACATATATAGCCATTACAATAACACAATCAAATGGCTACAATGAACAAGTACAATCAACCCACAAGCATAAACAAGATCAGAAACACAACCCAAAATGAAACACATACGAGAGATACAACAATTTACGCAAAGACCCATTTAAACATACAAATGGATCCTCACATCTATCCTAGTGAACCCAAACTACACCTAATTATATCAAGTGTTCCCATTTAAACGAATCCATTAACAAACCTAAACGAGGGGGTCAATTTTCGAGGATCAGATGCACGGTGGAATCTGTTAAGAATGGATTTTCAAGTTTACTAAGTTCACACTTTCAGTCCCTGTACTTGTGCAGAAAAGGCAACTCGCTAGTTAAGATTAAGGACAAGTCGCTACCCGTTAGTAAAGCCAATTCGCTATCCCTGATTAAAGCAAGTCGCTATCTATCTAAATTTGTACTATTGACACTTTCAGTCCTTGTACTTATCAGATTGCATGCAAATACAGTGGATAAAAAGCATTCATGTTGAATAATATGACAAGTACCAAAAGTGACATAACATAAATAAGCTATCTAACACAGTGGACATAACGAATCATGACTAAAACATGCAGCAGCACACAATACATATCAAACAATGATGCATAGTGAAATAGAGATAACGAGATAACTTGAAATATTCTCCCCCTCAATCAATGTCACCAATGAACATTGATTGAATTCTAACCCCCCCCCCCCCCCCCCCCGTTATAAAACTAGAGTATATCTTTTGTTCGAACTTCATCTATGGTCCCGTGTCATTATTGAATGACATTTCTAGGACCGTAGATGTTATCGATTACAAGAGATACATCTTTTATCAGATTGTGGGTAAATATTTAATTAATAATTAAAAAAAATGATTTTGATTTTGATTTTGAATTTTTTTTTAAATTCAAGTGAAAACTAATTTGTACACTGATTCATGAGAACGAGTCCTGATTCAAGTCGAACAGGAGTCAAAGTACGAGGTACATCAATTCTGACAGGCTACAATTCCTGAGTGAGCAATCTTCATTTCTGATGGAAACCAGATCATGATGTTCATGATTGAATTGAGCATTGTACCTGAAAAAGACTGAGGACACTTTGCACTAGAAGCACATGTAGTATTGCAAATAGATGAGTTAGTGACATGAGTAACCGCACTATTGGATGTTGCACAGTTTGATCTAGGAGTGTCATTAATAGAAATCCCTTTAGGTTCAATATTCTTGAAGATTTTTCCTGTGGGCATCCACTTAAGGCAAGATCTAGGTGTGTAAGTCCGTTTGGATCCTGAAAACTTAAATAATCTACCAGTGGAAATCCATTTGAAACAACTGCTAGTAGATTTGGATGAAGCCACTTCCCTGTTTTGAATATTGGTCCTTTTGTAATTAGTTTGTTTCTTAGGGGATTGATCAGCCATTTGATGCTTCTTATAAGAACTAGATGAACTCCTAATATTCCTGATCTTAGGGCTTCGAACATTAAGCTGGGGATTGTTATTCATCATATCGGAATGAATTAGTGAAGTGACTGGTTTTGACAAAACTGTATTCGCATCAACTTGGGAGGCAAGCTTAGATTTCGATGGTTTAAATCTTTTAGTTCTAAAAGCATTGGGCTGCCTAACTACAGTACGTTCTGAGTTGTTCAGTACAATTGGCTTTCCCAAGGTTGATGGTTTTGCAAACTTAGTGTTCACCCTATTTCCAATAGATTTCCTAAGCTCATTTTTAAGGCAACAATAGTGAAGCTCTTATCCTGAATTTGGGCTTTGAGGGCATCAATGTCTGCCAACAAGGAGTTAGTTTTATCAACTTGGAATTGTTCTCTAATAAGTTATTTCTTAAGGACTCATTTTCCCTTAATAGGTTGGACACACATAGAGCCAATTCATCATTCCTAGATTTAAGCGTACCACTCACCTCATGGTTAGGATTGTTCATCCCATTATAACCTTTCTTATGCAGATCTGAGAGTTGTAATTTTAGATTGCATATGGTTGAATCTTTGTCCTGAATCTGGGTTTTTAAGTGGTTAATTTCAAAAAATTCTCAAAATTCTGGGAATTCCGGATTAATGCAAGGTTTTGTAGCAAGAAAACTTTCTTCTCTTTGTTGTATTGCAATTTCCAAGGAAATACAATGTTTTTCAAGAATTGAGTATTTGTTTGAAAGTTCATCATAAACCCCTTTTTCAACCATGTCATTTGTTTTAAAAATTTTAGATTCAGGCTCAACCAAGACACATTTAACAATATCATGTTCAAAGTTAGGATCAAATTGATCAGGTACATTAGCAAATGCATTATGTTGATCAGTTAAGGGTACCTCATCACATGACACCTGTTCATTTGCTGATATGTCATCTGTATTCACCTCATGCATAACAGGAGTTACTGTCATGCAAGCTGTTTCAAACTTTTCAGACTCTGAGCCTTCGTATTTAGTACAGCCGGTTTCAACATCCTTTGTTGTAACTGAAATTCTGCATTCGGCATCATCCGTTCTTTCAACTGATCCATTACCCGACATATCACAACTTTCACTTAATTTGTATTGACACCCATTCAACTCATTCAAATTATCATTCTCTTGAGCAGCTTCCTTAATGTACACTTCCACACTATCCATAAGTTGGATAAATGTGTTGATGAACTAATGAATTTCCATTCCAGAATGTTTCTTGAATGAAATTCCAGTCACGTGTTGATCAAAGTCTGTGGAATATTCCCCCTTGATAAATGGCTGAAATTGGTTGTAGATTACTTGAAGTGCAGCATTAGAATCATCAATTAATACCTTCTTTTTGGTAATTTGAAGCTTCAGTTGTTCTAAGTTCAGCAACACGGTTTTTGTCAAAGTGGGTAAGTCCTGACGGAAGAGAGCACTGCATGTTCGACCCATAGTAGTAGATAACAGTTGTGTGAGGTGCTGATGAAGTAGTTGAAAGGGCTCAATGTTTCATTCCATTTGCCTTGCATCATGGGTCATTAACAGGTGTGATTCGTTGATATTTGACTCAGAATGTGAATAGTTTTGATCATAATTTGCTGAATCAATCAAGGTTAAACATTCTGAATAGCAAACAGTTTCTTTGTTCTGTGAGGTATCATAAAGTTCAAGCACTTTGGAGATTAAAGGGTCAGTGATGTAAGACATTGTGTTGATGGATATTAGGTACAAGTAACTTGCATCAATTCACCAAATTGCTAACTATTTTGAAGACAAGTCGCTACTTACCCAAGTCGCTAGGTACTCAAGTTGCAATAAACCTTAGAAACAAGTCGCTAAGACACCAAGTCGCTAAGTAGAAACTCGCTAAAACCTCAAGTCGCTGTGAATCAAGTCACTAAGCACAAGTCGCTAAGACCCAAGTCGCTGAACACAAGTCGCTAAAGCACCAAATCGCTAAGCAGACAAGTCGCTAAAGAGCAACTCGCTAAGTATCCAAGTCGCTAAGGATCAACTCGCTAAGAACAATAAGGACAAGTCGCTAGAAATAATAGAGACAAGTCGCTACGCCAACCAAGTCGCTAGCCGAAGTGGAACCTCCACTACGTTGTACTGTTTGTCGGCTTGTCTCAATAGACAAGTCGCTACTCCTCTAACTACAAGTCGCTGGAAATTAACACAGCAAGTCGCTACGAAGAAACATATCCGAGAGCCAAGTCGCTAGGAAGAAAACCTTAAACACAACCCTTTTCAATCAAAAACAAGCTCTACCACAGTGATTCAAGCTTTCCAAATTAAAACCCAAGAACTTACAATGATTCTAAACACAAAAGTACATCCAAAATTCAAACTTTAACACAAGAAATGATCCAAATGATGCAAAAACCACTAAACTTTTTCAAATCCAAAAACCTTATAAAACCACTAGAAATCCAACGATATGTAAGAGAGATGATCAAACCATGGCTCTTGATACCATTTGTAGCATATTGGATTTCACAAACATACAAACAATCACAAATATGGGAGAATATATGATTTTAGAGAGAGAAAGTGGGATATTCTAGTAAGAAAACTCATGGAAGGTTAGATTCTAAATGAACATCCAACCCTCTCCCTTGTGGGGAGAGGGCTATTTATACAAAGAAGCACGCCCTCCTTCGGGCTGTGGATCAGGCATACAATGGGTAAAGACCCGTCCTTCCTCCACGGTGTTGCACTAAACTAAACTACGCTAATAACTAACTAATAAACTCACAAATAACGTAACATACGATATGTCTACGAGCTAACTTATGCTAGATAATAATTGGGGTGACCGACACTTCACTTATGGAATTTCCGATTCCTAACAAGTTATAACTTTTATTAAATGTGTTATTTAAATATGACATTAATTACAAATGTTGATCAGTCAAAATGTGTAAATGTTTATGCATAAATTAGTTGTACATATAGCTTAAGTAGTTTTATTTGCTTAAAATCTATATGTGAAAGTCTTAAAAAATTGAATGAGAGAGAGTGTTAAATGATTTTTAAGTAACTAGAAGGGTACCCGCGCAATGCGGCGGCGGATACTCGATGATTATTTTTGTGGCGAGCAGTCTGGTGGTTGCGGTGTAACTGTGGTTGAGGAGATGCCCGGTGGTGGTAGTGTAACATTGTGCGGATGGAGAGGTCCGGTGGGGTTGTTTCACTATGGTGGTGGTGTAATTGTTTGTGTTTTCTGTGGGTATTTAAATAAAACGGGTTGTTACAAAATAGGCTGCACATAAAGAGCCTTAAAATTTTAGTTGTAACATATGTGTATATATTGAACACTATGTGGACCTTTTTATTAAAGGGCTTTTAAAAGCCTTAAAGTCGTATTGATCATTTTGTATTAAAGGGCTTTTATTACAAGGCTTTTATTACAAAACTTATTGACCATCACAATTAAAAAATATTGATCAATCTTGTCAACAACATTTACTAAATGGCTTGTTATTTCTTAATAAAGAAATGTTTTTTGTCTTAAAAATTTTAAGACTACTTTATATAGAAAGTCCCAAACCTTTTATAAAGTAGTATAGATACAATATATTATTATTATTATTATTATTATTATTATAGATAGCGTAGATGTAATTGTATATAGATATATTTGTCTGTATATACGTGTATCGGGGCGGGGAGGAGTGGGGCGAAGATGTTGAGCCCCGTCTCCGCCCCAATATACAAACAATCCCCGTTAAGGCATGCCCCACCCCGCCCTAAAAGTTTGGGTTTTTTGTTTCCCCGTTGGATTCGCTTTTTTTTTTTTTTTTTTTTTTTTTTTTCCTACATGTAGTTTAGCTACTTTCTCTAAAACTAGGAAAGACTTGTCTAAAATCGGCAGTAACCTACTTGAATTTGATTAATATATTTTCAGTTTTCTTCTGATTTTTTATAGTTGCAACTCGCTACACGTAATAAACACACAGATTTATGTGCATTACTTTCTTCAGTTTGCAATTTAGATAATCTTTTCTACTTATATGTCTGAGTATTTGGCAAACTATGATTATTCAATGAGCTTACTTGTGTTCCGGCTTATATTTCAAAGCTCTAATTTTCCGGCTTATTTTGAAACTTGTGGGTATAATAAACTTATATAAGCCCATAATCTCAAAATAAGTAGGAAGAATAAAGCTTATAAAATATAAGCCAAAATCAAATAAGCTCATAAGCCCAAATATAAACTTAAACAAACACCCCCTAAGAATGTACGTGTAGATCATTAGAATATGACAATATGTTTTGTTGCCGCTAAAGGGGCTTTTAGTAAACAAGAGTTATAGTGGGGCTCCTATGAGATGATGCGTAAGAAACTCGATACGGAATTCCGAGAATCTATTGAATCAACAAAGAAGAAATCTGGGTCTGGCCAAGACTAAGAGCACAAAATCCTTGAGCAAAGAAAGAAAATCTAAGAAAAAAATCAAAGTTCGCAACGACAAAAAGATTCATTGATAATTTTGAAGTAGGAAATACATATTTCGTTTCAATGAAATGATATAATTAGTTTATCACTTAAGGGTTGTATTAAGTCGATCCGTTTTCAAATCCCCCTCTTCAGTCTTTTTCTTTGCTTCGAGTTCTTGGCTCCCAAATGCTTTAGAGCATCTTTCAAATCTTTATACTGTTCACATTTATCGAAAAATTTATCCATTAGTTTCTTCAGTTCATCATCTCGAGCATTATTATAAGTGAACGGTGTGATAGGAATACCATTCTCCGGTTGCAATCTGTAAAAGCTAGGTCTATCATCAATAATCACCACATTCTTCAAATTGCGTCCTAAATCAGATAAATCCTTAGCCAACTTCCCATCTAGCATTTTACAAGAACTTCTATATAATCTGTGTGAAATCAAACCCTTTGGATCCAATATATTCAAAGTCGCTGAAGCATATGCTTCTGCTCCAGCAGTAAAAATCACAATCTCGAAATTATTATGGTTTAAATAGTTAAGAAATTCATCAACATATGGACGTTTGGTTACATATCTAACTTTTTGATCAAACTTGACTAAGAAATCATACGTTCGAGGAGGCAGTGATGAGGGGGTACACCATACAGAATAGATTAGGGTATCATCAAGGTCTAGAAAAACCGTCTTTTGATTCGGGGAGGTTGGTGGAGGGAGTCTGCAGGGTGGTGGTTCGTGCATTGATGAGTGAGCTGAGTTACCAGCTAACCGAGGTGACCGTCTTAGTGGCATAGCGGATGGGAAGCGGGTTCGGAAAGTTGTCGACATGATGTTATGTGTTTAGATCGATAAAAGTATTTAGTATATTGATTTTGATCAATAATGATGACTAAGGTTGCAACATAACATATTTATAGGCTAAATAGATAATAATTGGGTCGCAAGTTAGTTAATTAGTGTTTAACACATACACGGACTGTGCCCTTTTTCATCTTTTAGTCTCTAATAATAAAAAATAATAACTGACTTTTGGATATTATACGTTTTGTGTTGATATGTATTGATAGAAAACTTTGAATTGCAAATCAGTGGTTTAAAGTTACAAATTAACGAACCTTCTTTTCATTAAAAATACATGTCAGTTTTTAATGCAATAAAATTACTTGAATATAGAATTTACGAAACTAGAGATCCTAGCAAAGCAAGTAACTAGTGGCGGATGAAATAATTTGTAAAGTTTACAAGAATTGGATGATGCATTGTTGGGTTGGGGCAATCCGGCAATGTGATCATTCTATCCAATCAAGCGTCGGCAATTTTCTTTATAAGATCCTATTAAAAGAATAAAGAATAACTTGGCAGGTTAAGCAAGTAATAAGTTTTCAATTTTCGAAGACCCTGATTTTTCTAAAGTATTGCATATATACAAAGTTACTCACATTTTTTTAGGTCGTCATCTTTAAATATTTGATTATGTGATAAATGTTAAATAATCAAAGATGTTGGGCCTCATTTATTTCTACTTCGTATCCTATAAGTTGTAGAATTTAAGCCTAATATATAAATTATATAAAAAAAAAGGTTATTTTAGCATGAAAGATAAGCAAATTAAACCAGCCATTTAAACTCTTATTAGAAGACTATTATCCACCCACCTTTTTACTATTAAATCGACCTTTAGTTTTCGACATGTATCGATTGAAAATAAAGTATTATACCTGATTTAGAAGTAACAATCAAAGGTTTCGCATAAAAAAAAAGCGACGGAAAGATTTCATATAAACAAGTTTTGGTAAATAACTATGATGAAAATGCCCTGTTTTAAAGCTTTACTTTAGGTATCCGTGAATGTTCGCGCGGACTTAATCTCATAGTTTATCACTAAGTTTCTTTGAGCTGAAGATAACTATTGCGTCGAAGAGCTTCTTTGAGTCACTACTCCCACGGAAAAGGTCCACCATAGCAACAGTCTTTGATATTGTTAAGAATCACAGGATTATGTTCCAACATTTCGCAATGGAGTTCCATAAGTCTCTTGCGATTAGCAGTCCCAACGGTAACGCCGTAACGGCGTTAAACGCAAAAAAACGGCGTTACCGGCGTTATTACCGTTGGGAGCTCGGCGTTAAAGAGGAAAAACGCAGCCGGCGTTGCTTTGGCAACGCACGTTAAAGGGGAGGCGCAAAAAAAAAAAAAAAAAAAAAAAAATTTCAAAAAATTTACACTTTCTACCCTTAAAACGGCTACTAGCCGTTATTTTCAAAAAAAAATTTCAAAAACCACCCTAAACGGCTACTAGCCGTTATTTTCAAAAAAAAATTTCAAAAACCTTTTTTTACCACTATAAATACCCAATTAAAACACCATTTCTTTTCACACTTCCACTACTAAATCCTCTCCATTCTCTCAATCTTTCAACTTCGGTTAACTGCAAAAAAAAACAATGTCGGGAGGCAACGATGATACTTTCTACAATCTTCTTGCTAGTGGGTGGAATCCCTCAAACCCGGGTTCATCATCTAACCCGAACGCCGGTTCATCTTCAATCCCCAACCCACTAGGCTTATCGAGCCAAGAAATGTATCAACAACATCAAGCATTTCTGTATTGGCAACAACAAAACCAACAAAACACCTTAAACTCTAACTTTCAAAACCTACAATTCACACAACAATCACAACAATCACAAACTGAAACACATGATGTTGCTGACACACCCACGTCTCCTCCAAAAAAAGGAAAAGGTCGCATTAAGCGAAAATCAAAGAAATCCAAAGACCCCGAGCCCGAACCAGTTGATTCTGATGAAGGCGAAGTTGTTGTTCACTCACGTTGGACTCCAGCAGAGGAAGCATTACTTGCAAGATGTTACATAGCTGTTTCGGAGGATCCGAAAGTTGGAAAGTGCCAACCCAAGGATACGTTTTGGTATCGGGTGCGAAATGAGTTCAATAAAAACAACTTTCAACGGCGCAACAAGGACATGCTGTCAAGCAAGTGGAAAACTTTGAACGGCATATGCACAAAGTTCAACTCTCATTACAACCGTTCGAAACGTGATCAACGAAGCGGGGAAAGTGAGCTGGATGTGATGCAACGGGCAAAGCAATGGTATCGTGAGGAAACCAAGGGATCAGCTTTTGGCCTCGAAGACGCTTGGGAGGTTTTGCGTCATTATAAGAAATGGAACTCGCCGGAACCGGTCGATTTAACCGGCGAAGTCCCAAGCCAAACAAACGAGGATTTGTTTGGTCAAGATGAACAACCTCGGCCCATGGGAAAGAAACGTGCTAGTAAGAAACCAAGATCCGAGACTACAACAAGTACTGGGGGAACAAGCTCTGGAGGAACGAGCTCGTCAGCTTATTTCACCGAAACTATGGCAAACGAGTTTCGTATGAAACGAGAAGTCTCCGAAGCGGCGTATCGGGCCGCGCAGGAAAAAGATCTCACAATAACCCGGTTGGAAGAAATAAAGTTTTTGATGACGCCTACTGCGGGGCAAGATCCAATGGTCGTGCAGTGGATCAATGACGAAAAAGATCGAATCATCAAAAAATATAACTTGAAACCTCGTGAGTAGATCGTATTCTCGTCATTTCCTTTAATTTGTTGTAACGTTTTATTTCGTTGTATGGTTTTTTTTATTTCGTTGTATTTTTTTTTATTTCGTTGTATTTTTTTTTTTAGTTTCGTATTGTAATATGTTTTAAGTTTTAATGAAATGTTTGTTTTAGTTTAAAAAATGAAGTGTATGATTTAGTTTAGGGGTTGAAATTGAAAATATGAAATATTAGTGGTGTTATGGTGTTATTGGGATGTTATTGTTGTGGGTGTTTTTTGGGGATGTTAATGTTAAATGGTAAAGCTGATGTGGCGCTGACGTGGACGGTGTTATTGGTGTTATGGTGTTATTGTTGGGAGTGCTCTTAATGTTAAATGGTAAAGCTGATGTGGCGCTGACGTGGACGGTGTTATTGGTGTTATGGTGTTATTGTTGGGAGTGCTCTATGCAATCTAAAAAGAGGGGTGTTAATTTATGCCTTTTGCCAAAAGTGTTTCGTATGGTACATCCGTACATTGTGCAGAATGGAGATCCATACCCTCTTCTGTAAGGTAGACATGCGGGCAGTTGACTCCATGGGTGGAATGTTGATCTTCCTCGGTAGCAATGTATTCCATCAATGAGGCATCCCTTATTGACTTAGCTAGATGACTATGAAAATTCTTGATTCATCAATGAGGCATCCCTTTTATCCTAAGCCTCTTTTTAAAGGAAATTGATTGCACTTTCATTTGTTATCCGCACATTCAAATGTACAAATCGGTAAAGCATCATATAGTAAATGTACAACTGCAGAATGCACAGGTTGAAGTGTGCAAATAAAAAATTAGAGTGTGCAAATCATTAACCCTTTTAAAAAGAGACATTAATGTGGGTTATATAGAGTGCACACACATTGTGATATTTTGGAATTTGGACCACCTCTAATTTTAAGGCTCAAATAAATACTCGCTGACCTTGGTCCTACACCCCCCCCTTCATAAAACTTGCATAACACTCGATCAATGAGTTAATAAATGAAGGCAAGGAGAGTACCCACTCACCTTACACCTTAGCGCCACATCAGCTTTCTCCCTCCTCTCTTTTCCACTCACTACCACTCACCTTTATGCGGACAAGAGACTCACTTTCACTCACCTTAACTCACAAATTTTTTTAATAAAAAACACATACAAACCCATACAAACCAAACGGTAATATATATGTGCACATTTATCAACTAGGTGAACCACTCACCTTAATTTGCCTTGATTCGTGTGACTCGCGCGTCACTTGTTTGGCTGGGCATGGAGGCTCACTCGTGACTGGAGGTAAGGTGAGCCACTCACACTCGCTTGCCTTGCCTCCCAGTCTAAACGTATGACATAATTTTCACAGACCAATATTAAGCCCATTTGCGTGAATAGAACCACCTAAAACACCAAAAAAAATAGACCACTGAATACATGCACTTGGTGGGAGTTAGTAGCTCATGCTCAATGTAATCCGATTTAATATAAATACTACATTATAAGCATACGAGATTAACGCATAGATCAAGTGTTGTAAGTTTCACGCACGCAGAAAAAAAGGGGCTACGAAAAGTAACACCAACAAAAAAACAGGTACATAACATACATGTATCTCACCTTAATCATGACCCCGCCACAACCATACAAGCGAGTCTCTCTTATTGATTTTGTCTTTGAGGATTACAGTAAGGATATCTTTATAAGCCTCAAATGGTTGAGAAATCCATAAGCGCTTAGCGGGAGCGATGACTTGTTGATCACGGCAACAAAGTCAGGCTACACGTTTAACAAGTGGTAAAACCGCGTTTGCAAAAAAATTTAAAATACTCACTTATGCACAATCTATACAGTCTGATTGCCATCTAACGTTTGTGAAAGCGTTATGCATGTACATGTGGAAACTAGAAACTGTGAAGGTGTGAGACCCTAAGCCTAAGAAAACTGAGATAATGACCCCGCCCCATATGTATACTAGGGCTTAGTTCTCTGCTAATAAATATGTGTCTTAGTTACTGCAAATGACGCAGCATATATAACAGCATCAACTCCGGTGCAGTGGTCATAGATTATCTGTAGACCAACCTGTGTTACCTCAATACAATCTAAGCTACAGTTACCCTTTAAATAAAGAGATGATTTACATCAAAAGAACACAAACAACATTTATTAATATGCATATGTGAAATCACTCTTAAGATTAGGGAATCGTCATTCCATATCCTATCAACCATAGAATTCAATTACATATGCCAAAACTTGCCAAACACAATGCAAGAATAATGTAAACTAACAATTGTTTCATCTTCCTGGTTATCAATTCCATTATTTGTTTACTTCAGAATTATAAGCCCTCCGAATTCTCAAAATAAATAGAGTATAATATATATAGTTATACATATCTTTATGCTACTTTTAAGCATTAAAAGGACTCGGTAATAATAAGGGATCATTTTCACAAAATTGACTAGATATCTACATAGCCGAACAAGCGGTAATATGAGTCTGTGTACCAGAAAATAATCACCGAAGCTTTTGTTGTTGTGAACGGGTCTTATAAGTGTCTTCAATGTATCTCGTAATCAATGAAATACCGTAATGTGAGGCACTTGATGCAGCATAATATGATGTCACACTGAGTTGAGTGAAGTTTGGTAGGCCATATCCTGTAATTAAAAAATATGTCAGCCAACTTGATCCATTTGTACCTCAAAAAGAAAACAGTAAACACACGGGGAATACAATAACACATGCAATTCACCTACCCAAATGACTCTTAAGACTTATAATTGAGTCATTCATGACTTTCGTATGTTGTACAGTTGTAATGAGAACTAACTAATGATACTAGACCCTCATTCCATCTTTAAATAGATAATCAAATATGTGTATTTTCAATCATCAAACTATTATTCTAGGAAAATACAAACTCGATATAGACACCTAAGCAACCAATAAAACTAATAAAAAAATTTGGGGTAAATGAGGATGTTACCTACGGAAAAATTTTATTATAATCAGTTTATAACCTTGTACAGACTGAGTGTAACTTCTGCTCGAAAGAGATGGAAGTTATTAATCCTAGACTTGACAGTTATTGTTCGACTGGTACACAATATTCTACCAAACTATATCTACAAGTTTAGATCACACTTTAACCTTGAAGTTCGAAATAAAACTGATAACTGTGTTAAAGTAACAACATAGAATGACTAAGATCAGTACTAGCATTAACCCAGTAATCAGAATATTATCCTAAACGCATACTAACATTTTTTTTTTAATATATATTGTTTTGGTAATCATGGTTTCCGACCTTTTGGCTGCCTAATCCATGGGGTTTGAACCCACCCTCAAACAAGGTAAAGCCATCCATGGGGTTTGAACCCACCCTCAAACCAGGTAAAGCCATCCCTTTTCAGGAGGTTGGTGTGGCCACTTCAAGGTTGTTTGCACCTAGCAGGAACTGAAGTTGAGACCTCACACATTTTAGAGTGATCATCACAAGTCCTTTTGCCACTAGGCCACCCTTGAGTGGTTAAATTTAATCTACTATTTCATATAATATTAATATCCTCATCCATCTCCCCTATATTCGTAAAAAAGTAACCTTAAACTTGTGAAGTGTTGGGGGACTATTATAAGTGGGCATTGGCCGCCTTTTAGCAATGTTTATTTAAAAATTTTACACCTTGCCGGGCATTGTCAACTAGGAATGAGCATATGAATTGAAGAACCGAGAACCGAGCCGGAACCAAGAACCGCAGTTCCGGTTCTGGTTCTTGGGATTGGGCACTTTTTGGTCCTCGGTTCTGTTCCAAACTGAACCGGCAGTTCTCGGTATCGGAACCGAAAAACCAGCCGACTTTCTTTATAAAAAAGATGTGTAAATTTAATAGGCTATTCAATCCTTCCCATACGCATATAAGATACACTGTCCAAAATTTTCACCCCCTAATGTGTCCATTCCATAAAAACTCATCAAAAACGATAAATCCTAATCTTAAATCCATTGAAACATCCCGAAATCAATAATGAATCTAAATATATTAACAGCCAAATAGCAATTCACATTCAAGACTCACATAAACTACCATCATCATCATCAAAAACAATGAAAGTAAGTTTCTTTATTATTAATATATGCTTACAACATGTCCATGATTGATTATGATGTGCCTATAACATGCTATGATTGTATGTGTTATGTGTCCATAAGTAGTTATTACATTTAATGATTATAGTTTTAATTGAGCAACTTATTATTGATGGTTATGACTGATTATAGTTTTAAGTGATAAAAGGACACCGACGACATCAAAATCTCCAAAGGGCAAGAAATTCCGGTTCCAACCCGGAAATACCCAAAGAACCAAACCTGAACCGAAAACACAAATCGGTCCAGTTCTCGATAATTGTTTCTCGGTTCTTTTGGTTCCGGTTCTGGAACCAAGCTCGTCCCCAACCTCTTCCTAATGTCAGTTTTCCTTTCAATCATGCCCATCTCCATTGACATTTCTCATGTACTAAGATCACAAATGTAATCACTCAGAGAGCATTTTGGTACATATTACATTTGTGATGCATAAGGCATCAACTTGCAGACACAAGAGAAAACACACTAAAAGAAAACCATATTGCATACCTCCCAATGCAGCACTGCCAGCAGAAAACATTAGCAAGGGAGGAATCTGCCAGAAAACAAAATTTATGAGAATGCTAACATAAAGTTGACAGATAAGACGTTTCCATATAGAAACTGAACAGAAAGAAATAAAAGACACCAATTCTAGTTGTATAAAGTACCCCTATAACGAACGGAAGCCACTTTGGTCCTTTGACATGTTTCTGGAGATATGGCATTCCCGTATTCAAGCCGTAAAAGGCACCAAGCATTCCACCTAAACCACAGCCAGCCTGTTGGATGAATTTGACAGATGCATTTGTTAGTTGCAGAAAAGCGCCCTGCGAAACCGAAATCTTGTGTACAAGTCATAGAAGGCAGAACTGTCATATATCTCCAGTAGCACATCGAAGACTGGAGATTCACTTGCTCTTAGACTTAGGATTGTAATGACTAATGAAGAATATTTGTTTCAATAGAAACATGTAGTCACTGCATATATATCTCGTTCTATTATAATCTTAAAAGCTAATACTGGTAACTGAAAATTTTATAACTTAAAAGCTAATGAAGTATATGATCACATGCAAGTTCAAGGTTACTGAGCAACAGAAAAAGATGCATCCCTTTCTGGTTATTTTCTCTTGCTCTTTAGAACTCTCCCAGACCCCTGAGCATTTCTCTATGGTTTTTGTCGCACTACCCAGGCCCAGCACCAATCCGTCAAAATGTACAAATCAAGATAAATCTGATTGTGCAAATACAATATATTGCAAACAAATGGGTGTGTAAAAGCCAACATTCGTCACTTCTCAGAAACACTGAGGATACATAGGGTACATCTAAAAGTCTAAAAGGGACCACATAGCAGAAATGTATTATATTGTGGTGCTTACAATTTATAAAAGAAACATAAGTTTAAGCTTAAGTCTATCAGGATGCTGCTTTTATAATTTAATTACTGTGTTTGTATTTTTGTTAGTATAAAACATTGCATCTGGGAGAATCTGTCAGCTTGCCTCACCTCCTAATTCTTTAGAATGCATTAACAAGATCTATTCTAAAATTTTGACTTGATTTCTGATCTTATATCTATATCTCCAATTTTTAGAAAAAGAGCACAATTCACCCTTTAATATCAAAAACCAGCATTGCATACTCAAAGTCAACAATTAGGGTATGCAAAGAAGACCACGGTTACCACACCATAAAGCACTTGATACAGAGATTCAACAAGGGGTAAGCACCACCGATCCCTAAACGTCAACTTCTAGAAAGCCATTTAGAGTAGGAAAGATTGTAAGCTGTAACTGCTTGATGATCCTACGTCTGTGTTTAAACTACTATGCTTGCGTCTTGCCAAACACTACAGCAGTCATGAATTTAGTTTAATGTATGATGTATGCCCAAAGTGACATTCAGTAATAAGAGTAGCACACTAGCACCAAACCTCAGGGTGACTTAGAAAGATCTTGCATTCTACACCCTAAACCAATGTGGGAAAGAAGGTCATGACATCTCTCACATATTATTTCTGGGATACCCTACACAAAAAAACGAATAGAATGTTAATTTCATTATTCCTAAGCGATGTATGAGCCCATACCACTACATCTCAAACGGTCACCGCTTGTGCAGTTCTTTTCCTAATCCAGAGGTACTACAAGTCTACAATAGAGAAATAGCCCTCTAAATTAACTGAAAGATGGCATAAATAATTAACACGTATTATTTTGCACGGAGGATGGACGTGCAAAGCAAGTCAAAAACTTCCATACTTAGATAATATGCTCCCGTAACCTCCTATCAATTGAATTCTTTTGCCAAATTCCTACGGTTTAAAGTTTGTTAGGATACTGCACATTGCAATTCAGACTTCCAAAAACAAATTCATGTCAATCTATATATCTAAAACCCTAAACACAGACAGGGGCTTAGATTAGCTTACTTACCCGGCTTATGGGCCTATCTGAAATTTTAAAAGCCGGTAAGCTCTCTCATAACAGCTTATGAGCTTATCGACTTGAGCTTACTGCTTATATTCTGGGTAAAGGGTTAAACAATTACATAAGGTTACTGCTTAAAACCTCTAATTACATAAGTTTTAAACAATTAAGCTTATCAGCTTTTCCATATTTAAATAAGCCCGAAAACCAAGAAACTAAAGCTAATCCATATATCAATTTTTAAGAAAGAACACAATTCCCACTTCAATATCAACTCCAGTATCCCATACCCAAAGTCCGCAATTAGCGTATACAAACAAGACCACGCCACAAATCACTTGATACATAGATTCACAAAACAGTAAGCACCACACTTCCTAAACATCAAAATTCCAGAAAAATACTTTGAGTATGATGGTGATGGTGATTGCCATTAGAATTTCTAGAACATTTTAAGTTATAACTTCTTGATGATGCTACGGCTGTGTATCAAGTACAACGCTCGCATTTTTATGGCAAATTATCCTATGATTAATAAACAATGCAATGGTCATGAATTTGATATTTTAATGTATAAAGTTTGCCTCAAGTGACATTCTGTCATAAGAGAAGCACCGAATCTCAGTGTGAAAAAACAACCTATTAAGCAATTAGCTAAACCATGTTCAGAAGTAATTATCATCCACTATCTATGACTTAGAAGGATCTTGCATTCGACACCCTAAGCCAATGTGGGAAAGAAAGTCATGACATTACTCCTGGAATCTTACTAAACCCGACGGAAACAGCCCGAAACAGGATGCTAAAATCATTATTTATAGGCGATGTAGCAGTTCATAAGACTACAACTTAAATGGTCACTACTCTTGTACAACTTGTATTTCCTATTCCCGAGGTACAACAATAGAGAAATAACATCCATATAAACTAAAAAATAGCATAAACAATTAACACTCTATCAATGATTTACAACGAGCCAGTATTTCGCATGAAGGACTGATGTGTAAAGCAAGTTACAAACTCCCCCACTCAGCTAAAATGCTTGCGTAACTTTCTGTTATTTGTCCTTTACAATCATATACTTTTGCCATAATTCCCATGAATATTAGTTTGTGAGGGTACGACTCGCTGCAACTCGACTTCCAAACACAAATTCAGGTCAATCTATTTATCAAAAGCCCTAAACACACAGGAGAGTTTGGGTTAACTTATTTTCTTAGCTTAAGGGCCCTCTTAAAAATGGAGATCTATATTAGCTCACTTTTTAACAGCTTGTGAGCTTATCGACTTGAGAGGTTATTGCTTATAAGCTTATAACCTCTAACTAACCAAGCTAATCCAAACGCCTCCTCGACAAACCAAGAGGCATCAAAATATGGTTCCACTTTGGAAGTTACGCACGGTTTCAGAAAAGTACAAAGATTCAATTTAGGAAAATGATTTAATTAGTTATAATTCGAAAGCGAAACGGGACAAACAAACTGATAAATAAATAAATAAATAGGAAGAAAAAATATTAAAAAGCAAAAGGAGTGAGTATTATTACCACAGCAGTAGCATCATGTAAAACAGGAGTAATAGTCCATTCACCTTTATCCTGCGATTTCCAAAATCATATCAAACAAACAATACATCAAATTTTATTTAAAATGAATAGGTAAAACTAACCGAATCAGAGTCTAGTAAGGAGAGGCAACGAGGACATCGGGGAGTGCCGAGACCAGGTTTGATTGTAGGTTCGTGGTAAAGGTTTCCTGTTCGTAGCTTTTGCTCGTATACTTCTCGAGTGCCCATTTGATTTGATTTGATTTGATTGAATTCAAAGGAAGGAAGGTGTGTGACTGACTGATTGGTTTTACAAGGTGTTGTGTAGATGGTTGTTTCAGGGGTTTGGGTCGGTTTCTGTGGGCTACGAATTTTTTAAATTTGGCCTAATAACTTGGTCCAATAGTCAATTTTATATTGTCACATGGACAATATTTTGGAAAATACATTTCTGAAAAATTTTAAAAATAAGTAATTATAAATATTATTAAAACATGATGGATACGCCGTCGTTTTGTATGATTAAAATGTTAATATAATTCGTGGGCTTTGCTTGGGCTAATTTTGGCCTGTGTGTTTTTTGGCATGTCTTCGTTTGGTTAATAGCTGGTCACCACCCTCGATCCTTCTGGATGATCCTTCTTGATCTCAAACACACACAGTCAATGAAACCCTAAAAATTAGGTTGTTCAAATCTGTATCCCATCACACACCTACCCCGATTTTGGTTTGTGTCGGGTGATTTCAGAAAGCGAAAGTTAGGGTTTCAAAGCAAAAGTCGTACCAAGATCTTTTTGATGGGTGTGTGCAAGTTTGGGGCTATTGATTTATATGGGGTTTAGTGGTCGATTGGCTACTGATCCATGATTCGATGGTGAGAATTGTTGTTATTCAAATTATTGGTTGAATCTGCCATAGATTGTGTGTGAACATGGTGAGTTAGGACTAATACATATATAAAAGTTGTGTTTTGAAATTAGTCTTTTTGCATGATTTGGGGGCTTTGCTAATTTAGGACTTCTTTATAATTTTTTATGTATCAAATATACTTATGGTATGATATGTTGCTGCTGATTTTAATAGGATTTGATAAAGGGAGGGGTTGTGTACATGTTGGCGGGGCAACGTCTTAAGTTTGCAGCCACTGCACACGTAATTTCTGTTTTCAATTCCTAAACTATCCGACGTTCATTCTTATAGCTGTCTATTTGATGTTGTTGCTACTGTGTTTGAACGTCTTATGGTATTGTGTATAGTAATCAAACAACTGCATGTGATGAGTGTCAACAGGTTCGATTAAAGTGAAGATCGCTAATCATACAAAACGACGTCGTATCCATCGTGTTTTAATAATATCTATAATTTTTTATGCATCAAGTATACTTATGGTATGATATGTTGTTGATGATTTTAATAAGCTTTGATAAAGGCAGGGGTTGTATACATGTTGGCGAGGCAACGTCTTAAGTTTGCAGCCACTACACACGTAATTTCTGTTTTCAATTCCTAAACTATCCGACGTTCATTGTTAAAGCTGTCTAGTTGATGTTGTTGCTACTGTGTTTCAACGTCTTATGGTATTGTGTATAGTAGTCGAACAACTGCATGTGATGAGTATCAACATGTTCGATTAAAGTGAAGATCTGATAAGGATTTAAAACGTACGCTTTTAGGGGGTCATTTAAGCCCTATTTCGACACATTTTATATCCGTTACTGCTTAATTTCGTTCCTTTTTACTTTTTATGTCTTTTGGAAGCAAAATGCTGGAATGAAGCACATTTGTACGAAAAGGAGCACATACATGAAGAAAATGGCGAAGTCAAGATCGAAGCCACTCACGGCTGATCAGCAGAACCTGACGGCGTCCCATCCAAAGGGCGACGTCGTCCCTCTATGAAGACTTGATCTAAATATGCACGCGACGGCTCAGTGAAAATTCTGGTCATATAACTTGACGGCGTCACACTTTAAATATGAAGGGCGTCACTCACAGTTTTCACCCCAGACGGCCCAGATCTAGAATCAAGACGACGTCTCAACTAAAGACTGACGGCGTCACAACTCTAAGGTGACGCCCTCCCATCGATGACTTGGCCGAGACGAAACCCTAATGACGGCGACCTGACGGCATCCCATGCAAAAGGTGACGCCGTCGCGATTGTAAATCTATATATGGAATTCGATTTTTCTGTATTTTAAGAGGTTGAATTTTGGAGAGCAAACCCTAACTCAGTTGTAGTCCGACTTGGACAGTATTCTAGGGTCCCATACCCTATTTTACACATCAAGATAAGTTTATTAATCCAAATTATCATTATGCCTACCCCATATTCGATTGATTGTGTGTATGCTTGCTTGTCTATCATGTCTAGCTAAATTACTTGTGTGTTTGCTTAGATCTATGAAACCTAGTTATTGATTGTTGTTAGGTTGTTTCTTGTCTGAATTGAAATTGGCTTAGGAGTGCAACTAGGCTTTTCGTTGTATTTAATGCTTGAGTATGCTTTATGATGATATGGTTCATGGATGAAATAGCTTAGCCTTGCCGACTCCATGAGTCATATATGAGAGATAACCTCAAAGAACTAGGGACCACGCATACCCTACGACCTTTAGGAATACAACTCGTTAAGATAAAGGACGTGACAACTCAACCAACCAATAAAAGATAACTAGGGAGTAATATTATCTAAGTGAACACATCTTTAATCATCATACGAGCACACCTCAATTAGACATAGCTACCCGTAGTAATTAGATAATTATATAATTAGTTAAAGTAGAGTAATCGGTAGAAGTACCACCCTCAAACCAATTGCCCCGAGATTTTACCTTAGCTTTCTTAAAAACCATAAAAAAATAATAATAAATAAATAAATCATCCTCAACCCCACCTTCTCGTCATATATTTCTTACTAGCATTCATATTCCCCTAGAGAACGATATCAATCCCCGAGGCTTACCCCATACTACACTACAACGATTAGGTTCACTGCCTATGAGGTTGAAAAACTTGCTCGTAGAAAAGGAAGTTTCCTTGACCCCGAACGCGCCTTTCGCGCGCATCAAGTTTTTGGCGCCACTGCCGGGGAATAGAATAGCTAGTTAGATCTCTATCTCGTTTAGGTTCCCTTGCTTGATTCCTATCAAGTAAGATTTTTTCTCATTTTCATTAGCTTTCTTGTAGTCTATCCCCCTTCTTCGTGTTTTTGTTCGTAACCTTATCACTTTTCATCATGGAAGGCGATAACCCACCACCAAATCAACCACTTCCACTCAAACCACAACCAATTGACCAACATTCCTCCAACCCTCGTCACAACTGAATCACTAGTAAAGTCAATTAGCTTCACGACTTGCGTAGGGTATTTGAGAGAACAATTAGGGACGTTGTTGAAAAAGCGGTTAGCGCCTCGATTGTTGGCTCCATGATTGGCAATAGTTCAGGTGATGACTTAGTAAATGAAAGTGAGAATGATGAGACTAGTGCCTCTTTTAATCGTTATCCCACTAAGGAAGAAGCTGCATACCACAAATACATAATCGACAATCCTCGACCACCCATCATTAGAATATGCCTAAAGATTAGGAGAGGAAATCCTTGGAACATCAAGATCCCTTGTATGATTGGATATAGGAATGTAGAGCACGTTTAAATAGATACGGACTCTCCCGTCAATGTGATGTCATCAACTGTTTACAATGACATAATGAATGCACGACTTAAGATTAGGAGGGACCCTAAGTGTGGAAAACTAGAAGGGGGTTGAATAGATTTGCCAATTAAAACTTCCTTTTAAACTATTTAGATCGACTTATGTCAATCTATTTGGACGTGTGTGTTAGATGTTGATAAACAAGCATATAAAAGTATGTAATAAAAAGATAAGAGTAAGAAGCACAAAACCACTACGCGAGTATTTATAGTGGTTCGGCTACAAGGACACCTTCCTTGCCCTACTCCACTCCCCGAGTCACCTACTCGAGAGTTCGTAAACACTACACCAATCTCCTTATGGCGGAGAAGCCTTCACAACGTCGCCTACCCTTTTTCCGGTGCTAGGCTAACCACCGGGTTCTTTCACTCCAAGGTGAACCACACCTACACAACGTCGCCTACCCTTTATAAGGTACTAGGCTAAGTACCTAGTTCTTTCACACCAAGGTGAACCACACCTACACAATGTCACCTACCCTTTATTAAGTACTAGGCTAAGCACCTAGTTCTTTCACACCAAGGTGAACCACACCTACACAACGTCGCCTACCCTTTATTAGGTAATAGGCTAAGCACCTAGTTCCATTGCAATAGAGGAACTACTACCCAACACTACACCAATGACTAATCCCAAAGGAGATCCACTCCTTTTTACAACATCATCAAGGATATCAATATCCTTGGATCTAGTACTAGTCTATCTTGTACATCGAAACACACCATATCAAATGTATATCTAAGGCACCTTTCACTAATGCCTTTAACTAGATCTTCAAGACACCCTTCACTAATGTCTTGTGTCTTGACTTATAAGCACCCTTCAATAATGCTTCTAGTCTTGACTTCTAAGCACCTACCACAAGTGCTAATAATGTGGACGATAGATACCCTTCACTAATATCTTCGTCTTGACACTTGAGACACCTTTCACAAATGTCTTCAACACTTCTTAGGAAAAGATAAACAATCATCAACAAGAAGACTTCAGTAGTCTTGATGATGAGGAAGCATGGCAACTCATGGACTTGAGCTTGCTCGGCTTCAAAGATGGTGATCTCGCCTTTAAGAGGAACCTAGAAGATCACACAAAAACAAAACTACAAACATAGATCTCTTGGATCTGAGGTTAGAGAGTTTTCAACTCTAGGGGAAAGTATGTTAGAAAGGGGTGAACAACAATGAAGAAATGGCTCACTATTTATAGAAGAAAAAATATACTGTTCCCCGGATCCCACGGATCCCTCCCACAAGGGATCCGTCTAGCGTAAAGCTAGGGATCCGTGGGACGCTCCTCTTTACCCATGGGTATTTTTGGTTATGGGTCATGGGTTGATCCATGGGTCCTTAGCTAGATACAATGTATCTCTTGAGTGCAATGCACCTAGTCACATGGGTATGGGTCAAAACCATGGGTTATGGATATTATCCATGTATGATATAAGCATGATGTTATGCAATGGGTTATGGGTCAAGCTCCATGGGTCATGGGCTTTGGGTTGTACCCAACTACATTCAATGTATTTGCCCAATGGGTTATGATACTTAAGTTTCTACCCATTTATATTACCCATTATACTACATACTAGTTATGTGTGTATTTTACCCAAATATGTAAACACTAGTTGTTGTACATATGTAATATTAAATCATAAAGTTACTTACACTTGTTTTAGTGTTTTATGTGAAAATGTGAATATGTTAGAAACTATTAGTTCAAACCATTTACGTATTTTATTTGTTTCGTTAAAATGATTTTACGTTTGTTATCGACAAAACATTAGAGGATCGTAAAATATAAATAAATGTTTTTACGGCTTATTTGTATTAACAATCTCCCCATTTTTATTGATGACAAAACATAAAATTATTTTAAGGAAAAGCTAAAATTCGTAAAAGTTTGAATTTGTAGTTTTTACTTTCTTCTCCCCCCTTTTTGTCGAAACAAAAAGAGCTTCGAAAGGAAACTAACACATTGTTTTAGGAAAACATGTAAAAAAAGAAAAGAAATAGAGAGCAAGTAACGGGAAAGGGTCTCGTCTTTACTCCCCCTTGACGAGTCCGTCCCTATGTAAGGGCGTCAAGAAAGTAATACTAAGCTAGTGTGTTTGCAACTAAGTTTGCAAAAGATTTCGTCTAAGTGACGAATGTGCTCCCCCTTGATGATTGCAATTATTCAAAGGGATGTCAAGAAATGTAATCCTAATATTGCAAGTGATTTGCAATGTATTGCTTTGACACAAAGCTCCCCTAGCTTTAGGGTGTCAAAGTCTTCATGTGTAAATTGAATAACTACAAAACAAAGATTAGAAAACAAGTATAATGCACAATTTCCTGCATACATGATCCAAGTTAGTAGAAAAATAGTTTTCTGTCTCACGGATCCCACAGTTCCCTCCTAGTAGGGATCCGTCTAGGCAAATTAAAGGGATCCGTCTGGCTGATGAATAAATTCAGCAAATGATGGTATAACAAATAATGTTATCACCAAAGTGAGATATGTATAATACAACATAATCATATAACAAGTAGCACGTAATTTCATTTAATAAAACTAGAGTTATGATATACATGACTCTAAAATTACATGACTAGGAATTTCTAGACCAACTAACGCTTGATATTAGGACACCACTAAAATCTTCTAGCTCAAGTTTGTTTAGGTTTAATCTCGTTGAAACGTTCGAGGAGGTGATAGAACATGAAACGTTGGTCTTCTCGTACTTCATGTATCAAACTTTCAACATGTTGACAATGATAACAATCTTTGTCATGGCTAGATAGTGGTGGTGGAAGAAATGAAATGGCTTGATGCGAAGGATCAAGTGAAGCGGCTTGTGGAGCCTCAAACGACGGAGGGATTGGTGGAGGCGCATTTGAGAATGGCTCTACCAAGAATGATGGTGGTGGTAGAGAAGTGTCAACTTCCATGTGGTCGGGTGGTTGACTTTGATGATTTCTCATAATCCAAATTGGATTATATGATGGAAACGGCAAAAAGGAGGCCGGAGCTAATGTTGACTCAACACCTTGATTTTGTATCATTATTCCTCCTAATGAGGAGAATGTTGTCGGCGGAGGAGGATGAGACGGCCTAGGAGGCAAATCCTCTAAATTGTAGAGGTGTGGTGATGATAGTGGAGATGTAAAAGATATAGCTCTAGGAACCAATGGTGATGGTTTAGTGGAGATTATATTGTTTGGCCTAGGAGGTATGGTGGTGTTTGGCATAGGTAGTTTTGTAGGTACTATCCTTCTAGGGATTGGTTTGATTGGTTGAGGAGCAATCCTTGCATTTGTTGGCTTGACCGGAGATGAATCGGTTGAAGAGATTTCGTGTACAACACGAGAAATTTTCTTGGGTGGTTCTTTGGTGGATAAATTACTACTTGGAGTTTTCCTCATGATGAGATGATTTCAAGAAGCTTGTAAGGGTTTCTTAAGTGCTGAAAATTAGGATGAAGGTGATGACTATGGAAGTCCTAACAATGTGGTTTATAAAGCAAGATATTTGGCAAGTGCATTTAAACCTTAAGCCACTAAAATTCATTGGGATGTGATGATTAACATGCACAAGAGTCAACTCCAGATTTTGTACTGATCTAGGAACTCATTTAAGATGAGATGGAGTGTTTGAGTTTAGAAGGATGATCTTGAAATTATTGATTTAGTTAGAGTTGACATAAACTGTCATCCGGATCCCACGGTTCCCTTCTCAGAGGGATCCGTCTAGGCTAATCCTAGGGATCCGGCTCTCAGCAACTATGAAAGAGTAGAAATGATGTTTCTAAAGTCTAAGATCTATATCATCTTGAGTGTTTCAGTCCTCCTAAGTGTCTTAAATGAAAGGGTGCTTAAGTACTTGAAGGTAATGAGTGATGTAGCTTAATGATTGCATTTTATGGAAGGAATTGGAACTTTCATGAGTACCAATAAATGAACACGGATGACACTAAAGATTTTTAGAGTGTCAAGTGAAGCTAAATGATCCTAGAGATTAGATAGTGACTTAGATAAATCCTTTGGAAATTATCCTAGAGGCTTAAGATGGAAAAACTAGGTTTTGATCAATTTTGACCAATTATGTCGTAAGGATGATTATGATTGATTTTGCTCTAAAAGGTTTCCAACGTTTAGATATGAGGGATCATTGTGAAAAATGATGTGTGAGCTTAAGAGCGGAAGAGTAATGGATTAAAATGAAATGATAGATCTACAAGCATCTTTGGGTGTGATCTAGGTGAGTTTATGTGTGAGTGGGAAGAATCTACTTAACTTGATAAGGACTTAAGTTACCTTAAGACACTATGTTTATTTTAGTGTGAGGTGTTCTAAGGATATGTTTGAAATACAATGCTTGCAATTTCATTTTATGTTTGCCGGATCCCACGGTTCCCTAGATGTAGGGATCCGTCTAGCACAAACTTTGGGATCCGTCCATCTGCTCAGCAGAACCTTTACTAAAGGTATGCAATGATCTTGACAATGCATTATATTCCAAGGTTTGTTTAAAGAGGTTCTAACACTAAGATATCAAATGTAAGATGTTTTATTTCATGAAGGAAATAGGATTACATTGATAAAGCACGAGTACAAGAGGATTGATCCTATTTGAAATACTACTAGGTTCCTTGAGTGTTTTCGCTAGGAGGATCATCATGTTGTTGATGAGTGTTGGTGGAATCAAGAATGAAGAAAGTCTTCATGAGAGATATGTTTAGCGGTTCCATCATCTTGTTCACAAGCACGTACAACGGACTTTGAAATTGAGGATGAAAATAACGTTATGATTGAGGCGCGTTAAGAACATTCCATAAGGGATGAGTTTATTCTTGGAGCCTGAAAGATTTACAATTCGCCTTGCGAAGAAGTAGGCGAGATTGTATGGTTGTTGTGTTAGCAAACAATACAATATGTGAGCACAACAAGCGGGAAGGATTTATCGATTTCCCCTAAGACTCCAAACATTTTCACGTAGGATGAGTGCAAGGGGCTTGTACTCTTCTCAGATATCCCGTGTGAAGATAATGTTTGGATCGGAGTAATATGGTCGAGGTTTGCATATTATGCGATGTAAATCTTCCGGGGAGGGTATGTGAGAACAATATGGACTATTTTCTTCACGAAAGTTGAAGAGAGAATCAAGTGACCAATCTTCGGTGAAGGCACATTGTCCATGATTTGGAATTCGAAGGATGTGAGCAAAATGCCCAAGGGTTAAAGTAAACTTTTGGTTTTTGATATAAAACCAAAGAGATAGAGAGCGATCCTCATTACGAACGAGTTCAACTTGACGGAAGAATTCCATTATGAACCTTGGACATATCTTCTCGTTGATTTCAAGAAGACATTCTAGTCCTATGGCTCGGAAGGAGGTATTGATACCTTCTTCGAATTGTAGAGAGGTGTCTACAATACGTCCTTCGTAGAAGTGACGGGTTTCGAGGTTATTGAACCCACTGACATGAATGCCAGGTGTGTTGGGTTCAAGGGAGATGCTCGGAGAGTAGACGCTAGTGAGTGAAAAGTCAAACTCATATTCATGCGTCATAGTTGAACCTATAGAAATGAAGAGTTAATAGAAAGTGATGTTTGTGGTCAACCTATGATTATCTAATGTTTTTACTAGATTTTTATTAACAATGGTTTTTAACAACAATGACACTTAACTCACTTATGGTTTTGACATTCTAGTGGAATATTTCTTTTAGAGAGAAAGTGGTTTTTATTTTGCATGAAAACTGTTTTCCAGTAGAACGGATCCCATGGTTCCTTTACAAAAGGGATCCGGCTAGTATATCTTCCGGGATCCGTAGATCTGTAGTTACAGAAACAGATTTTACAAAAACATAGGTTTTACAATTTTATTCCCAAGATATGTGTTTTAGCCTACATTTTCTTTTAGTATGCATACATGACTTCTAATGTATCACGAAAGAGTACGAAACATATGAAACAAAAGAAATGACAAACACATTATGATAATAATAACCTAGATAAAATAGACTATTAATAATATTTCATTTCAATGCTTAGAATGATACAAAGGATTGGGTATATAACCCCAATGTAGATTAACAACACAAAGTAAATGTCTCCGTATGTGAACTTCATCATAGGGAACACAAGTGCGATGAGTGTTAAGACGATGAGCACGAGGGCGATGTAAACCATGTTGAAGATGATCCTTCTTGCTATCGGTTGGGATGAAATGGAGAGGAAGATGAAGTTTTGAATGAGAGGAAATTTTTGAAATTGGAAGATTTGAAAAAGTGAGGATTTGTTGGAATGAAGGACGGTGGGAGTTTTTATGGGGAAGGAGGAATTTTTGATGTTTGTGTTTTTGTTTTATTAGAAAGATATATTTTTAAAATAAAACACAAGTTTTATAAACCACGACTATAGACGAAAGAGTGACACGTATGTGAGAAAAAGTTTCCTAATGAAGCTACATGTAAAGCATGTATATGCACAAAAAGTAATCAAATAAATACCTAGGTAAGCATACTTGTTTATCAAGCTAATGTCATTTAGAGATAATTGGAAAGTCATACCTCGAATGCACTTAGGAATGTCTTTACAAATGACACACCTAATGTCAGAAGACAATCCCAGCTCCTTTGTGCTTAAGATACCTTCTTAGGGAAGTTATTCTTATTACCAAGCGATTCCTATGGCTTGGTAGATATGAGCTTTGACTAATCAACATGACAAAGCGGATTAGTGCAATTAAATAAAAATAAGTAAGAAAAAATGCTGTCATCTAATCAACATCCAAACAAAAAGTTTTATGAAGACATGGTGTTTATTTTTATGAAAAACCTTCTTTGTAGTTTTCAATTAACCATGGATCGTATTAAGTTTTTAAAGTACAATATACTTTAAGAAACTTGGTAACGAAGCTCTGATGCCAATTGTGGAAAACTAGAAGGGGGAGGGGTTGAATAGTTTTGCCAATTAAAACTTCCTTTTAAACTATTTAGATCGACTTATGTCAATCTATTTGGACGTGTGTGTTGGATGTTGATAAACAAGCATATAAAAGTATGTAATGAAAAGATAAGAGTAAGAAGCACAAAACCATAACGCGAGTATTTATAGTGGTTCGGCTACAAGGACACCTTCCTTGCCCTACTCCACTCCTCGAGTCACCTACTCGAGAGTTCGTAAACACTACACCAATCTCCTTATGGCGGAGAAGCCTTCACAACGTCGCCTACCCTTTTTCCGGTGCTAGGCTAACCACCGGGTTCTTTCACTCCAAGGTGAACCACACCTACACAACGTCGCCTACCCTTTATAAGGTACTAGGCCAAGTACCTAGTTCTTTCACACCAAGGTGAACCACACCTACACAACGTCGCCTACCCTTTATTAGGTACTAGGCTAAGCACCTAGTTCTTTCACACCAAGGTGAACCACACCTACACAACGTCGCCTACCCTTTATTAGGTACTAGGCTAAGCACCTAGTTCCATTGCAATGGAGGAACTACTACCTAACACTACACCAACGACTAATCCCAAAGGAGATCCACTCCTTTTTACAACATCATCAAGGATATCAATATCCTTGGATCTAGTACTTGTCTATCTTGTACATCGAAACACACCATATCGAATGTACATCTAAGGCACCTTTCACTAATGCCTTTAACTAGATCTTCAAGACACCCTTCACTAATGTCTTGTGTCTTGACTTCTAAGCACCCTTCAATAATGCTTCTAGTCTTGACTTCTAAGCACCTACCACAAGTGCTAATGATGTGGACGATAGATACCCTTCACTAATATCTTCGTCTTGACACTTGAGACACCTTTCAAAAATGTCTTCAACACTTCTTAGGAAAAGATAAACAATCATCAACAAGAAGATTTCAGTAGTCTTGATGATGAGGAAGCATGGCAACTCATGGACTTGAGCTTGCTCGGCTTCAAAGGTGGTGATCTCGCCTTTAAGAGGAACCTAGAAGATCACACAAAAACAAAACTACAAACATAGATCTCTTGGATATGAGGTTAGAGAGTTTTCAACTCTAGGGGAAAGTATGTTAGAAAGGGGTGAACAACAATGAAGAAATGGCTCACTATTTATAGAAGAAAAAATCTACTGTTCCCCGGATCCCACGGATCCCTCCCACAAGGGATCCGTCTAGCGTAAAGCTAGGGATCCGTGGGACGCTCCTCTTTACCCATGGGTATTTTTGGTTATGGGTTATGGGTTGATCCATGGGTCTTTAGCTAGATACAATGTATCTCTTGAGTGCAATGCACCTAGTCACATGGGTATGGGTCAAAACCATGGGTTATGGATATTATCCATGTATAATATAAGCATGATGTCATGCAATGGGTTATGGGTCAAGCACCATGGGTCATGGGCTTTGGGTTGTACCCAACTACATTCAA
The DNA here is from genome assembly GCA_019973895.1 of Chrysanthemum seticuspe. Classification (NCBI taxonomy): domain Eukaryota; kingdom Viridiplantae; phylum Streptophyta; class Magnoliopsida; order Asterales; family Asteraceae; genus Chrysanthemum; species Chrysanthemum seticuspe. Next base: position 105,948,962 of record BPTQ01000002.1, read on the forward strand.
TGTATTTGCCCAATGGGTTATGATACTTAAGTTTCTACCCATTTATATTACCCAATATACTACATACTAGTTATGTGTGTATTTTACCCAAATATGTAAACACTAGTTGTTGTACATATGTAATATTAAATCATAAAGTCACTTATACTTGTTTTAGTGTTTTATGTGAAAATGTGAATATGTTATAAACTATTAGTTCAAACCATTTACGTATTTTATTTGTTTCATTAAAATGATTTTACGTTTGTTATCGACAAAACATTAGAGGATCGTAAAATATAAATAAACGTTTTTACGGCTTATTTGTATTAACACTAAGTATCCTGGTGGGGTTTGCAATTTTGTGAGAAGGGTCAAGGATGTACACGTCTTTGTAGGAAACTTCACCTACCTAGTTGATTTTATGGTCCTAGAAGATATAGGATGTGTCATCGACTATAGCTTATCCCAAGTTGTGTTAAGAAAACCGTTTGTTGAAAAATCTAAACTAAGCTATAACAAGTCTGAGGGATTGGTTAGATTTGCAGAAGGGATAGGATGCCTTGGAAGATGAACGGATATGGCCCTCTATCCCATTATGAACGAGATAACATTAGAGCCTTTGAGGAAAAGAGCAAAGAGAATATTGAAAAAGGCTTGAACTTTATGTGGGAGAAAAGGAGGCTCTACTATAGGGATTGTTTGACCCTAGGACCTAGAGATAGAGTAGATGTGAATTTTGTCAATATGATAGAATTTTCATTGAGGATGAAAAATGAGATGACGTAGGAGCACGACTTCGAGTCTAGCTACAAGACTCATAAATACAGAAAGGCGCTTCGTGGGAGGCAACCCATGCTTAATTGTTTGCTTGTTTTGTCTTTTAATTTTTGTGTGTCTTATAGCTTTTTCATTGTTGTTTATTCTCATGTTAGACTTTGTGAAAATGCTTTATTTTGTCTTTAACCTCTTCTTAATTACATATAAAGGTAGTAGCTTCATAACCCGCCCGATGGGCGGGCTAGCGTCATAAGATTAATTGACGAAGTATAACTGGACGTAAATAAATTGTAGACAAAAAAGTTGGAATACAAAATAAAAGTGTTCATGTATTATATGTAAAAAGAACAATGAAATGTATGAGATCATCTAAATTAAATGGTAAAGCATACCGAAGAATGAAAACAAATTGTAAAACATATTGTGTAATATACGATTGCTAAAATCATTGAACAAAGTAAGAAATGATAGCTTCCTTAATGTTTGGAGGCAAATAATTATGGATTACCATAGTGGAAACCTTGTAAAGTGCTTAACATAATGTGATGCTTGACTCTTGCTACACTCCAGGATATCAAATCAAATCAAAAATTATATTTTAACATACACCTACTCACTCAAAGATATGTCAAAAAAGTTTATTCATATTGCGGATAGGAGTGAAAAATTACAGCAGTCGCTTTAAAAGTAGCAATGCTTTGTTGATTTTGATGATCGTTAACAGATCAGCTTCCATACTTTTTAAAGCGTCTCCTAAAACAAGGCTACGCAAACATTTCTTTAATAAACGTAAAAAGTATACTTAACCTTGTACTGTACAACACCACCGTTCAACGTTGAGACGGGAAATGGCGCCACTATGGTAATTTAAACTAAAAAAGTTATTTGATTGTAACCAAAACATATAAGTATATTATCCATAACTACAGCTTGTTCATCACTAAAGTCATCCAAATGGTCAGTGGTGTTGGAAAACTTCTTTTGTTTAATATTATACCAATAGCACAACCTCAGCTTCCAAAGAAAACTTAAAGTCCAAAGTGTACACCTTATGGAAAACATAATATACATTAAACAAAATATGAAGTAAAGAGGTTGATTAGCTCACTAAAGTGCATTGATTTTATCATGGTTTTTTTAAGGCATGTTATTATCTACAAAGTGACTAATTACAAATATTTTTACAAATCGAGTTAATACCTAGTGATCCATGATATTTTTACAATATAAGACATACATCTCAATCAAACTCTGCCAACCTGGTCAAACTAATTGGTCAAACCCCATGTGTCTCTTCGATATGCTTCGAGAATATATTCAAATGATTTAGCATTACTGATGTGTGCAAACATCTTTGATAAGAATACATGAACGACAATATGTTTCAGAGCCTGCCAAAATGTCTTTGCAAAGGCTTGTCAGTCTGCAGAGGATTAAAGGCAGTTATTATGCAAACCATGCAGCAGCATCCTGTGTATAATAAGTTTAAAGTCAACATGTTTGTACAAAAAGTGTTCTGCTTCAAACCTAAACCGACCTTGCCCACTAAGAAAGTTAATTGTTTCGCACATCATTTATATTTTTATAAATAACAAACCTGTCCACAAATGTGTTTTTCAGCACCATGTTATAGTGTCGATCGAACGGCCTAACACGACCCAAAAGCTTCTTACTATTCCTGTAGTCAATAAGAACCTGCATAGGGAAAATATGTAAGCATAAAAACCTCTGCATCAATAGGTTAACCTATGTGGAAACGTAAATGTATAACAGTAAAAATCATCATTGTAATTTGCAATTTTGTTTGTCTAATTGCAAACTACTAACTATTGATAAGGGCAGTATCTTCTAAAAGAAAAATATGATAACTCATCAAAATAGCCAAGTATTATGGGTTCTAAATGTTAACCATTATGTGAATATATCACAAACATACCTATATATTTTTTCTCCTGTTTTTTAATTGTCCATTTGCACGTGCGCCCATGCCAAGTTCCCTAATAGCAATGTTCGTAAGTTCTGCAGTTGCATTTCTAAATCATCTATGTCCATCAATCCTTCTTCATCCAAACCGATCTCTTTCACTTCTGCTAGGCTTTGTCTCCAGGATAGGAGGTTAGAGTGATGCTCATAAGGACCTACAAAAACTACCCATCTTTATGTAGTTCCTAGACATGACTTTATCACTTTCTCTCTTAAAATTAATGGAATGACAATTCCCAAGACTTATTGAAGCCGCTTTATAGAGGTTGTAGTTCATGATCCACAAAAAGGGAGTGCACCATTTTCTGTCCCACCCAATAATTTCTTTACAAACTCAGCTGCCTCGTGATATATTTTCATGGTCCGATATCCAACATAGATATCACTTGAAAAATGGCATCTTAGTTACCATTTTCCCATGTTCACCTTTAATTTTCACCATTTTCCCAACAATAACATTTATACGGCAGGCTATCTATAGTAAAACTGAATAGGACAACTATGTACTAAGCTCGGTTCGTAGCTTGAATGGTTGTTCGAATTGAGTGGCTATTCAAGCACCCGATGCGAATGTTTGGTTCTGATTATTTGTCTTACTGCTGTGAAAAAATACACTGCAGACATTTAAATAAGCAACCCAAACACCCCCTCACATAAAGATAATAGTGTTTGATCTTTAAGTAATCAGACATGTGACATTCATAAGTAAAGCAAATATGAGATACAACTATACCTTAGCAAGCATGTTTATTGGTGCAGTATTTTCCCCTAATGGTCACTCATTTGTTGTAGTCAGTTTCAGAAAACCACCTGGATTTTCATCGTCAAATGGCTACAGAAATCATGTGTGTCATAATAGAAATTAGAAGACAGATGGGAGGTAAATTTCTCCCCATACTTGTGCATTAACCACGGTAAGAAGTCATTAGACTCGTTGTCTACTGGCTGTGGTACCTGAGTCAATTATTTAACCAAACCTTTATTCGTGTGCATTGAAGAAGATAAAGACTTTAGTTTACTAAGTTTAGGTTATTGTGTAACCTGTGGTAGGTGAGATGAGGTGTTCAGGTTACAGTTGAAAAGTCAACAAAAAAAAGTGCGTTAAGCAGTGATGAAAAATCTCAGGTTCCAACAAATTACAGTTACATAACGGTAAAAAATAACGCGTTGATTCTGTGAATAAGAGTGTCACACGACAGTCTGCTCATTGGTATTTAAATGGGTGTCAAGTCGTTCAAGTTTCAACCCATCAGTCCACTTCTTCTCCTCAAGTTCATTTTTCGTGTAATGTATGGCTTAGTGAATAGTAGTACCTGTTCAAACGGTGGAACAGAGCCTCAGTGCCTGGAAAAAGAAGGTCAAAAGAATTACTAAATTGTCCTCGAAATGTACAGAGTTGAGATATGGCGACTGGAAAAATACTTACTTGATGACATCAGACATTCTTCTAACGCTTGATGACAGCAGACAAAACCTGCACCATCAACCCCGAACACCCTGTTGTCTATAATTAGGATACAAGTTTTTTCACGCTAACCCAGTAAGAACTGATAATTTTTCCCTTATATTGGTCTAAGTGACTTGACATGTTAAGAAAATAAACACATAAACAATATTGTCAAATTTTCATGACCCGCCCGATCCGCTTAAAATGTCTCATCCTAACTAATAAACTTAAGAAAGGAAAAAGCTAACATTTTGTAAGATTAAAAGCTTGAAGATGGTTGTTTTATAGTCGCATGATCCGCTCAAAATGTCTCATCCATAAAAATCAAAATGTACATAATAATCATTCGATTTACATAAAGCTCTGTCAGCAAATACATTCTTATGCCCATACATGCTTGTTGAAACTTATCACACAACAATGTCACCTAACTTACAAATAATATCTCACGAATGTACCTAACGATAGCTCCATGCAATACTATAATTCTTCAAGTTTCCTTGGCTAACTCCAGTTTAGTACAATTGGCTATGCTAAAACGATAATTGGAAATACATTAAATGGTAAATCCTGATGATGGGTCTTGCGACCAGTTAAATGAAACCATTTATAAAATTAGGTATAAGTTCAAAATTTATAAGATTTAGTTTTCATTCTACTAAACTTATGCACATCACGTGTCTTAGGTCCTTGTAACACGTCATTCTAGTTAAGCAATCCCAAACACCCCTAATGAGAACTTATTTGAAGATCAAATACAACGAACAAACATTTGCAAAATTTGCGGAATACGATCGATGTACATTATATGACTAAAAAACTATTATATAAAAAATAATCAAATATACTTTATAAAAAAGCGTTGAAGGAAGTTGTAAGCATGTGAAGTCCCGTTGGTTAACTTATAAGACCCACTCAACCCATTCCACAATCAACCCATTGTTACATAAACGGGTCAAAACTGATTTAATAATGTAAGAGGATAAATTGGCGTAATTAGAAAGGATAACAAATATCACCTCCCAAAAAAGACATTTTACTTACGTGCGTTGGCTTTTTAATTAATACTTAAAATGTTTTTGTGCTCATTGTCAATCTAAGAAAGTTTATTAGTTAGGATCTTTCCAAACTTATTTGCAACAGGCTTTAATTGCCATAATTTTAGCAACTATTAACGATTAAACAGTTAAGAAAGGTTTATATAACTTCACTTTAAACTAAATAAGGTAAAAATAAACCTGTGGTGAGCTTTAAGCAATTTCAATCAATTTTCATCCCCCTTATATCATCTAACTTGATCCAGACAATTTATTTTGCTCCATCTAAACACTCAGGTTTGTCTCACCATCTTTCCAGACTTCTTGTTTCCGCTTGCCCAGGTACAGTTACTTAACACCATTGGCAAGTAAGATGTTACTGATATGATAATAGAATTCCATATGTCCTTCCTGATATGATAAGAGAATTCAAAACTTTATTTGCAGCCTCTCCTTCTTAGAACATTAGTGTAGTAATTTTCTCGAATATTCTATAACTACCTAGATCCATCTCAAGTTCTTTTGAGATTTAAATTTTCTTGATTGTTCTTTTCAAGATATTTTAGGAAGGTTGATAAGAAGCTTCACCCGTTCAATATGCTCAAGTTCCTTTTGATAATCATCATCTGTATACTCCCAGCTGCTCACATTGAGCTTGTCAATCAACTCCAAGTTCTAAGATCACAAGATTGAACAACTTGAAAGAAAATCTGACGAAAGAAGCTTACTGTTAAGTATTTACTGCTAATTTCTGGGTTGACGCAAATTTTGTTGAAGCATTCAGCAACTCGCGGTGCAACTGATGGAGCAAGGATGTTCTTAAATTCAAAACATGCATCCGCCTCTCTTTTTCCTTGCACAGTTTTTCATAGAATGTCAGCTCCACTGTCAGCGATTTTCATAACCTTGCCTGGTATGTACACGAAGGAACACCGCGTTGCTATGCAGACTGTTAACAATGATGTCCACGAACCGAGTTACCTGTAACGGAACATACGCATAAACATATTAAATCAAATGGTATTTTGCCATCGTCATATTAAAAAGGTCGACGTCAACATATTTATAAAAAGGTCGCAATTTGATTATAATTCAAAAATTAATTTGAGATACGTGTGGTGACGTTCAAACCATGCATGTTTGAGCCTTACATGATCGACCCGTGCCGCTTTTACCCAATTCATTTACCCATTTTACCTGTTATTAAACAAATATAGGTGACACTGATCAGCTTTTAACCAAACATCGATGAAGCAGAACAGAGGCGAAAACTAAAGTCGAAGTCGGCTTGCTATAATTCATCACAACAGCATATCATCTGAGCTAAGAAATGTTTTGACACCATGAACATCAACATAAATTTTTTTGAGTCCATTAAATCTCTATGCATAAATATATTATAAATTAATCCCTTCGTACCTGATGTTGAAATTGTCGTATGCCAGATTGTACAGGAGTTCATAAAATCTCTCGTCTCAAACAGTTTTCCCAACATAATTAGCATAAGGTAACGATATTCATTGAACAGTCTACGGCCAGGCCTTGGTTTTTCAAACTATATCCATTAACCCATGGAAATTGCAATGTTTAGAAAGTCGCTTGACTTTTTCTAATGACCCTTCTTCCCTCTTTCGGCTTATCGGCTGCCTGCCACGTGCCTCACCTCAGGCCATCTTTCACATTTTCCTGAAACAAAGTTCAAAATATCAGCGATAATCTCAATTAAGAACTTCTACAACTTTTGCGTAAATAATGACTGAAAAGATTTTCAGAATCTTAGCCACACTATGTATTTTCATTATATACATTCTACAAACGGCATAATCAGATAATTCACCCCAAAACACAATCCCAAACACCCTCTTAAAAACACTCACATGGTCTAATTATAACTTTTTCAACTAACGACCCATAATTTTATTGCTTATTTAGTCTATTTGATTATTAGTTGTTATAAAGAATCAGTAACGCAATTGTTGAGATGTTCTATAGGTGATAAAACGAAGATATTTAAACAAAGTCATATGAATCATAAGCAGTATTTTACCTTGTGCTTGCGAATGACTTGGCATTTTCAAATTGTAATCCCTCCGCTTGCAAAGTGTAAGCTTCGGATTTAGCCCGCTTGCAATACGAAAGCTATTTATGATGCCGTCGATGTTGCAGCCACCTGTTGTATGAAAATTCGAACGTAAATTAGCACATTTGGTACGGGCTAAAAAGTACACAACATATAGCATTAGTAACTGTTATTTTGCAGTTATAACCGGTGTTATATATATTACAAAGAGGTTACACAACCTATGTTATTATTTTTTACAAAAGATAAAGCTACATACCAGTTTCTTTGCCTTTATGTTTTTGCTTTTTGATACTTTGGTCGTATGAACCCTGTGGGTTGTGCTGGAATAGTGGTTTTCGCGCCATTTTCTTTATATGTGTTGGGAATTGCTGATTTGAAGATTACAAAACCACGAGCAAGAATGAAGAAAGAAGAAACAATGAGGGTCTAATATATAATTTAATAGGTAGCTTTGTTAGTAAGCTACAATTAGGGTTTTTATGTAACCTCCCTCTACTATATAAAGAGGGTAGGCGTCTAGGGTTTTAGTATCCTTTTCATTCATTTCATAGTAGACATCTCCAATGAGAGTCTAATTAACGCATAGAGCGTCTAGTAGTTGTAGTAGTTAGTAGTTTTTATATTCAGTTAATAAAGAAAACCTTATTAGTAACATTGATGTTCTTATTGATTCCACTGTGCATATTCAATGTTATTGATACCCTAGTTGAGTCCGGATCTTGGATTCAACAATTCGTTTCAGAGCCTCGTGGCTCTCGATCTAGGGTTTATAAGGTTTTCTGGTAATTAGGGTTTTTGCAGCAGATGTGAAAAAATGGAGGCAGCAGGCAAAAAGATATTTTATTGACCAGAAGCATTTGTATGAGGTAATCAGTACTATCTCGTTACTATTTTGATCATATATACTCGAATTGATAGGGTTTTAATTAGCTGTCGTGGGGATATCTTTGAGGTGGGGATAAATGGTTTAGTACTGTTTTTTTCGCATCTGGTTTTTATTCCTATTGGTCTAATCTGATGAGTGGTATGGATCTATTTTTTTGGCCTTCACGTGACATACACACATGAAAAAATTATCACTCGTTTAATTTTGATTGGATGTATGTGTCGCTCATTTTCATTGGATTCATGTATGCAACTCTGTGGGTTTCTATTATGACGGCGTTGAATCTACACCACAATTGGATGGTGATTGATTAAAGAGGGACCCACGGGTGGAAAGATATTTTTGATTGGCTAATTTCAATTACTGCTGATTAAGGATATTGCTGGTCCCATGGTTCCTACTGATTCACATGATTGGCTCGTGTGTTTGTTTTGTTGGTGGGGCCCGTCTGTTTAATATTCGGGTGTAATTGGTCACTTGGGCGATGTGATTGGTTGAATCACGTGAACAATTTTTAGCCTATGCGTTTGATTATTGTGATTGGTAGAAGTCAAATGCATTGATCTTATTCAAAGTGATCACGTGGGATGGGTCATACTATTAATACGGGCTCTACCACCCTAGCCCCCTAGCCTGTCAGCTTTTGTCCCCTTTTGTCCTCCATCTCTCTCCCAGCTGTGGGTCCCCCACCCCACATGCGGCTGTACCCAAAACTTTTTTTTTTTTTTTTTTTTTTTTTTTTTTTTTTTTTTTTAAATTTAATTGTAAAAAGGTTTATAAAAAATAGCTAAGGTTTATTTGATTGTGTATAGTTTATTTTGTGTGTTATATTTAATTTGTGTAGTGTTTTTATATGTATAGTGTATTTATTTGTGTGGTATATTTAATTTGTGTAGTGTTTTTATATGTATATAGTGTATTTATTTGTGTGGTATACTTAATTTGTGTAGTGTTTTTATATGTATAGTGTATTTATTTGTGTGGTATATTTAATTTGTGTAGTGTTTCCATTTAATTAAACAATAACAATAAAACATTTTATAAAGTTTTTTTACGTTACTTTTTATAAACTTTTTTTATAAATTTTTTATAAACTTTTTATAAACTTTTTTTTTTTAACTTTTTTTTAAAACTTTTTTTATAAATTTTTTATAAACTTTTTATAAACTTTTTTTATAAACTTTTTTTTTAACTTTTTTTTATAAACTTTTTTTTTAAACTTTTTTTTATAAACTTTTTTTTTTAACTTTTTTTTTAAACTTTTTTTTTAAACTTTTTTTATAAATTTTTTATAAACTTTTTATAAACTTTTTTTTTTTAACTTTTTTTTATAAACTTTATTTTTAAACTTTTTTTTATAAACTTTTTATAAACTTTTTTTTTAAACTTTTTTTATAAACTTTTTTTTTTTAACTTTTTTTTTAAACTTTTTTTTTAAACTTTTTTTATAAATTTTTTATAAACTTTTTATAAACTTTTTTTATAAACTTTTTTTTTTAACTTTTTTTTATAAACTTTATTTTTAAACTTTTTTTTATAAACTTTATTTTTAAACTTTTTTTTATAAACTTTTTATAAACTTTTTTTTTAAACTTTAGAACCATGTAAAAACACTACACAAATTAAATAAAAAGTAACGTAAAAAAAGTTTTAAAAAATTTATAAAAATAAATACACTATACATATAAAAACACTACACAAATAAATACATTATACATATAACTAAACACTACACAATTAAATTAAAAAAAAAAAAAAAAAAAAAAAAAAAAAGACAAAATGGTACCGCCCTGGGACCCATAGCAGCCGAAAAATGGGACAAGTGGAAGAGAGAAGGACAGAGGGGACAAGGGGCAGGGGTAGACCCCGTTGGTATATAAAAATAGGCACCGTATTAATATCCCATCCCCGTGGGATACAGTGGGCATTTAATTGGTCGCTTTCATTGTTTAAATTGGTCTGAATATTTTATTATTCGGTTATTCTTTGATACGACCAAGAAAGTTGGTCACATGGTGCTTTCATATTGAATCAGTGGCTATATTTGTCGTTGCTGCTGATTGGCTCTTATGTTTGTTTCTTTGTGACTTATTACTACTGATTGTTTGTTTGTGGGATTGCACGTACTGGTGGTCATAATAATATTTATACTGGTCTCATCTTGTTCACTGTTTGCTACTCACGGTTTCATGGTTAAATGGCAGCGTGGGAACTTAATTCAAGTCGGATAAATTTTGTACTGTTCATGATCGGTTGTTGTACATGTTTATTTTGGTCTTGACAGTTGCTCTTATAATGTTTTACTAGTCTTGGTGAGCTGAATTTTTTATTCAACGATGAACCCTAGTAATTAACATACTTTCGGCTTGATTTGATGTTTCTACTGGCTGCATATTTTGATTCGTATTAGTTTCTGCTGATCGGTTGCTACTAGTTGTTCCGGAGTTCCTACTGGTTGATCATATGCGTGTCTTATCATATCTCAAAGTGAATTGGGCACTTTTGAGATAACTTGTTCGTACGATTAATGATGTGACAAAGACTTGATGATTCTAGTGAAGGGGTGAGATCTACAAAATGTACTTAATGCTCGCATTTGCTATCACTTTAAGGAGTTACGTTGTAGTTCTCAGCGTTAGTGAAGGGGCGAGATCTATAGAAAAGGTGCTTAATGCTCACATTTGCTAGTGCATCATCTGAGTTTGGAGTCACATGGATAGTGCAAGATATAAGACGCCTACATTAATGTTTCTATTGGTTCTCCGTTCCTACTGGTAGACTATTGGATTCTGCTGCTGATTTGATTTTTCTGCTGTTGCATTTTATTTCTTTTGTTTATTAGTATAAAAAAATTAAAAAAAAAAAGAAAAAAAAAATAAAAAAAAGAGATGGTTAGTATATTTTAAGGGGAAGCTTATTTACTTACCATCTACATGCATCACTTGAGGGGAAGTGTTTACAAGTTGTACAAGACCCCTATTAGATGAAGGGGAAGAAGATTAGTAGATGTGCAGCGGATTATTTGTGATGACATGTTTTTAGCATTGTTTCTTCATACAATTTGTTTTGTACTACCAACAAACTGGAACTTAACCTAGTCAAATTCCAGTTTAGGGGAAGATTGTTGGGAATTGCTGATTTGAAGATTACAAAACCACGAGCAAGAATGAAGAAAGAAGAAACAATGAGGGTCTAATATATAATTTAATAGGTAGCTTTGTTAGTAAGCTACAATTAGGGTTTTTATGTAACCTCCCTCTACTATATAAAGAGGGTAGGCGTCTAGGGTTTTAGTATCCTTTTCATTCATTTCATAGTAGACATCTCCAATGAGAGTCTAATTAACGCATAAAGCGTCTAGTAGTTGTAGTAGTTAGTAGTTTTTATATTCAATTAATAAAGAAAACCTTATTAGTAACATTGATGTTCTTATTGATTCCACTGTGCATATTCAATGTTATTGATACCCTAGTTGAGACCGGATCTTGGATTCAACAATATGCATCCAAAGGAAAAAGTAATCATCCTGGTTATCATTAGTCTAAGTTAGTGTTCGTGCCCAACTGCATTCATATCATGGTATAGTGATGGCAAAAAAGTATTTCTAACTAAGAGGGTGTGTGGGATTGTTTGATTTTTCTCTATTTTAGGCCAAACCAAGCAGTAATTACTTATCATTATCTCAGATGTTTTAGCCACTTAGATAACCAATCTAATACATGATTTTCTGTGTGCTCATGAAAGAAGGTGGCCTTACCGTGGACCTGAGCACTGCAAAATAACCAAATCCAAGACCTTCTAAGTCACAATCTACTCGGACTCATGCGTAGCTTGGCACCGTGTACATCTGAAGGAGTACATAAGCATATAAGTTTGAAAACTATATTTTTATAATTTTGTGACCTAAAATAATAGCACAGTGATGGCAGCAACATCGGTGGAAGTGATTATAAGATTTGTATCACCGTTGATAAATTCCGGTGACAAAACTCTGTTTTATTATATAGTATAAGACAACAACCAAATATGGGCTATTTGGGCAACTGATCTTATCTAGGCTGTTTAAGCAAAGATTATGCTTAATAGTTTATGCGTTTCCAGAAATTTCAAATTCAAGAGATTATGATTATTGGCGTATTCCCTTCCAAAAATGATATAAGCCCTTTGACATAAGCTTAACCAAACACCTTCAAAGTGCTTAATAGCTTTTCAAGTTACGATAAGCTATTAATCACTTTACAAAAGTTATAGACCACCTAAATAAGCTTACCAAACACCCTAATAGCTTCTCTAATAAACAAAATATTTGTAAGAAAAAAAGGAAAATCTTAGCACATTGTGAAATATAGGGCGTGTGATAGACAAAAACTAAAAACTAAATTATAGTTTATACATTAGATGTGAGTTCATACCTTCAACTAAACAGATGTGAATGCATAAAGTTTTCCAATTTCACCAGCCTGCCTGCCGTTTTCTTGCATCATTCACTACAACAATAAAAATATATATTTCAATTTTGCATCACTTTCTTATCTTTTTTAAGTTTCAACAATACTTGCCTTCACTACTGGAGCACCATCGTTATCAGCTTGTTTGACTTGGACATGTCAGCCATTGAAATCGGTAGTTCTCTCTGCTTTTTATAAAAGTTCTAAATTAAATTGAGAATAGGTTGTTAAGAACTTACCTTTAAAATGTTGTTTTCTTGCTGCACAAAAAATGGTTCCCAATCGGAACTCATATCAGAAATAACAAATTATGTCTACCATTACCAAATCTTTTCATCATAAACATAAAAATAAATTAACATAATATACCAAAAAATTACCTGAAAGGCTGACATTCCTGGGTTTACATCATAAACATAAAAAATGAGCAATAATATAAACCAAATTGATTCAATACAATTAAAACTTACCGATATTATTGGGTGTATTTCAAGATCATCCATGGTGATTTTGAAACTGGTTGAATCAATTATGTGTTTTTTTTAATCGGTGATGATTTTGAAACGCTAGTGGTAGGAGCGTATATGATTGATATATGTTTTGATGTTAGGAATCAGAAAATTCAGTCATTAAAGTGTCGGTCACCTCAAGTATATGTAATCATTAGAAAGCTCGTAGTCGTAGTTATTTAATGTTAGTAAGTAGTTAGTTAAGTAAAACCGTGGAGGACGGACGGGTCTTTACCCACTGTATGCCTGATCCACAACCCGTAGGTGGCGATTATGTGTAAGACTATAAATACTCTCTACCTCCCAAGGTAGAGAGTTGGAGCTCATAATAATATTTTCACTTTCTCTCACTAAGTTCCCAAACCTCTAACTCTTTCTCTCTCTAAAACCTTAAGTTGTACGCCTAGTTTGATCATGGTATAATGTGTTTGTGAAATCCAATATGTTACAATTGGTATCAAGAGCCATGGTTTGATCATCTCTCTTACTTATCCTTGGATTTCTAGTGGTTTTATAAGGTTTTTGGGTTTGAAAAAGTTTAGTGGTTTTTGCATCATTTGGATCATTTCTTGTGTTGAAGTTTGAATTTTGAGTGTACTTTTGTGTTTAGAATCATTGTAAGTGCTTGGGTTTTGATTTGGAAAGCTTGAATCACTGTGGTTGAGCTTGTTTTGGATTGAAAAGTGTAGTTTTGAAGTTTTTCATCTTAGCGACTTGAGTCTCGGTGTGTTTTTCTTCGTAGCGACTTGCTTCAGTAATTTCCAGCGAGTTGTAGTTTAAGTCGTAGCGACTTGATCTTAGCGACTTGTCTATTGAGACAAGCCGACAAACGGTACAAGTTAGTGGAGGTTCCACTTCGGCTAGCGACTTGGTTAGGTTAGCGACTTGTTTCTATTATTTATAGCGACTTGTCTTTATAGTTATTAGCGAGTTGTTCTTAGCGACTTGATCTCAGCGAGTTGTTCTTTAGCGACTTGTCAGCTTAGCGATTTGTTGAGGTAGCGACTTGTGTTTAGCGACTTGATTCACAACGACTTGAGTCTTTAGCGAGTTGTTATTTAGCGACTTGTGTTTAGCGACTTGGCACACAGCGAGTTGTTCTTTAGCGACTTGTCTACCTAGCGATTTGGTGCTTTAGCGACTTGCACTTAGCGACTTGGTGACTTAGCGACTTGTCTCAAGGGTTATAGCGACTTGGTAGATTTCTGTTTCTAAAACGGTTTTCTCTTGATTTAGTAAAATCCCGTGAAAGAATCTATTTCCTGGTTTAATCATAGAGTTATAAAATCCCGTGAAATCTGTAAACATGTCTACCAACGTGCCTACAATCATCTCTACTGTAGTTGAGGACGTTCAAGCAGCTGGTTCAGACACTCGTCCACCCATGCTTGACAGAACTGACTATGACTCATGGGCTCAAAGAATCAGACTGTATTGTCTGGGAAAGGAAAATGGAGTCAACATTCTCAAGTCAATTGATGAAGGACCGTATCAGGTTGAGACAACCAGAGACATTCTTGATACTGCTCCTGTTGGCTCGGTGATATTAGGACTGGATATACCTAAAATGTATGATGAACTGACTGATAAGGAGAAGAAGAGATATGATGCTGATATCAGGGCTTCAAACATTATACTTCAGGGTCTTCCAAAAGACATTTACAAGCTGATCAATCACAACACTGAAGCCAAGGCGGTTTGGGATAATGTCAAGATGCTTCTCTCGGGTTCTGAATTAACTAAGGAAAACAGAGAATCACAACTGTATGATGAATTTGAGCACTTTAAGATGAAGCCAGAAGAAAGTGTCTATGAGTATTACTTGAGATTCCACAAGCTTGTGAATGATATGAGGAATATCAAAATGACCATGCCAAATATTCAGCTGAATTCAAAGTTTGTAAACAACATGAATCCCGAATGGCATAAATTTGTCACATCTATGAAGCTAACCAAAGGATTAAAGAATACCAACTATGAGCAATTGTATGCATTCCTTCTTCAGAATGAGAGACATGCTATGTTTGAACGAAGGATTCTTGAACAGTTCAAAACTAAACAGGGAGAAACAAGTTCTTCAAATGATTCAACAACCTTTTACACAAATATTGGAATTACCACCAAAGCTTCACAAGTCATACCCACGGGTAATGGTAATTAATAACTCATCCCTGATCCAGCATATAAGCCTCCAGACTCGAACACATTCATGGAAAACTTCATCAATCAACTGTCTCTCATGGTTAGTTAAAATATGAATTCCACCTCACACACCAACAATAACCTCAGAACTGCATCCAATCCACACAATCAAGCTACTGTCAGAGATGGAAAAGTTATGGTGCAACCGGTTCAAGGAAGGCAATATGAACAGGGAAGAGGTGGAGTAGGTGGAGGTTATGTTGCAAATCAGAATCGGGGAAGGAATGGAAATCAAGGTCAAGCAAAGCCAATTAAGTGCTACAACTGTGGTGGTGATGGACATATAGCAAGGAACTGCACATCTCCAAAACGTCCTCAAAATGCAGAGTACTTCAGAGACAAGATGTTACTTGTGCAAGCTCAGGATAATGGTGCTATTTTGGATGAAGAGGAATTGTTGTTTCTTGCTGAGGGTAATGCCAAGACATATGATGCAGATGTGGATGAGCAGCCAATTCAGAAGATAGGTCATAATCATCAGAATGCCTTTCAAGTTGCAGACTGTGATGCATACGACTCTGACGTTGATGATGAACCTACTGCACAAACAATTTTCATGGCTAGCATTTCTCCAATGGTCTCTCCAAAGGTCTCATCATCACAGCAAGCTGGTCCATCCAAAGAATCAATCATCTCAGAGGTATTGAAACTATATGATGATGTTGATCTGCAAAAGATACATGATGAAGTGCAATCACAGGAAACTTGTGACTCAGATATTTCTAATATGGGTAATAGTAATATTGTCCCATATGATCAATATGTGATCCAAAGTGAGAATATGATTGAACCAAGTGATATATCTTCTGCAGTCAATGATGACTATGTTTTTGATGAATACACTGCATGTGCCACTGATGATTCTGTTACCTCTAAACTGAATGCCTATAAAGAACAAGTTGCTATTTATGAACAACGTGCTAAGTTTGAGTTAACTACCCGTGAGCAGGAAATGGATGACCAAATGCGTACAATTATTAGAAAAAGTAATTTTAGAGAAGAAGTGTTAAAACAAGAGTTAAACTCCTTACAAGAAAAGCTTTCTAAAACTGTTAAGCAAAAGCAAGAGCTGCAAGATAATGTTAAAGTGCTTAAACAAGAATTCAGTGCTAAGGAATCAAAACTTTTGAATGATTTTTATAATCTAAAAACTTTGAAAAACAAGCTTGAAAATAAGTTGTACATACAAGGGAATACCATTCAGACTGCTCACATGATCACTAAGCATAGAGTTCTCAGCGATAAGCATAGTATTCCCATTGTAGAGAAACCTAATCATGAGTATGGTAAGATAGCAAAAGCTGCTCAAAATGTGATCTATGATGGTAATGAAATCCTTAAGCCTAGGCAGAAACCTAGTTGCGCTGAGTGCAAGGAAGAGGATAGAAAATTAGATGATGCATCTAGGGAGAAAATGGATAAGAAGCTTAACGATCCTGCGTGTAAAAAGAATAACATAACGATCAAACCCCATGATTACACTAAGGAAAATTGGATCTCCCTGAACATGTTTAAGCCTCAAACTTAATTAACCCCAGAACAGATCTTTTGGAAGAAAGATATGGATAAGCTAAAAGTTAATGTACTTGTTGAAACAAACACTCCCTTTAGGAAAATGCCTGCAGCTATTGTGTATCCTCCAAATACACCAATGCACTTAGTTTCTAGAACTATTGCCACTAATAGCAAGACCTTAATCAGTCATTATGTTATTTATCAATTGTTTGTTGATTTTGAGAAGACATGTAAGATAAGGATCACACCTACTGGGATAACTGAAGGGGAAAGGGGTTTTGAGCAAACTAAAGAATGCTATTTAACTGAGGTCATGCCTTTCTTTAAACAATTAAAAGGTCAATTTAAGAGTCTTAAAAAGGGGATGGATTCAGATATTAAAGAAATGAAAAAGGAATTTGATGCAATGATAGTTGAGGTAGACGACTATGAGCGAAAATTAAAATATAATGAGATTGAGAGAAAAAACTTGCATACCTTAAATGAGAATCTGATTTCTGAATGTATCACTCAAGATGTGTTTTACATTGCCACAAACTGTTCAATTAATGCATCTCAATTTCATGAATTATCTATTGCTCTGAAAGTCTCCCATGATCGTGTCATTGAGCTTGAGAAAACTAACTCTAAATTGCATGAAAATTTTGAACGGGATGATCATGATAACCTGGTGAAACAGTTTTCTAAATTGGAAGTTGAGCATCTTGCTTTGCAATTAAAATATCAACATCTAAAAGAAAATGTTAAAACCTCAAATGTCAAGACATCCTTGGATGCTCCTGAATTTGATGCAGTTTTTGAATTAGCAAACGTGATGAACAGATTCGAGCTCATTGTAACACGATCAGAAAAATGAGAACCCAAATTGCACAATTAAAGGGTGAAAAGAACAATGTGACTAGCTCCCAAATGCCTCCTCCTTTAGATTCTCAGTATTCTCAAACTTTTCATCTTCAAAACTTGGTTAATGTTTTACAAAAGGAAAATGAAAGTTTTCTAGAAGAAAATGAAAAAGTTAAACTACACTTTAAAGAATTATATGATTAAATGAAAGTCACTCGTGACAAGAACAACGAAAAAATAACGTCTTTACAAAAGGAAATTGAGAATCTGAAGAGTCAGGAAAAAGGGAAAATGCCACTTGTCTTCAATGAGAATGTTGCATCGAAGTCATCTACAGACTGCAAATATATTGTGACTGTTAAATACATTCCTCCTCATCTTAGGAATAACGAACTTGTATTTCATAATTATCTTGCTCGCCTTAAGGATAGTCTTGAATGTCTCCGTGAGATTATGGAAGAGGACTTCATAAATAAGCCACTTGATAGTGAAATTAGGGTTGCTTGCATTCAGGCCAAACGATCTCAAGAGATGTTAGAATGTTTAATAGCAACATGTCCTAAATCCTTAGGTGCAAAAGGTAATGCTGTGATGCCTTGCTCGATGCCTTGCGATAAGTATGCAACTCATTCCATGCCCAGTACTAAGCATGTAAACTCTAGAGTGCCTTCAAATAGTTCAGATCCCTGCACTTCTAGTTCAGGAATGCAAAAAGTAGCAAAACCAACTAATGTTCCAATTCCCTCTACAGGAGTAAGAAGTGACACCAAAGCAAGCGGGTCAAAGCCTCAAGGCAACACAACGAATGATAAGACCTTGCATGATAGGAATGTTCAATGGAAGAGAGTAGAAGATCACCTTAGGGAGAATTTGAATAAAATGAATCGTGTTGATTCTAGTGTTAGCTCTAAGCGTACTGTAATTAATGTGAATTCTGCTACTTTTGGCAAAACATGTAATGATGATTGCGTGGTTTCTGTTACTAATCTTGAATGTGGTGTGAATGATTTGATTAATGCTGTTAAATGCCCTATTAAGATAGTTAATGCAAAAAATCTTGCTAAGAAGGCTAGAAACCAATGGCGGAAGAAGGTTAGAAAACATTGGAAACCCACAGGAAGGAAATTTAGTAACATAGGTTGTCAGTGGATACCTACTGGCCGCAAATTCAATCTTAATGAGATGTGCCCTGAATTATCTAGATCAATGCCCATTAGGAAATGGATGCCTACTGGTAGAACTATTCCTTTAAGAAGTGAACATACTTTGAATAGGTCTAATACGGACACTAGCACTGCATCTATCCCTGATGATTCCATTATTTCTACTTCTGATGTGGGTGTTCCAATCAATGTTACTAACCAAATGGAACCCATTCTTGCATGGGGATCTCAATTATCCAGTTATCCATTCTTGTCTGTGTTCAACTGCAGATCGTTCAAATCGTTCTGTGGTACCTGGACTCAGGTTGTTCCAAGCATATGACTGGAGACCGGTCGCGGCTCATGAACTTCGTGAGTAAATTCATCGGGACTGTTAGATTCGAGAATGATCATTTCGGTGCAATTATGGGTTATGGAAACTATGTTGTCAGTGATAGTGTTATCTCCAGGGTATATTACGTTGAAGGTCTTGGTCATAACTTATTCTCTGTCGGTCAATTCTGTGATTCTGATCTAGAAGTGGCCTTCAGAAAACATACTTGCTTCGTTAGAGAACTTGATGGTAGAGAACTTTTAAGAGGAACACGTGGTTCAAATCTGTACACCATCTCTATCAAAGATATGATGAAGTCTTCTCCAATCTGCTTATTGTCAAAGGCTTCGAAAACAAAGTCATGGTTATGGCATCGTCGTCTAAATCACCTGAACTTTGGCACCATAAATGACCTTTCCAGAAAGGACTTAGTTGTAGGCTTACCTAGACTAAAGTATGAAAAGGATCATCTCTGTTCAACATGCCAATTGGGAAAAAGCAAGAAGTATGCCCACAAACCCAAACCTATAAACTCAGTTACGGAAGTTCTTCATACTATTCACATGGATTTATGTGGACCCATGAGAGTGCAGAACATTTATGGGAAGAAATATGTGTTAGTTGTGGTTGATGATTATTCTCGATTTACATGGGTTAAGTTCTTGAGAACAAAGGATGAAACTCCAGATATCATCATCAAACTTATCAAACAGCTGCAGGTTCGACTTAACAAAACTGTCAGAATCATCCGAACAGACAATGGAACTGAGTTTGTTAATAAACAACTTAGTGAGTTTTATGAAAGTGTTGGAATCAGTCATCAAAGAAGTGTTCCACGAACTCCTCAACAGAACGGTGTAGTTGAAAGACGAAATCGAACTCTTGTGGAAGCCGCTAGAACAATGCTGATTTACTCAAAGGTTCCAATGTTTCTCTGGGCTGAAGCCATTGCCACTGCATGCTATACACAAAATTGATCCCTTATTCACACTTCTCATGGAAAAACTCCATATGAACTTGTTCACAATCAAAAACCTAATCTTTCATTCCTTCGTGTGTTTGGTGCATTGTGTTATCCAACTAATGAGGGCCAAGACTTTGGCAAACTTAAAGCTAAAGCGGACATTGGAGTATTTGTAGGATATGCACCAAGCAGAAAAGGATACTGAATATATAACAAAAGAACCCGAAATATCATGGAAACAATTCACGTTACGTTGGATGAGCTGACCGGTCCAATGGCTCCAGGACAATCCAGTTCTTGACCCGCATCATCAAATAGTCCTATCAGTTCTACTCTTGTATATGATTCTTCGCCAGCAACTCCTTATGTACCTCCTTCAGAAGATGACTTGAAGAAACTATTTGATCCAATGTTTGATGAACACTATGAGCCAATTGCTAATGATCTTTCAAATCCATCAACAGAGGCTGCTCCTATCCATGTCAATGAAGTTAACCCTTCAGTTTCTATGTCGTTAAGCCAAGAAGCGCCTGCTGCTGATCATTCTGTCTCATCAACAAATCATCAATCATCGAGTGTACATCATGGAATTGTTTCTGGCACCCTTGATGGAGAGAATCCCTTTGCTACTCCTGAAGATGCCCCATTTGAAAACATATTTGCTCCTGAATCACCATCTGAACCATCTTCATCAGGAGAAATCGACTCTGCTACTTCAGTTCCTCAACAACAACCACACGAATACCTTAGAAAATGGACACATGATCACCCATTGGACAACACCATTGGAAATCCCTCTCGTCCAGTATCCACTCGCAAACAACTTGCAACTGATGCCTTATGGTGCTTCTTCAACTCTGTACTATCCAAGGTCGAACCAAAAGATGTTAAAACTGCCATGAATGAAGACAGCTGGTTCAATGCCATGCAAGAAGAAATTCATGAGTTCGATCGACTAGATGTATGGGAATTAGTACCTGCTCCTGATTGTGCTATGATCATTGCTCTAAAGTGGATCTTCAAAGTAAAACTTGATGAGCATGGTGATGTTTTAAAGAACAAGGCTCGATTGGTTGCAAAAGGATACTGTCAAGAGGAGGGTATTGACTTTGAAGAATCATTTGCTCCAGTTGCTCGTATCGAGGCAATCAGAATCTTCTTGGCTAATTCTGCAAGTAAGAACATGGTAGTCTATCAGATGGATGTAAAGACGGCTTTTCTTAACTGAGATCTTAAAGAAGTCGTATACGTCTGCCAACCTGAAGGTTTTGTGAATCCAGAGCATCCTACTCATGTCTATCGCTTGAAGAAGGCTCTTTATGGTTTGAAGCAAGCTCCAAGGGCATGGTATGATACGCTATCAAAGTTTCTTCTATCTACTGGATTCAGCAAAGGAGCAGTTGATCCGACATTGTTCACCATAAAGTCAGGCAAACACTTAATTCATGTTCAAATCTATGTTTATGATATTATTTTTGCCTCGACTGACCACAATGAATGTGACCGTTTTTCTATGGAGATGGGCTCCAAATTTCAAATGTCAATGATGGGACAAATGTCGTTTTTCTTGGGATTACAAATTTCACAAAGTCCCGGAGGCATTTTTATCAATCAATCTAAATATGCTAATGAGATCTTAAAGAAATTTGGATTTGGTTCTTGTGACCCTGTTGACACCCCCATGATAGAACGTACTAAGCTGGATGAGGACCACTCAGGGATCATGGTAGATCAAATGAAATATCGTAGTATGATTGGATCCCTGATGTACCTCACAGCCAGTAGACCAGAAATCTTGTTCGCTGTATGCATGTGTGCTAGATATCAGGCTAAGCCTACTAAAAAGCACCTTGAAACGGTTAAACGGGTCTTTCAGTATCTTCAAGGAACCATCAATATGGGACTTTGGTACCCGAAGGATATCGGTATGTCACTAACAGCCTATGCAGATGCTGATCATGCAGGATGTCAAGATACACGTCGAAGTACGTCTGGAGATGCTCAGTTTTTGGGCGATAAGCTTGTGAGCTGGTCTTCAAAGAAGAAAATGAGTACTTCTATATCCTCTACAGAGGCTGAATACATAGCCATGTCATCTTGTTGTGCTCAAATCCTATGGATGAGATCCCAATTATCTGACTATGGCTTTGAATTCAACAAAATCCCTCTCTACTGTGATAATAAAAGTGATATTGCTCTCTCATGCAATAACGTTCAACACTCAAGGGCAAAGCACATCGACATTCGACATCATTTTATCACGGAGCAAGTGGAGAACGGTGTGGTGGAACTATATTTTGTGAGGACTGACTACCAATTAGCAGACATCTTCACCAAAGCTCTTCCTAGAGAACGTTTTGAGTTTATCCTTCCACGACTTGGTCTAAAGAGTCTACAACCAGAAACACTCAAACGTCTTCAAGAGGAAGACGAGGAGTAAAGGTCTTTCTTCATCCATATCTTGTAAATAGTTATTCAAAAAGCAAAATACAAAATTACAAAACCAACAAAAAGCAAATAGAAAAATATAAAATTTTCAAAATCCATAAAAATTAGAATATCTTGAAAAATTCCAAAAAATTATTGTTATTCTGTCATGTTTTCCTTATTAGATATCATCTACGAACTTTGTGTTGACATTCAAAGAATGTCACGGGCTTTTAGATGTTCTTCGAATGTACATAATTTGTTTAAAAAAAAATTTTGGGAGAAAGTAAACTGTGGTTTATTGTCATTTAAGGTAGTAACCCGTTTTAAAAAGAAAAAACAGAGCCATGCTTAATCTTATTTTTTTCAAATCTCATGCTCTGATTCTTAAAACAAATATTTGTCACCAAAAAGACAAATGTTTTCTTTCCAAATATTTTTCCGTCTAATGATTCTTCTGAAAAATATTTGTCATCTAATGAAAAAAAAATTGTTTTGAAAATACCTCGTACTATATTATTCTTGTAAATCATCTGAGCTTATCATCTGTCAAAATCTCTATCTCTCAATCAACAACGTGTGTCATTGATTGAGGGGGGAATGATTTCAATCGAATTAAAAAGTGTGTTTTTAAACAATTGGCACGTAAATGAGCAAGGTTTACTTTTGGAAAATTAAAATGAACAATGTTTTATACAATTGATTCAAAACCTTTTCTAATGTTATGTTTTCAAAAGATACTCATGCATGTTTGAGCAATGGAGTTTAAAGTCTGAAGATTTGATCCTTATCGGTTAAATGTTTTCATAAGCAAGTCACAATTCTTCTCAAATGCTTTCAAAAACAATTTAAATCTATAAAGATCACAACTTTCAAATGATTTGAAAATTGTGATCGGGGGAGAATTTGTGATTTAAATTGGATTTAAACTGATAACTCGATAATTGGTTTTATAATTGTTTAGCAAACTCTCCTCCATTCATGTGCCAAACGATTTCAAATTTTCCATGCACATGTTAAGGGGGGAGCATCTATTTTAAACCAAAAAGGGATTGAAACGTGATTAATTTATTCCAAAGTGCAGGCTTTCCCTAATATGTGAAAAACTCTTTCAAAACTCGATGCACATATTGGGGGGAGCAATTTTTATTGAAAACCACATTCTTTCCCGAAAATATCTTTAACTGTATGTGAATCACTGATTTTTGATCGGGAAAGTAATGTCGATATTTTTAGAAAATATTTACCAAAAGAAGTGAATTCTTCCTCTTGCCTCCATGTGCCAAAATGGTTTTAAAACATATGTTGCACATGTTGAGGGGGAGCCGTTTTTCTAAAATATCAAAAACAATTCAGGTACAAAATGCCTTGATAATATATCACAAGTATCTGGATTGATTTTCAAATGGTTTTCAATTGGTTCCAATGGCAGATGAACAATACTAAATAGACCGACCAAACTTACTTTATGTATGGTGATATAAGGATGATAAGGTTAGGTATTAGTTCCCATGATCCGCCAGAACCGGAGGGATCTACCCAGGGACAATCCACTAGATAGTGTAGAAGTCCTTAGGTATGATGAAAAAAAGGAGAAAAGTGAGATATGGGAAGAGTGCGGACTGAGATAGAACTAGAACTGGAATAAACCCAACAAGTATCTAGTTATGAAGTCTCGGTAAGCACTGAAGGGGTTGAAGAATGAAAAAGAATTGAATGAGGAAAGGGTGAAAACAAATAGTCCTCCAATATCTCAACCTTAGGGCAGAAACTGGGTTCAATACATATGCTACAGGTTGTTACTAAGGTAACACTGGTATTGAAGACAAGACGTCATGGACCCAGTGACGCACTGCACTACATCTTCCCAAACTACTCAAGTTTCTCTTAAAAGGACTTGTTTCATTCTCACAAGGGAACCGACATCATCTATCGACTTTCTCTTAGAGATGGTTGATATTGAAGAAGGAGACCCTCTACCTAGTCTCCGGCATAGGAACCAAATATGCACAATTGAGTCTAGAGCCTCGAGATCATCAATAAATCTCATTAAGGACACAATCAATGAAGACTCTCTGTTTCATACAATGTGGAAAGAGAGAATATAATCTTAGAGTCCTACGCATTATCCTTGTGGTATTGCCATAACATCTGAGTGATATGCAAACATATTCACAATGAAGATGGAAAGCCTTCTAGAGCCAACATCAAACAAGCTCTTGGTAGGTGGCATGTGAGATCTATCCAATAGATCAACCATGTGACAACTGAACAGAAACAATGGGGCGATTCAAATCTATGAATCAATCCTGGTTCAGGTTATGGATTGACGGATACCTTTGAAAAACCGGTCGTTGTGCTTAAAAAATCTTTTCTCTAGCACATCGACTGTGTATTAATATTTCAAAATTGAAAGGTGTTTATGATTGATAATTGATTTTCGTTAAAACCTTCGTTGTATTGCAAAAACACTTTATCTTGAGCAGTTTATGATTGTTTTTCAAATCATTTTCCATCAATCAGTGAATCTCTATTCACTGGTTCACTCACTCCGTGTTGTCTTCTTTGAGACGTTCCGGTTTGAGAACAGCTAGAACTGCTGCGAAACCCTGTCAAGGAGATTCTTTGGAATTATACCTGATCACAGGCAGTACTTGTACTGATCAACGGAGAACTGTGGGCCGTGTACCTCAATTAAACGAAAGTGATCAAAGACACTTTCGTGCGCTTTATTGCTAACTGTTGTATGCAGGTACACCCGACGCTTGCAGCTGATCAGAATGGAGAGGTCAATCCATAGCCGCATGCTCACACATCACATTCATTTCAAAAGAAATCATGATTAATGCATGAATGACTCTGATATTCTCACTCCATGCTTCTGCTACGCTGCTGCAAATATCATGAATCATCTAAAGCTTCTGCTACTCTGATAAGAAGAAATCATGATCCAGAATGTGAGCATGTCGGTCCACTGTCACAACATCACATAATGTCAACACCACAATGGAAGAGTCAGAAACTAATGCAAGCTGATGATCTCAAAGCTGGCTCAAAACTCATCATCACGTGGATCAGTTAAAGACCTCCACTTGAATTATCCAAACATGCAAAACATGAAGAATCAAAGACTACGAGCTATAGAGCAATGAAGTTAAACAAGAATTCAAGAACAATCTTAATGTAATACATGTTTGTATTCTGTGTAAATTGAGGTGACCTCCCTTAGGGGGAGATTGTTAGGAATCAGAAAATTCAGTCATTAAAGTGTCGGTCACCTCAAGTATATGTAATCATTAGAAAGCTCGTAGTCGTAGTTATTTAATGTTAGTAAGTAGTTAGTTAAGTAAAACCGTGGAGGACAGACGGGTCTTTACCCACTGTATGCCTGATCCACAACCCGTAGGTGGCGATTATGTGTAAGACTATAAATACTCTCTACCTCCCAAGGTAGAGAGTTGGAGCTCATAATAATATTTTCACTTTCTCTCACTAAGTTCCCAAACCTCTAACTCTTTCTCTCTCTAAAACCTTAAGTTGTACGCCTAGTTTGATCATGGTATAATGTGTTTGTGAAATCCAATATGTTACATTTGACTTTCTGATTGGGAAATTAAATGTGTAAATGATTTCAAAAATTGTGAGTGAATTCAGGAATCAAATGATTCGGTTTCACATAATAGCTAAGATTTAGGGGAGGATTTGAATGGGTTAGTAACCTCCAATTTGTATCCATTCATCCACGTTCTGTTATTAATTTTGTTTTTCAATATGTATCACAAAAACCAATCTGCTCTAGTGGTAGGAGTGTTCGTAGTGTTCCTAGTGACCAGGGTTCGATTCTAAGTAGAGCCATAATTTTTTTAACAAATAACACATAACGTGCTGCTTAGGTGGCATTGCATGTGCCAAGCGACATTGAGGTGGCATTTATATGTGCCAAGTGGCATTGAGGTGGCATTTCCAACTCATTGTACATGCTTTCAAGCTTCAAGTACAACTCGTACTTAGCCTCATATATAAGTAAAGATTTTACAAGAAGATAATTGTTGGGAAGATCACATACGTTTCTAAGAACTTGAACTAGAGAATTGCAATTAGTGAAATTGATATATATGTGTGTTTGTTAGAGTCAAATGCTTGTATCGAGTCATAATGGGTGTTTTGCAGGAATTTTTCCAGGTTTTAATGATGTAATTTTTTCAGAATTCAGAAAAACGCAGCAGACCACTTTCTGTTAGGAAAACCTGACGGCGTCAGGATTAAAGCCTGACGACGTCAGGCTATGTAGAAATAGAATGCTCAGTTTTTCGTTTTCTGTGCAACTTATAAATTTTTGGAAATTCCCAGGTCTTAATTTTCTAGAAAAACTGCAAACATCCATTCCACAAGCATTATATCTTACTTGCTTTCTAGTGTAGTTGTGTGTCATATATAGTTTTACCGTCGATTTTACGCGAAGGTTTCGTTTGTTTTCTTATAAGTGTGTAGGTTATATTGGGCAAGAAGAAGAAACACAAATTGGATAAAGCTTATTACTCATGCATTTTTCTTGGAAAAGAATTTAACCGCAACTTCATACATATCCTACCGAGCTAATCAGGGGAGTACTAGTTTCTTTCCCTACTTACCTTCCTTTATCATAACTTTGATGCTTTCGGGGAACATTGGGGACAATGTTCAGTTTAAGTGTAGAGACGGAGAATAAAACGGGAACTTAGAAACTATTCACTCACTTGATCATTTGTCTTGTCCTTGGTAATTTGTAAGCTTAAACGAGAGAAAGTTAGATATAATCCTTGTGGAATGGATGTTTGCAGATTTTCTGGAAAATTAAGACCTGAGAAATTCCAAAAATTTATAAGTAGCACAGAAAACGAGAGAAAGTTAGATAAGTTGTCTCTGCTACTCCTGACGCCGTCAGGTTAACCTGACAGAAACTGGTCTGCTGCGTTTTTCTGAAAAAATTACATCTTTAGAATCTGAAAAATTCCTGCAAAACATCCATTATGACTCGATACAAGCATTTGACTCTAACAAACACACATATATATATCTTTTTCAATAATCGTAATTCTCATGTTCACGTTCTTTTAAAAACGTGTGTAATCTTCCCTACACTTATCCTTTTTGTAAAATACCTTTATATGTAATTAAAACAAGGTTAAAGACAAAATAAAGCATTTTCACAAATTCAAACATGAGAATAAACAACCAATGAAAAGATATATGACACACAAACAAGCAAACAATTAAGCATGGGTTGCCTCCCACGAAGCGCTTTTCTTTATTTAAGAGTCTTGTAGCTAGACTCGAAGTCGTGCCCCTACGTACCTATATAAGTAAGTTTATCCTCAAGAATGTTATAAGGATCAAACTTATCATTTAAGTTCCTAGTGGTACGCTTAGTTCGGTATGCCTTTTCAAACGTTTCTCCATCGGGGTCATAGATTGTCATCCTAATGTGCCATTCTCCATTTTCATCATTAGGTGGTCTATCCCAATTCCAATTATGCTTAGGTTTCTCACTCTCAACTTTCCACTTATTCATGACAAGATTAACGGGCAAGCTTCCTAGAAACTCGGTCATCTTCCTAAATACGAAGGCGTCCTCGAACGGGGTTCACTTCTATATCCCTAGCCAATTCTTGTTCATGGAAAGTTGAATTACTAACAAAGGCCTCTTCTAGATAGAAAGGTCGTTGGGGACCTATGAAATCTTTATTAATCCAAGGCCGATATATAGATGGCGTTCTATCTAACATGATCTCGTAGGGAATTTCTTCCTCTTTGTAGTAGATATGCTTCTTGACATCGTAAATTGACCTAGCACTCCCTTCTCCTACCACTATTTTAGACATCTTACAATCAATGATGGCACTAGCGGTAGCTAAGAATCCCCTTCCTACTAACAACGGGCATGTCGGGTCCTTATTCATGTCTAGCACATGGAAATCCGCCAAAAGAGTCAATTCACCTACGGGCACTACCATGTATTTTATTATCCCTACCGGATATTCAATACTACTGTCCGCTAGACCTAAGATGGTTTCCGTTGGCTCTATCTTACCTAAGTTAAGGCTTCTATGGAGTGACAACGGAAGAAGATTGATGCTCGATCCTGAATCGGCTAGCCTACAAGGAAGAATGAATAGCCCGGGATCATCTAACTTCTTAGGTAACTTATTTTGCACAAATGCGGACCCACGTTCTCCTAACTTTAGTTTTTGCTCATATTTTTCTTTTAAAGCATTGTAATAAGGTGCATAAGCCAAGACTTCAAGAATCGGTTTTTCTTGGTGGAGTTCCTTGTACTCCTCCTCTAGATTAGGTTTGGGTTCTTGGTTGACGGGTTTCTCAAGAGTTGGTTGGACCAATGGTTCGGGTCCTTGGTACTTCATGAGGGATCGCTTGGAACCCGTGTTGATGGCGTTAACCGGGTGAACTTTCGGGTGTGAAGGGCATGGATATGCACTCTCCCAAGGTGAGCAAGAACATGAAGTCGATGAAATCGAATTCACTTTTGGGTTCTTTATAGTGTCACTTGGTAGTGCCCCAATTTCCCGGTCATTGAAGGCTTTTAGGAGGGCTTCGGTTTGTTTGTCATCTCACTTTGTCGTTGCTTGAAATCGGCTTCAAGCTTAGTCAATCGAGTTTCTTGAGATGACATGAATCTCGACACAATTGCCTCAAGACTAGCGGAGTTCCCGGTATTTGGAGGGTTGAACCTATTAGGTGGACTATATGAGCTTTGAGGTGGGTTTGAGTTTTGGTTCCACTTAAGGTTAGGGTGATTCCTCCATGAGGGGTTGTAGGAGTTTTCTAAGTTGTTTTGTTCGGGCTTGAAAGTGTACCACTTCTCTCCCGCTCTGTCGGTACGCGTGGAGGCGTAGTCCGCAAAAGCTTGTTCGAGGAGTCTTGTGCAATCACGAGTGTCGTGGGGACCACTTCGCAACTCACAAGGTAGAGTGATTTTGTTCACTTGATGCGAAGACTTAGGATTTTTGTAAGAGCTCATTAGGAATTTGACTTGATCTTCAAGCTCGAGCATCCTACGGTCGGAAGGTTGTGAGTCAATGGGAGGCAAGGAGATTGCCTTTACGGTTTTGGGCAACTCACGGGGGTCATTCCAACTTTCGTTGTCATAGAGAGCAAGGTCCTCTATTGTATCCCACGATTCTTCCGCGGAGAGATCACTAAGTTTGCCACCGGCCGCTTGGTCGATGGATTGCTTAGTTGAGAGGTTGACATGATCATAAAAGATTTAGACTTGAAGCCAAAGATCAATGTCGTGATGAGGGACTTTATGGAGCAAGTCCTTGAATCGAGTCCATGCTCGTAGAGAGATTCACCTTGACGTTCTTGGAACATCAAGATTTCATTCCTAAGCTTAGTAGTTCTCCCCGGTGGGAAAAATTGGGCAAGGAAACGAGTAGTAAGATCATTTCAACTTGAGATGGAGTCGGCGGGAAGTCGCTCAAGCCAATTACTAGCTTGGTCCCCGTAGAGAGAATTGGAAGAGACGCAAGCGCGTGGTCTCCCGAGTAGTAGCATCGAGATCGATGGAATCGACTATTTTAAGAAAATCCTTAAGATGCTGATTAGGATCTTCGGAACGAAGTCCATGGAATGCACATCCGTTTTGCACCAATCGGATGGTGTCGGATCGCAGGGCCGTAGTTTGAGCTTGATTGGGGAGCTCAATGGTGTTCATATAGCCTAGGTTGCTTGGTCTAGAGTATTCACCAAGAGTGCGGCCTCTTGGCGGGTCATTTGGTGGTGGGTTGATGAGTGGTGGTTGATTATCACCTTCCATGATGAAAAGTGATAAGATTATGAACAAAGGTCACGAAGAAGGGGGATAGACTACGAGGAAGCTAAAAATGAGAAAAAAGCTTACTTGATAGGAATCAAGCAAAGGAACCTAAACGAGATAGACTCCTAACTAGTTATTCTATTCCCCGGCAGCGGCGCCAAAAACTTGATACGCGTACAACGCGCGTTCGGGGTCAAAGGAAACTTCCTTTTCTTCGAGCAAGTTTTTCAACCACCTAGGAAGTGAACCTAATCGTTGTAGTGTAGTATTAGGGTAAGCCTCGGGATTGATATCGTTCTCTAGGGGAATAGGAATGCTAGTGAGAAATTACTACGCTAAGGTTGGGGTTGAGGAAGATTATTTTTTTATCGTTTTTATATTTTTTAGAAAGTTGAAAGGTACGATCTCGGGGTTTGGATTTGGGGGGTGGTACTTCTACCGATTACTCTACTATTCTAATTATCTAATGAACTAAGCTAAGGGGTTGCTTATGTCTATTGATGTGTGCTCGTATGATGATTAAAAATGTGTCTACCTAGATACTATTACTCCCTAGTTATCTTTTATTGATGGTTGAATTGTCACGTCCTTATTCTTAACGCGTTATGCCTTCTAAGGTCGTAGGGTATGCTTTTCTCCCTAACTCTTTGAGAATACCTTAAGGTTATTGCCTACAAAATCTCTAGGATTCATAAACTAACTCTAAGGTTATCTTTGGATTTTTAGCCTACAATTACTCTAAGTGATCATAAACTAAGGTTCACAAAGATTACTCAAGCATTAAAAACACAATGATGGCCTATTGCAATCCTAAGCCAATTACAATTAAGATAAGAGACAACCAATCAATATTCAATAAATAGGTTTCATGGATCTAGGCAAACACACAAGTAAATTAGCCGGACATGGTGAACATGCAAGCATACACACATACAATCGAAGACATAATGAAATCAATGAAGTAAATAACTTATCTTGATGTAAAATAGGGTATTAAAACCCTAAGATACTGCCCAAACCGTACAAAAGTCATTTTAGATTTTTACTCCACAAATCTACCTCTCTAAAAGTCTGAAAACTGAATTATATATATAGAGTTACAACTGCGACGGCGTCACCTTTTAATTGTGACGCCGTCGGATCGCCGCCATTAGGGTTTCGTCTTGACCAAGTCAACTTTGGGACGGCTTCACGTTGTGGTTGTGACGCCGTCAGCTTCAACTTCTGACGCCGTCTGAATCTGGATCTAGGCCGTCTGAGGGAAAAAATCTTCGTGACGCTCTACTCTTCAAAGCCTGACGCCGTCATGTGTAAAATAGCAATTTCACTATTGAGCCGTCACAATTATAGGGACGGCGTCGCTCTTTGTTTATGACGCCGTCGGGTGCACTTTCAGCAGCTTGAGTGTCTTGATCTTGACTTTAGCCATTTTCTTCACATATTCACGCATTTTCGTCCAAATAAGCATCATTCCAGCATTTTGCCTTCAAAAGACTTAAAAAGTGAAAAGGATCGAAATTAAGCAGTAACGGATATAAAAGTGGTCGATTAAGGGCTTAAATGACCCCTCAAAAGTGTACCTTTTAAATCTTTATCAAAGGGACTCATCTCCACCATCCATTTAAAAAAAAATCAATGACTGAGATTAAAAGCATTATATTATTTCACATATTTTTTATAATTTAAATATCTTATAAACCGTTACTCGTTAATCGAAAATATTTACACCGTCACGACGAGCATTTAATTATTTTCTATAGACGGGCACTTTGATATACTTTCGAAAAAAGGAAAAAAATTCGTTTTTTTCACCTTTTTTTGCATGAAAAAAATCATATATGATTAAACACTAAATTGAATATCACATGTGATATTAGTGTTAAATCATATATGATATGTAATATCACATGTGATATGATATGTATATCATATGTGATTTTACACTAATATCACATGTGATATTCAAATTAGTGTTTAATCGTATATGATTTTTAGTGCAAATTTCAGTAACGTAAAAAAAACAAAAAAACTTAAAAAAACATGAAAAATACGAAAAACAAAATTTGTCGAAAGTATATCAAAGTGCCTATCTATAGAAAGATAATTAAATGTTCATCGCAATGATATATTTTTTTCGCTTAACGATTAACGGGTTGAAAGATATTAATATTTGAAAACAAAAATGATGAAAGTGTGTTTATTAAATTGTTGGGATTAATCTTATCCATTAGATCAAATAAAAATGAATGATGAATATTGATCCCTTGATATATAAAGAATCTTTTGTCCTCAAATGATCTTAAATCGAAAACAATTACAAAATCGTATGCATGTGGTGCTTGCCCTAAAAGTTAAGATAGCAAATGGGTCTTGATGTTTCGAACAGTATCCTCCAAGTCGGCCACAATGGGTCAACGGTAAGAAGGACTTTAGATGTTTAAGAGCTCATTTGTTGGCATTACATTAGCAATTTGGGCAATGAGTTACTTGCTCTACAATGTGTTTGAAAAAATATACATATTGTAATAAAGACTTATGTGAGGCTTGGATATAAAAGTGGATGTTATTAGAAAAATAGGAAGATGAGCTAGCTATATCTAAACTACATAGAAAGTAAAAATGGTCAATGTAAAATGTTGAAATGTTGAAAAATGGTCAATGTGAAAATTCAAGCTTTTAGTCATGCGTTTGAAATTTAGCCATGTATTTGGAAAGTATTGAAAGTATCAAACATGAAAATTCAACAATGCATTTAATTTCAAAGTAATTTAGGAAAGTATATTGCTGAAAACACCTATCACATCGATGGAGAAGAAACTTATTTCAAACACACTATATTTCAAAACGAAAAAAAAGAAAAAAAAAAAAAAAAAAAAAAACACCACTCCATTATTCTCTCTTACACACCATCATCTACAACCAGCCGACCACGCACCTTCTCCACCCCTGAAAACCCCGTCACAAGTACACCATCGAAACAACCGCCGGCTTTTGAGACTTATATTTAGTGTTTACTAGTTATAATGCATGCGCACGCACAAGGTTTTTTCTAAAATTTTCAATAATGTGTTTTTTTTATTAAAAAACAAATAACTTTTTTTTTTGTTATTTTTTTTTTTTAATTATTGTTCTTAATTTTGATTAATAATTATGTCTGACTCATGTGGTAAAAGTTCATATATGATATTTTCATAGAAATAGTCTTCTTTATAGTTATGTATTATTATCGATAAAAATATAAAAGAAATTAACGTGTCCAAAACGCTTTTACTTACCGGATTAAAAATTAAAAATCTTATAAGTATATGTTTTTGAGTATTTATTGTTTTTGTACAATGATTTTGGAACCAATGTCGGAGCAGTAATCTTCCTAGCCAAATGGCATTAAATATTATAAGCAAACTCACTTTTTTCAATGCTAATCCAAAAAGTTTGTACCGGAAAATTTTCCTTAGATAAACTTCTTCTTTAGGAGTTATCAACAAATGTGTGAAGTTGCTTTGATATATTATCGATCATGATATCTCTATGGACACGTTTCTTCTAAAAAAAATCCAAAATTGATACTTTAAGAGAAGTCTAATAGAATTTATACATACCACATATGTAATGAGTTTCAAAATTCTTTTCGCTTGCACATATGTGGCAAATAGTTAATAGCATTCAAACCGCTTAAATTAGGCACATGTATACACAAATCCATAAGAAAATATAGATGAAATGTATAATGTAAATACACCAAAGAAATGGTATTCAGATTCATACATTTTAAAGAGACAAGTGCGGCTGTTAATGCTAGATGAGACAGTTAGTTCCAGATAAAGCGTTTCTATCAAGACGCTTGATATCACACGGAAAACGCCATTTAGATACAATGCTTTTACATTTGAGGTTTACAAATAGTATGTAAATATGATCATAATTGGTACTCACACAACTTTTAAACATTCCACAAGCCCAAGACTTGAAGGAATGGAGCCATTAAACTGGTTGTTCTCTAATAGATTGCACCAAAAATAAAGCATAAAGCAAGTCAAGTTCTTGTTATTAATATGTTTTTTAGGGAGGATTTTTTTTCGTATCTAGAAACATACAGATGAATTAAAGTCATATTTGAGTAAAAAAGGTTCTTCTGGGATAGGACTAGTGAGCTTGTCCTTCCAATTTCATCACTTGCTAAATCACCGGCTAAATGGTTCCTAACTAAACGCTAACAAAATTTATCTTTACTGTTTGCGTATTATAAACTTCTTCACTGCAGCTTCCTTTAGTGAACAGACTTTATAACGGACATGGGAAAAAAGCATAATCAGAACTAAACTGCTTACTCTAATCTCAGATATAAAGGACATGATTTAAAAGTAGACTGTAGCAAGATTTATGTTGTAAAAGTAATTTTACATTGTCTAAAGAACACATTCCCTTTTCGTTTTCATTTTTCAAATCTAAGAAGTCTAATGCAACAAAATCTGAATTTAACCACAGATTCCAAGAGTTGTAGAAAATGAGACATAATGTTAACTTCAAAAGACCACCTACACGATATTGCGTTCAAGCAAATAGTATAATCCATCACTGCCAGTATATAAAGAAACCACTGGTATGCATATAAATTGATTTATTTTATTTTATTTATTTATTTCGTTTTTGGGTTAAGGAAATATTACTCGTGACCACAAAAAATATGAGAGATTCATAATACTTTGGTTGTTTGTCTTGAAGGAAAATATTCAAATATTTTGAAAAACTATATCCCTAGGCTCGATAGTAATATAATTGTACTCAATCTGATGTAATTATCTAAACTATATTTTGAAAAGTGAAGAAGTTAAATTGGGGGTTACTTTTAATATATTACATATTAATGTTTTGTGTCACAAATATTGACAATGTAAAAACTGCATAGGTTCATATCCACATGGTTTCTTTGTGTCACATTTTCTTTTCCTAATGAAATTGCATGCTAAACAAATAAAACCAGATGCTTTGGCATCATTAGTAAATGAAAAATGAAATTATAACTAATGGGTTAAATCTTGTTTAAAAAATCTACTGAAATTGATTGATTATTGAGTTTACCTTGTTTCACAATACCAATACTCTAAAAGAGCATGTGCAGACACAAAATCATGAAAAAGATGCATACATTTTAATTAGAAACTTGTGGTTTATCGTGTACGTGACTTTCGACCCATTTATTTGGATTAATTGAATATACAAAAGGCTAAAGCATAAAACAGGTCAAAAATATGAAAACAAATAAACATTTTCTAAAAATGTATGAAAATTGTTTGATGACATTTTAGCTTGTGGTTAGAATTAGAAAAATAATAATAATAAATAAAAATAAAATTGAGCAGATAGTTGGAGAGTTGTGTATTGCAACAACCGTTATGTAAAATAGTTACTGCCTCGCATGATATGATTAAGTTAATGCGCAACAAAAGTGCGACTAAAAGCCATTAGTATTATTATGCAAAGGCTAGTTTTTTCTACTATTGTGTATAACAATATGGCAAGAGACAGTTGCAGATCACAAAGACAAAATTAGAGATGTTGATTAATTATGCAAGCCTATTATAGAAGTAACTAGGAAAAGACTAATGTGCCTAAAGATTAAAGATCATCTTATAAGGAATCAAAATATGTCCAAGATTGTCACACCCTAAAAATGGCTCAGCGGAATAGCATTTACGGGGTATGACTTCATAATCAAGAACATAAGGTGTCTAAATAGAGAAATACTAAAATGCATAGTATACGATGGATCATAGTCGCAAAATCCCACAACCGGGATAAGTACAAAATCTAGAATCTAAACATAAGTCTCAAAGTCAAACTACATCATAAGGAAAAGTCAAACTGCAACTCCTCGGGATACACCCCGGGAGGGTCTTGTCTTAAGTCTTGCTAAGCCAGGCCAATACTCAACCTTCTAGAGAACTTCAATAACACCTGAAAATGGATACTCGAAAACGTCAACATAAAGTTGGTGAGCTCGTAGGTTTAAGAGTTAAACCACGAAGCTGTGAACAATTTAGAATAGGACAATAGTGAGCATGATATACAAATATAAGCACCAACTGAAACCACGATGCATGCAACAACTGAACCTCACAAATGTCACGTGTACACGATCTCCAATAATTCCGATAGTACTATCAATGCTTCGGCTCCAAACGGAGTTAAACAGTTGCGCACAAATGAACACACAATAAGATCACACAGAAAGCACATATTGCAATCAAACGCACATAATTGTCCAAACACATAAAAGTAGTAGATCACACCATAAAAACAGTTTAAAACATCATTTGAGTACCATTTTCTCCAAGGAAAATATTAGAAAAAGGGGCTACGAAAACTCACCTTAGAAGATAGCAACGAACAATAACTTAGGTAACATAAATAGTGTCAAGAAGCAAGGCACAACGATACACGATCGGCACAACCTAACAATCATTGTTTGTCTCAGAATATATCTCAAAATAATATAGTGTACATAAGTTTTCAAAAACTAACGTTTTGTAGTTTTCGTGGATGACTCGAATTATTGTTTATAAAAAGTTTAGTATCGAAGTTCGTGTGGTTTTTAGGAAAATGTAGACTCAAAGTAACTCACGCCAAAAGAACGCAGTCAAAGAAATATTGGAAGGACGACACAAAGAAATAATGAGAAGAAAAGAATAAAATTAAGGACAACGAAAAGGATCCGTTGATAACATGTTTCAGTGTTCTAACCCATAACCCAAATAGCTTATAAAACGTTGCGGTTTTAGAAGGAATCGTACATTTGATGAAAAGTGCACCATGTTAATAATTAAGAAAGTAGAAAAGTTTATAACGTTTGCAAATCGTAATGGTTTAAGTCATAAATTAGTTTTTATAAAATTTTGGACATGATGCGTCTGATTATATAACATTTCCAAGTCGTTACGACTTTTGAATAACAATTTTATTTATTACATTTCACCAATTTGAATACAATTTATTCAAGTTTTATATAATTTTTACAAGTTTTAATTATTTATTTGTTCGTTATCATTCGCTTGAATATTAGTGTCGGGTTTATCGACCATTTTGTGTCCGAAGTACAAAATTGTCCATAAGGCCATCACCTAATACCGTAAATCCAATAACGAGCAATCCAATGTCATCCAAGCATAGGTTTATGTAACAATGTCCAATACCCATAACAATATCCAAGTATTCCCAAATAGCATCCGAAACATCATCGACAAAAACAAAGATATAAATCAAGTTAGTATGCGAAAAAGGAAATAAATCGTTATATTAAGTAAGGGAAGAAAATGAAATAAAAGACCAAGTGTATTGGGCTTAGGCCCAAAACTAATCTTACACAACTCATGGGCGCACTTTGGGCTTACAGGCCCAAAGCTACCAATCGCAAGACCACGCATGGGATAACTAGCCCGATCGACTAAACCAAGTAAGTCCAAGTCCGAAACCAACTTGAACTTGACACACACACACACGAGGTTTTCTAACCTTGACCCCGACTTGACACAAAATTGAAAAGTACACGACGAGGTTTTCTAACCTCATTACCTTACCGAGTGACAAACAATATTAAACCCATCTCGACTTAATCTACCCGACTCACAACAACTCGAGTCCGTGCTCCCTTGAGCCACGACTCGTACCAAATGACACCACGACCTTGGCTCTATGCCTTGGTTACCAAAACTCGTGGCCGTGACTCCCCGAGAGTCACGGCTCATACCAACGAGCCTAATAACGTTACCTCGGCTCAAACAACCCAAAACAACAACGCACCATATACTAACTGTTAACGGCAAAAAAAAACGCAAACAAATCAATACCGAACATCAAAATAAATACGCAACTCAAACAACCCTTACGAGGGTATTACCCAACCAAACGCGCCATGTTCAAAACAGAATTCCAACTAAACGACTATCATATATCGACTAGGACAATCAACTCAAAACATCAAACCACACTCACGGGTACAAAACTAACCCAACACTAGGCCGTGACTCCCTTGAGTCACAACTCAATCCTATTCGAGCCTCCAAACCCTCGGCTAACACAAACACGCAACCAAAAAAACTTCCAAACTTCAAAAATAAACACGCAAGGATGATTAAGAACTCAATAATAACCAATAAATACAAGGTATATAAACACAGCCACGAGTCAAGTGACTCAGTGGCGAGTCAAATGAGTTAGGCGTTTAAACTTTAGATCCACACGGTTTAGGTTAGAAAACGTTAGTTTTAATATTTTTTAACCCGAAAATCGTTAGTTTTAAATTATCAGTTGGTTAGGGTTTTGAATAAATTGATGAAAATAACAGATAACGGCGAGTGAATCTTACCAAACGAAGTAGTAGAGGTGGGAAAAGTGGCGGCTCACGGCGATATGTGGTGGTGAGCGGCGGTGTTACTCCAAAACAATCCAAACGTGCTCCTTTTGAGCCCAAGTGCTCCAGAAATACTCCCCGTGTCTCGATCTACGCGACAGTTAGCAAGGTTGGGTGGTCGGAAATTGGCCGAAAAATTTTGACGACGCCGGAATATAACTCCGGTGAGTGTGGTATCAACAATGGGTGATAAAAGCCTAACATTTTTCATTTTTCATTTTTCATACACTATCTTTGACCACCATTGTGCTTTTTACACGGAAATTACAACCGAAAGACAAATACTTTCTTAACAAGAAAAAGAAATTTTCAAAAGCAGTTTAGCACCGCCGTTATGTACGAGTCCATGCTAAAAATCACAAAACCAAGCTAGAAATATCGATAAGTGACATGAGTGATGCGACAATTATTTTTAAACGATACATATATACACAACAAGGGCAAAAAAACACAAATCAATAATGCCTCTAGCCGTATTTTGTCTAAAAGTATACATCGCTACTGCAATATTTTGTCAAAAGTAATACATCGTTGTCACTATGCGCGAGTACTCATCTACAAACAATAAAAGGATTGTACTGTTACGTATCTAAAAAGTAGATTGCCTGTTTACCCCTTCTATAAACTTCGTTCTTGGTTGTTTCTTTGCATAGTCTTGTGCAATTTCATATGTTATTCATAAGAAAGTACTTCACACACGTTTAGTGTATCACGTTTATATTTATTTATTTTTTAATGTCTTTTTATACTATTATTTTTTATCAATCTATTAGTTTGTGTTGCATCTATTTATCTATTCTATGATTCTATCATATTTTTGTGCATGTGTAATATAATAAACAAAAGCATGCATGGAATTAACCCGTCTATCGGACGGGCCTTGTATCTAGCGGTAATATATACATATGAGCTCACAAGTAATTCTGAGAAACCCACTCAAATAACTACCTAAACCACTTATGAAAACGAGGAAGATGCAGAAAATTAAAAATATTACATACTTAAAGCACTAAATAGAAAACATTATTGGAACAATGAGTGGGAAAATTAGGCTTAGCCGTTACAACAAGCAGCACTCTCAAAACTTCAGCGCGGTTTGCTTTCTTGAAACGTCATTTTAGTACTACAACCTGAGGAGGATTCCCAATCATATGGGATTAATGGTACCTCATAAAGATCAGATTCATCAACTTCTAGGACCAAGCTTCTAGTTTCCTCATTTGTTTGTTGTTGACCCCATAGATGAGTTTTAAGCTTCTTTAATCCCTCTAACTCCATTGCTACCTCTTTCATTGTAGGTCTATCGTTGCAATGTACGTTAAGGCATCTCTTTACCAAGTCACCTACTACTTGCAATTGCTCAAGAGTTCCTTCACGTAAAACTCTTGGTTCAACAATTTCAAATAGGCGGTTTTCTTCCATCGCCTTGACAAAGTATGTTGCTAAATTCTTTTCATCATTAGACCTATTTGCACATAGGGGTTTTTGCCCAGTTATGAGTTCTGCAAGGACAACTCCAAAGCTATATACATCGCTCTTGTCGGTTAATTGGCTTGTGTAGAAGTACTCAGGATCAAGGTAACCTAGAGTGCCTTGAACAAGAGTAGTAACTTGATCGTGATCTAACGGGACTAACCTTGAAGCACCAAAATCTGAAAATTTTGTGGTGTAGTGATCATCTAGCAATATATTAGTAGACTTGACATCTCTATGTATGATAGGCATAATGGCTTGTGAATGAAGGTATCCAAGTGCGCCTGCGGTTTCAGAAGCAACTCTTAGTCGATTCTCCCATGATAACCAACTCATTCCACCCGATCTTTGATGTATATGATAGAAAAGTGTGTTATTAGAGATGAACTCATAAACTAGTACAGGGACCTCCTCCTCCAAACAACAACCTAAAAGCTTTACCACATTTCGATGGATAACTTGTGTAAGGATCAGGACTTCATTGATGAATTGTTCTGATTGGGTTTCATCCACTAATTTAGACTTCTTTATTGCAACAACACGTTTATCTGGTAAAATTCCTTTATACACTACACCATAACCACCTCGTCCAATAATTCGCTCCTCGGAATAATTGTGAGTTGCTTTTCGTAGTTGCTCTGTGGTAAACATAATCATTGCCTCATTAGTCCCTGGTGCATTAAGCTTTTGTTTCAGTAAGACACCACCATTTTGCTCAAAGAACTTTTCTCGTAGCATGATTAGTTTCCTTTTTCTTATTCCAAAGAAAATTCCAGTCACTCTAGATAATATTGCCAGTGAGCCCAACACAAGAGCTATATGGAAAATAAAACGAAATTATTATTAGAAAATAAAATATAAACTCTATCTATTTTTTATTGTCTTAACATATGGTATCAATGAGTGTTTAAACATTATGACATTGTTTAATTGTCTTCCTAATCATATACAATTAAACATGCACTAGTCATATTGAATCTTTGAAATGGTAAAATTTAACATATATGTTACTTAATTATATGAAAAGTACCTAATGTGAATATCATGACCGGGAATTTTGATCCCTTAGCAATAGGCTGGCATCCATCTGGTGTTTTAGCATTACCGGTGTATCCTGGCCAACATGTGCAATTGTAACTTCCTGCTGTATTAATGCAATGTCCATAACAGCTGATATTGCTTTTGCCGTCACACTCGTCGATGTCCAGCAATGGAAACTCTCGCAAATTAGAACAAGGAGGTTTTTGGGACACATTTTTAGTCTATAAATTATAAGCACAATATAATATTCTAGCTAGATAATTTTCTAGTCAATGATAACCAGCTGGTAATTAATACTTTAATCGTTGTCGGTAGACTCGTTAGGACTATAATATCCTTATTTTTATACAAAATCTTGCATTGTAATGAAAATAGTCTTTAGAGACTATTAATATATGCAATCAGAAAAGACTTTAGAGGCTACTATTAGTATTGAGATATATGGTCATCAAAGACACTTTCCTTGCAGTGGATATTATAGAAACTAATTTCGCATTTAATTAGGGAATGCAAACTCAGTGGATAACATATCAATTGATGTAGTTTAGGGAGTAGTTAGAAAAAAATCCGAGTCTGGAAGACTTTTGTAAAACTGCTCGAGTTTAAAGTTTTAGTTATGCCATTTGAACGTACTTTGTAAAGATATAAGCATATATGCAGATCATCACCGAATAAAAACTTTCAGTTAATTGGTATTAGCCATTTAGCCGATAATATGATCATCATTGATTACAAATATGATTATATGAATACCATATTAAATCAATGTTGCACCCAAAAGTTTCAAACCAAACAAAGTGTAAATTTAAACATACCATGGCAGCCTGGATCAAGATAAGGATTTCCTTCATAACCTTTATTACAACTGCAACGATATCCACCAACATCTGTATTATTGCATGAGCTATTTCCTTTACACACGTTAGCCTCTGTGCAACTCAGGTTGCTTGCAATTACCCACTCGAGCACAATGGGGACAGTTGACTTTGTCCTAGTATAAAACTCAGAAACATTGGATAAATCTTTTGCACCTTGAAACTGAATACTCTCCTCCTCACCGAGAAATCCAAATCCACAACGATTGAAGGACCAAACTCTTGTATGGTTTCTTAAGGAAGAAAGTGTAGAATTAAAGGTTTTGAGGCCCTTTGGTATCGATGTCTGACAACACCCGATTCCTGAGCAGTATCCACTAGGCACATCTTCTGGTCTGCAACATAATCCTAAACAGCCACTTGAGAAGTCACCACCATTTGTCCCTGTGATCAATGCAAAATCATCGCATCCGGTGACTGTGAATTTATTCTTTTGGGAAAAAGTGAAAGGTGTAGTCCTTAAGTTAGTCCACGCATAAGAGTCGTCAATTACACCTCCAGATTGGTTGTAGCATCTATATGCAACAACATTGGATACCCACATCTCAAAACCTGAAATCTTGTATATTTGGATTTTTCCTGAT
Source organism: Chrysanthemum seticuspe (assembly GCA_019973895.1). NCBI lineage: Eukaryota > Viridiplantae > Streptophyta > Magnoliopsida > Asterales > Asteraceae > Chrysanthemum > Chrysanthemum seticuspe. Next base: position 105,991,737 of record BPTQ01000002.1, read on the forward strand.
TTGACAAATAGCCTTGGGGGATCGTAAGTCGTGTTGCAAGTTAGATCAAACGATTCATCTATGGAACAACCGGAGCCTACGCCTATACCAAAAGGGTAAGCAACCGTCAAATTTCCGCATCTTGTTTGGCAGCCTGACTTTGCAACATTGCTCGAGCCACTTTGAATATTTTCAGCTTCAGGCGATGGCAATGAGACAATTGTCAAAGGTAAGGTATATAGTAGAAGCGTGAAAATACGTAGCATGTTGCTATTTTTCTTGGTTCTATGTGATGAGAAAAGTTCAATACAGAACAGGTAAAAAAAAAGTACAAACCAGCGCATCCTGGCCATTGATCTGAGTTTAATCTAACGGTTGGATCTTTTCCATTCATCCCATTTAATTTATATAGAGGGGTAGGTTGGTCCATTTACACTCACAAACAAACCCATTGATCTGAGCCTTTAAACAAGCTCTGCACTTCTCCACCGCCTTCATCATCGGAATCACCGCCGTCACCGGACGCATCATTGTTATTAACAATAAACGACGAGTTGCTCGAATTACGATCATCATCATCACTGTTGGATCTGATGGATCAGTTGGATCTGATCAAATCGTTCGGTTGAGTATGAACTACTCCCTATATGCCCTGGAGAAGAGGAGTTGATACGCAGACCCTTGCTATGGAAGTTAGCCAAATGATTACACAAGGCATGTGGGAACGAGATTCTCCTCTTCTGCAGCTGCCTCATTTCACTAAAGATCTGGCAAAATGATGCAAAGAAAATCCTGGAAATAGTATCGAGTCTGTGTTTGATCTGTTGGCGATGGAAGACGATGAGAGACGGGAGTTGTTACAAATGTTAGATGCACAGCTGATGGATATCGCAAAGTTTTGTAACCGTTATCCTAATATTGATTTGACCTATGACGTGTTGGATAGTGATAACATTGGGGCTGGGGATGACATCACGTTGATGGTGACAATTAAAAGGGATCTAGTGGTTAGGAAAGAATTGTGTATACATTTGGTAACTTGAGCTATATTTATTGTTTTTTCTCCGACATAAATAGCATTTTTTTACCTTAAATTACATGTAATTTTTCGAAGAATCACATGATTGTTTTAGTGCATCACATGTGATTCTTTTTTAACGTGATTTTTTTTGTGGATCACATGTGATTCTTTTGGTGAATCACATGTGATTCTTTTTTAATGTGATTTTTTTGTAGATCACATGTGATTCTTTGGTGGATCACATGTGATTTTTAAAAAATAATAAATCACATGTGATTTTTTTGGTAGATCACATGTGATTCTTTTGGTGGATCATATGTGATTTTTTAAAAATAATAAATCACATGTGATTTTTTTTTTACGGATCACGTGTGATTTGTCTGGACGAAAATTTTGAAAAAAAAATTCTTCGAAACTATATAAAAGTGCATATCTATAGAAAGATGATTTTTTTCTCGTCGCGATGGTGTATTTTTTGTAGCTTGAAGATTTACCGTTTGCAAGATATGTTGTTTTTAAAAAAAGGATGAAAAGTGGGTTTTTTTATTAAATGAGTTAGATGACTATTTTGCCCTCCTTTTATTATTTTTGATTTAATCATTACCGTTAGATGAAATTAAAATGAAATGATAGGATTTAATTATTTGTTCTTTTTATTTTTCTTGTTTGTCATTGATCTCAACTCGTCTACATTAAGGAAGATCAACGATTTCGTCTTAAGAAGACTTGGTATATTAACAAAACATTAGTATTTTATTATTGAGATGATCATTAAAAGAATAATGAAGACTTGGGTGACTTTGTATAAAGAAGACTTGGTATTCTGGCAGAACCCTATAATGTTATTCTTTCAAAGGGTTAATAGACAAAGATGTCACTAAACTTTCAGAAATATTTGTCCTAAGTCACTAATGTTTGTATTCTGTCATCTAGGTCACTATACTTTACGTAACCGGTTATCGTGGATACCAATAGGGAAACAACCGGTTGTTACCGGTTAAGGTATACTCGATAGTTTTGGCACATGTTATCTAAGGTACTAAACTTTGCGAAAAATTTGTCCTAAGTCACTAATGTTTCATTCCTGTCATCTAAGGTACTAAACTTTGCGAAAAATTTGTCTTAAGTCACTAATGAAAATTTTGTCCTAAGTCACGAGTTTTGTCCCATTTTTTACGTCCGTTTTTATACGTTTTTATGTTTTCATCCGTTTTTATACGTTTTTGTCCGTTTTTATATGGTTTTATACATTATTTATACGTTTTTTTCGTTTTCATCCGTTTTTATTCGTTTTAATCCTTTTTTATACGTTTTCGTCCGTTTTTCTTACGTTTTCGCCTATTTTCTTATGTTTTCAAACATAAAAAAGGGACGAAAACGAATGAAACATAGAAAAACGGGCAAAAACATAAGAAAAATGGACGAAAACGTAAAAAACAGACGAAAACGTATAAAAACGGATGAAAACGAATAAAAACGTATGAAAACGAATAAAAACGTATAAAAAATGTACAAAACCATATAAAAACGGACAAAACGTATAAAAACGGATGAAAACATAAAAATGTATAAAAACGGACGTAAAAAATGGGACAAAAACGGACGAAAACATATAAAAACGGACAAAAGCGTAAAAAACGAACAAAAACGTATAAAAATGAATAAAAATAAATAAAAACGTATAAAATGTGTATAAAATCGTATAAAACGTAAAATTTTAAAGGTTCAGTAACATGTGCCACAACTCGTGACTTAGGAAAAAATTTCATTAGTGACTTAGGACAAATTTTTAGCAAAGTTTAGTACCTTAGATGACAGGAATGAAACATTAGTGACTTAAGACAAATTTTTCGCAAAGTTTAGTGACTTGTTTGTATAGGTTTAGTTATGTATTGGCCACAACCGGTTACCAATCCTTCGAGTGACTAGGGTGACACTTATAAAAAGGTTTAGTAACATATGTGAAAAACCCGTGAAGTATAGTGACCTAGATGACAGAATACAAACATTAGTGACTTAGGACAAATTTTTTTGAAAGTTTAGTAACATTTTTGTATATTAACCCTTCTTTCAAACTGTCTTATCTTATACTCCGTATAAATTAATTTCAACTCTTAGATCATGCTTAATGCGTAGGGATGAGTTATTAATACGGTGGCTATGTTTTTATTCATACGGGGGCTATTTTTTTTTTTTTTTTTTTTTTTTTCTTTTTTATTTTTTTTTTATTTTTATAATTTTGTTTATATCAAAAAGCTATAAACCTGAAAATGCGGAACTGTAAATATAAAGTTTAATAAGCCAAACGCTTGAAACTGTCAAAAATACGGAACAAAAACTGACAAAAAAACTGTGTTGTACTGGAAAAAGCGGGGGGACAAAAGGGAATATTCCCTGTCAGCTACCCACTAGCCACCGTATGAATAGTATGACCCGCCAATGCGTAATGTTCATCAAATCTGCCACGTTTAGGTTACTGTCACATCATCATACTCATCAATATTAGACGTAGCAGACTAGCAGTAACCACCAAACCTTTGTTAAAACAAAATTATTGTATATAATAAAATTAAACTTTTATTAATAGTAACTAAAAGCATTGGAAAATTTTAAAGGGTTTTGGCCGTACAATAGCAACGTACTTTTTCAAATGTACCGATCTAGTACGCGTACTATTTTTTGTTCCACTTAATGTAACGAACTTTCAACTTTTGTTCCATTCTACCCATAAGATGACCGGCTACCGGGAAAAAAGTTTGGAAACCGGCTATGCATCATACCTGAAATTTTTTATTAAGGGTTTTGGCTGTATAATAGCAACGTACTTTTTCAAATGTACCGATCTAGTACGCGTACTATTTTTTGTCCCACTTAAAAACGTACTTTCATTTTCACACGTTTTTGTCCGTTTTTGCCCGTTTTCGTCCGTCTTTGCACATTTTCACACGTTTTTGCATGTTTTTCATCCGTTCTCACACGTTTTTGTTCGTTTTTACACATTTTCATTCGGTTTTACATGTTTTCGCCTGTTTTTGCACATTTTCGTCCATTTTGCACGTTTTCATTTGTTTTTGCACGTTTTCGTTCGTTTTCGCACGTTTTCGTCTGTTATCGCACGGTTTTGAACTTTTCTGCCTGCTTTTTTGCATGTTTTCGTCCGTTTTCTTCTATTTTTGCATGTTTTCGCACATTTTCATCTGTTTTCGCACGTTTGAACGTTTTCGCACGCTATCGTCCATTTTTGCACGTTTTCGTCCGTTTTTGCTCGTTTTCGCCCGTTTTTCCACGTTTTTGTTCGTTTTTATGAATTTTTATTCGTTTTTACATGTTTTCGCCTGTTTTTGCACATGTTTGTCCGTTTGTGCACAATGTGCAAAAACAGATGAAAACGGGCTAAAACGGACGAAAACATGCAAAAACAGATAAGAACATGTAAAAACGGATGCAAACGTGCAAAAATGGATGACAACGTGCGAAAACGTTTAAAAACGTGCTAAAACAGACGAAACGTGCGAAAACATACAAAATAGACGAAAACGGATGAAAATATGGAAAAATAGTCGAAAACGTGCAAAGACGGGTGAAAATGTGTAAAAATATGCAAAAACGGACAAAAACATGCAAAATGTGTAAAAACGCACGTAAACGTGCAAAAACGGAGGAAAAATGTGCAAAAACAGGTGAAAACATGTAAAAACGAATGAAAATGCGTAAAAACGAACAAAAACGTATTAGAACTGATGAAATCATGCAAAAACGTGTGAAAATGTGCAAAAAAGGGACGAAAACGGGCAAAAACGGATGAAACATGCCAAAACGGACAAAAACGTTCAAAAACATGCGAAAACAGATGAAAATGTGCGAAAACGAACGAAAACGTGCAAAAACATACGAAAACGGATGAAAACGTGCGAAAACATTTAAAAACGGACGAAAACATGTAAAACGGATAAAAACGTGCAAAACGGACAAATAAGTGCAAAAATGGGCAAAAAATTTTTGGTGCCGGTTAAACAAGTTTGGTGGGGTAGAATGGAACAAAAAATGAAAGTACGTTACATTAAGTGGGACAAAAAATAGTACGCGTACTAGATCGGTACATTTCAAAAAGTACGCTGCTATTGTACGGCCAAAACCCAATTTTAAATCACTAGTCAGTACACGTAAAAAATTAAGAGAAAATTACCAAAATGGGACTTTTTTCTAAGCATGGTCCGTTTTTTAGACTTTTTTCTAGGCTCTTTCCCAAAAGAGCCACGCTCAACTGCTCAACTCCACCACTTTAGTGACAAGTGTCATGTGGTAGGTAGACATGTTTTTTTATTTTTTCTTAAATAACAAATTTGCCCACTATATAAATACTTTTTATTTATTCTCTCTCTTCAATTATTGTAGTTCTTCATCACCTACATGAATCTGTTTGTTTTTTTTTCCTTCGATCCCATCTTGTTGTACTGGAATTGTGCTTGAGGAATTGTTCAACAGTTTGATGCATCTGTTGCGCGGGGCCTAGCTTACTATACTGGTATTCTTTGAAAATAGCATATAACGTGTTGAGAAATACTTCATATAAAATGAAATAGCATATACACTAGTATTCTTATTCTTCTATCTCTAAAGTCAACAACTATGAGAAAATATTAAGTAATTAGGAAGTGTTTCACCAATCGCCATAAATGCATTGAGTGGTTTAATTTCCGACGAGATCTCATAGCAGCAGTAGCAGATTCCGGCGAGATTTTTTAGATTCCGGTCACAGATTTGAATGATACACAAATGGAAACTCGAATAAGTCTCATGGTTACGCGTTCTCTTGATTCGCTACGTGAAGTGTTCAAGTCATTAGTTGTTGAAAAAGTTTCGGTCACAGATCTGAATGATTCCGGCGAGATTCCGGCGATAGCAGCAGATTCCGGCGAGATTTTAAAGACGAGGCGTGGTTTTTACCATCAATCTTGTTAGTTATATGTATTTTTTTTACTATCAATTTTAAAGACGATGCGTGGTTTTTATCATCAATCTTGTTAGTTTCGGTCACAGATCTGTTTGTTAGTTATATGATTCCGGCGAGATCTAAATGTTCTTGTGTTTCACCATCAATCTTGTTAGTTATATGTATTTTTTTTTTTTTGATGCGTGGTCTTTTTTTTTTTTTTTTTTTTTTTTTTTTTTTTTTTTTTTAAAGGCTAGTTTTAGTATTGACTTGTTAAAAGGCTAGTTTTTTTTTCAACACGTTATCTTTGATATTATATGAAGTATTTCATTTTTTCTTCCTTAAATCTTAGTGGTAATAAGCACATTATTACTATAATACTAGTGTAATATGATATATTAATTTTTGTAAGTATAGATAATTTTTGTGGTTGAGCAGTGGTGGTGGTGGTGGTTATGGACTGCTAAGGTGGTGAGCAGTGGTAGTCAATCAGTTGAGCAGCGGTGGTGGCGGTGGTTATGGACTGCTAAGGTGGTGAGCAGTGGTGGTGAGCAGTTGAGCAGTGGTAGTCGAGCAGTTGAGCAGCGGTGGTGGTGGTGGTTATGGACTGCTAAGGTGGTGAGCAGTGGTGGTCGAGCAGTTGAGCAGTTGAGCAGTGGTAGTCGAGCAGTTGAGCAGCGGTGGTGGTGGTGGTGGTGGTGGAGATATGGCCGGATCTTTTCCCATGGCCGGATCTTGGATTGAGGTTGAAGAGAGAGAGAAAAAAAAATTAGAAAAAATGAAATATGTGGTGTCTTTTATATGTGTGTTTGAGGGCAAATTTGTCATTTAAGAAAAAATAAAAAAAACATGTCTACCTACCACATGACACTTGTCACTAAAGTGGTGGAGTTGAGCAGTTGAGCAGTTGAGCGTGGCTCTTTTGGGAAAGAGCCTAGAAAAAAGTCTAAAAAACGGACCATGCTTAGAAAAAAGTCCCATTTTGGTAATTTTCTCAAAAATTAAATTATATTAAGCTACACATGAATGCTTCACAGTCCATCAATGAAATGTGATTGAAAATGTCAAGTGGAGCCATAAATAATACTCCGTAGTGACTCGATATTTGACCAGTGACTCATTGTAAATTACAATGAGAGAAGCTACGTTCACAATAATTTTTACACAAAATGATTCACATAATGATGTGACTTGTTCATTTTTTTCATTTTTTTCATTCAATATAATTAAACAATTGAGAGAGAAACATTTGAAACTATTTGAATGGACAAGTAAGGTTGCCCACTCATTATGTAATTTGTTTAAATAAATAAATAAAAAATACACTCATTATATAAATTTTATTGTGTAAAATTTATGTAAGCATAACATTTTGGTACAAGTTTTTCCTCAGTTTAATGAAGCAATATGGTGTGGACAAGAAATTATACTTTAACTACTAGTTGGAAATTTTGTGTCTAACTGCGTAGACCGATTTAGGACATCAATCATTTTAAACAGTCAAATGAACACTTAACTCAGCCCTATAGTGTCTCGTTATTAGTACGTAGCTCTATGAACTTTTCGATTCTAGTCTTGTGTGTATGTATGAGTCCGCATAGCAATTTGCCATGTCTAAGAACCATGAATAACGTCAAGAATTATGGACCAATTGTTTTTAGCAACCTCACAATGAGTTTATGCATGTGTATATATCAAATATGTGTCTTTATATGTAAATATTTGTCGCACTTATGTATTTCATGTTGGTGATTTTGCATCACCGATATTATTTAAGTGTAATGGATTGACTTAGGTGACAAATGTGTAATCTTGATAAATGTTCAACAAGTCAGGGTTGTGCGGAGTGCACACTTATATGACGTTATTATGATTATCATTCGGGGGTGAAGCCCCGAATGACGGGGGTCCGGGGGCAGCGCCCTGGTAGCAGGGTCCAAGGGGCGGCAGAAAATAAAATTTTCGGTTATTTACCCCTTATTTTTAATTGTTTCGATGGTTATTATAACTGCCATAGCAGTTATAACCGACAGTTAGTTTTGGTCATATGTATGCATTGTCCTGGTTCGGTTTCACAACTTAAAAAATCATGTTCTCATTTCAATATCTGAGTTTTATCTGATTTAAGATTTTGGTAGAACCACCGAAATACTTCAATCTGAAAGTGTTTGTTAATACAAATAAGACGTAAAACGTTTATTTATATTTTACGATATTCTAATGTTTTGTCGATAACAAACGTAAAATCATTTTAACGAAACAAATAAAATACGTAAATAGTTTGAGCCAATAGTTTACTAACACACTTACGTTTTCATATAAAACACTAAACAAGCAATAGTGTTCTCATGTTATAGTAATGCATATGTACAACAGCTAGTGTTTACATAATGGGTCGATATATACATACTTAGTATGTATTATAATGGGTAATTGATGAGTGTCTAAATACTCATCATTTTTATACCTTTTAAACTGCAAAATCATCTGAAAACACTCAGAAATGCTTCAAAATGATAAAAATATCACAAATCAGTGTTTTATGTGTTTTAAATGCAAAAATATCAAAATCAGATGAAAAACATATCAAATTTGCAAAAATTGCAGTTTCAGTCCCCCAAGTTTCAAAAATTGTCAAAAACAGTCCCTGAGCTCATAATTTCAAAAGAAAAATCATCAAAGGTCCTTTTTAAATCATAACTTGTCAAATTTAGTCCTTTGGTGAAAACTATCAAAAGTTTGAGAAAATTACAAAAATGGTCCTCCAAGTTTGAAAATTGGCAGAATTGGTCCCTGGAAAATCTGAAAATGGCAACTTTGGTCCTTGCATTATTAAACTTTGTCATTTTTAGTCCTTTGAGCAACTTTACAGAATTGGCAGGAATGGTCCTTGAGTTTTCAGAAATTACACATTAGTCCTTGTCATTTATTAAGCCAACAAGCCAATTTGGACCCTTGAACCCTTGAACCCTTTGAACCCCAGCCATAACCTTTTGGACCCTTTGCTTTTTGACCCCTCCTTCTATTATTAACACTGGTCAACCATTGCAGTCAAACAAACACCCAACTTGGCGCCCAATTTTTCTTCCCCTCCACCTGCCTCTGCCTGAAAATCCTCAACCTCCCATCCCCCCAGCTCACCCTTATCACTCCCTTGTCTCCTCCACCTCAACACAAAACAAAAACCATTTATTACCTTCACCCTCCTAAACACTCAACTCCTACACCTGGCTAGCACTTTTGGCGCCAAAATGATCAAACGGCTAGAATTGAGTCAAAGCATCCAAAGGACCAAAATGTTGGTGGGATCAAGTCAGAGACATGTGGGAGGATGTTTGATATATATAAGGAGCAGAGAGAAGCAAAGGAGAGTAGTAGAGAGTAGTTTTTAGATTTTATCTTAACATGTCGTTTTTAATTTAAAATCTTTAAATTAGTGTAAAACCTGTAATATCTTGTTTCTTTGTATCAATCTAAGGTATTTGTATCATTATAACTTGTTTCCAAGTATCTAATTTCAGTTTTAATAAAAAGTTCAAAGTTTTCATATTTTATCTTGCAAATCTACTTTAAGTGATCAATAAACTTCATCTGAATAATGGAATAAGTTCATTTAAGTTTTTTATAGCTTCTGTGAGCTTATCTTGCATCATCATATTCATTTCATTCACAAAGTACTAAAGTCAACAAAAGTCAACTCTTAGGCTCAAACTGGTGTTGGACATGGTTACTGGTGATGCAGCTATGGAAATGGGTTGATTTAGGCCTAGTGGGTTGATAAATAGGTTAGAGATTCTCTGGTTACTTGGATTCAAGCCATTGTGGCTAAGGATAGTTTGTGAGTTAAATTTAAAGTTTTATTGCATTATCTGTTTTGCAGCTATTAACTGGTTCTAATCTGTTCATTAGGCTTTATTTAAGTTATATTAACTTAGCTTGATCATTACTATATGTTGGTTTAGTAATTTCTTCATTTAATCTTCAAAACAGTTAAATAGGGAGTGTTTGGATTTGAGTCTTAAGCTGCAACAGAAGCTAGCTCAGTGGTTGATCTTTATTGTTTCATGTTTGTTTAGTATAAATATGCTCAATTGAGTCTTGGTTAGGTCTGCAACATCACAGAAAGTCAAAACTTCCTTTGCATCTGTCTATCTGTCTTACTGTTGGAAACTTTAATTAGCAAACTTGTGATTTGTGTTTAAAAGTCTCAAACTAAGCTTGAATCATGTCCATTACACCTTATAACATCAACTTCAGTCAGGAAATTGGATCCAAAGTTGGAAAAAGTCAACTTCTCATCATTTCATCAAAAGTCAAAATATGAAAAACAGGTTTTGAGCCAACTGATGGAGATTTTTCATTGATTCATTTGTGGGTCAAATTTAATGAGGTTTGGTGTTTCAAAAACTTCAACTGGTTCTCTATCTTATTAGCATTTTTGTGAATTTTTACAACTATTTTATAAGATTCAAACAAACTTGTACTTTAGGTCTTAATTCCCCTGCTCCACTGAAACTCAGTTGACACTGAGTTTCTCAGTTCTTGCAGATAGTGCACAGAGCTCATAAGAGCTTTCCATGGTCTGATTTTTGGCACAATTGTAGCTAGCCAGGTGGTCTATAGGACTGCATAAGTGATTTTTGGTTTTGCTTATTGGATAAGCTGGTGTATAAGCTTAAACAGTAAGGGTGTTTCACTGTTTTGCTTAGAATAAGCAGTTGGTATAGATCTTTGTTCTGAGCTTGTAGCTTGTTAGGATTAGGTTTCATTAGTTGCTTTTAGCTTATTTTAGCCTATTTTAGCTTCTGTCACTGTTTGGTTGCCTATTTAGCTTATTTGCTTATTTTAGTAGCTTATTTCATTAGCAGTTACACTATAACTTTTATATTTCACACATAAGCTACTAGTTTCTTATTTTTCATAGATTCTTATTATCATTTTAGAATTTCCCTGAGATTTTCACAATTTTTGGTCATCATTAGCTATTTTTCTCATTTTAAAGTAGTTTTTAATCAATTTTTAATAGCTTTTAATACAAATAATTAAGAAAAGTCTCAAAAAAATAATTTTTCATTTTTCTTAAGTTAAGATAAATATAAAAGTAATAAAAAGTATTTTTCCATAATTTTCTTAGTTTAAAAAGTATTTTTTAGCATTTTAATTAGTTTTAAATAGTTTTAAATTAATAATAAATACATAAAAAGTCTAAAAAATATATTTTCAGTTTTAAAATTAGTTTTATCATATTTTAGATTTTTCTAAGTCTTAATTTTATTTTTCTAGTCTTATTTTGTATTTTCTTTTATTTTAGAGTATTATTAATTAGTTAAAAATAGTTTTTAATTAATAATAATTAGGTAATTAGTTATAAAAATAATTTTCTTTTTTTAAAAATTTTCTTTTATCATTAGGATTGTAAAAATGTATTTTTCATATTTTTAGGATTTATATTGTATAAGTTTCACGTTTTATTTTGTACGTTTACGTTATTTTTATTTAAACGTAAGTTTTTAGTTTTAGGTTTTAAACGTTCATCACTTTAAAAATAGTGATAGCGTTTATTTAATATCTTTTATCTTTTTAATTTTCTTAATTTGCATTTAAGTCGCTTTATTTTATAACATTTTCCAGTAGTGTAATATTCAATCCTAATCCTTTCTGATCACTATCATTAGTGATCATTCTATCGTCTGAATCAGTGTTTAACACACCATTGAGTCTCCGTGGGACATAACGACCCGGGAATTCATTGTATTCCCTGATCTTCATTGTATTTGTGTCTGAGCTGTTTCAAGTCTGTTTAGACTTGACGGTTCACCACAGATCAGTAATAGAATGGGTAGAAGTCTAAGTATTTGACCCATTGACTAAATACATTGAATGTAGTTGGGTAAAACCCAAAGTCCATGACCCATACCCATGGAGCATGATCCATAACCCATGACCCATTGCATGACATCATGCATAAGTCATAATGGGTATTATCCATGACCCATGGAGCTAACACATGACCCATTGACTAGATGCATTGCATTTTCTAGATACATTGTATCTATTTGGATACACATGATCCAAAGTCCACAACCCATGACCCATGATCCATGACCCATAACCCATTTAAGGGGAGCGTCCTACGGATCCCCAGAAATACACTGGACGGATCCCTCATGTAAGGGATTCGTGGAACAGTAGTGATTTTTCCTCTATAAATAGTGAGTCATTTCTTCATTGTAACTTAAACCTTTCACACACATTCTCTCTTAGTGTTGTAAACTCTCTAACCTCATATCCAAAGGATCTTTCTATGTAGTTTGTGTTTGTTTTGTGTGATTCTCTAGGTTCCTCTTAAAGGCGAGATCACCACCACTTGAAGTCAAGCAAGCTCAAGTCCATGAGTTGCCAAGTTTCGTCATCATCAAAATTACTGAAGTTCTCTTGTTGATAGTTCTTTCTTCCTCCCTAGAAGTGTTGTGTTGAAGACATTGGTGAAAGATGTCTAAAGGGTCAAATCTAAGGCACTAGTGAAAGGTGCCGAAGATTCGTGTCAAAGGCATTAGTGAAGGGTGTCAAAAGTCTATGTTGAAGGCATTAGTGAAGGGTGCCTAGGAGTCGTGTCAAAGGCATTAATGAAAGGTGCCTAGGGTGTACATTCGATATGGTGTGTTGATGTACAAGATAGATCAGTATTGGGTCAAAGGATATTGATATCCTTGTTGATGTTCTTATAAAGAGTGGATCTCCTTATAGATAGGTGTTGTGTAGTGTTGGGTAGTAGTTCCTCCTTTGTAATGGAACTCGGTATCTAGCTTTGTACCGGATAAAGTGCAGGCGACATTGTGATATGTTTGGTTCTACCTCGTGGAAGAACCCGGTGTCTAGCCTTGTACCGGATAAAGAGTAGGCGACGTTGTGAAGGCTTCTCCGCCACAAGGAGTTTGTGTTGTGTAGTGATTACGAACTCTCGAGTAGGTAACTCGGGGATTGGAGTAGGGCAAGGAAGGTGTCCTTGTAGCCGAACCACTATAAATACTCGAGTTGTGGTTTTGTGCTTCTTACTCTTTACTTTTACATTACTTACTTGCGTATTTATCTATCAACATCCAACATACACATTTAATAGATTGACATAAGTCGATCTAAATAGTTTAAAACGAAGTTTTAATCGCTAAAACTATTCAACCCCCCCCCTTCTAGTTTTCCACAATTGGTACCAGAGCTTCGTTACCAAGTTTTTTAGAGTATATTATACTTTAAAAACTTGACACGATCCGTGTTTGATTAAAAACTACAAAGAAGGAAATCTTTTTAAACAAATCTTTATGTTGGATAATGATAGATTATTCTAACAATTTCTTCTTAAAAAATTCTCTTGCTAGGACTCTTCCAAAGTCTTCATTTCTATCCAAAGAAAAATGAAGTCAACATGTGGAAAACTAGAAGGGGGGTTGAATAGTTTTACCGATTAAAACTTGGTTTTAAACTATTTAGATCGACTTATGTCAATCTATTAAATATGTGTGTTAGATTTTGATAGACAAGCATATATAACTATGTAATGAATAGATAAGGAGTAAGAAGCACAAAACCACAACGCGAGTATTTATAGTGGTTCGGCTACAATGACACCTTCCTTGCCCTACTCCACTCCCTGAGTTACCTACTCGATAGTTCGTAAACACTACACGACACCAACTCCTTATGGCGGAGAAGTCTTCACAACGTTGCCTACTCTTTATTTGGTACAAGGCTAGATATTGGGTTCTTCCACGAGGTAGAACCAAACCTATCACGACGTCGCCTACCCTTTATCCGGTATTAGGCTAAATACCGAGTTCCATTATAATGGAGGAACTACTACCCAACACTACAACAATAACTAACCCCAAAGGAGATCCACTCCTTATAACAACATCAACAAGGATATCAATATCTTTTGACCCAATACTAATCTATCTTGTACATCGAACACACCATATCGAATGTACACCTTAGGCACCATTCACTAATGCCTTTGACTCGATCTTAAGGCACTTTTCACTAATGCCTTGTGACTTGACTTCTAGGCATCCTTCACTAATGCCTTTAGCCTTGACTTCTAAGCACCCTTCACTAGTGCTTTCAATACGGATGTTTGACACCTTTCACTAATGTCTTCGTCTTGACCCTTTACACATCTTTCACTAATGTCTTCAACACTACACTTCTTATGAGAAAGAAGAGAACTATCAACAAGAGAACCTCAGTAGTCTTGATGATAATGAAGCATGGCAACTCATGGACTTGAGCTTGCTCGTCTTCAAAAGATGGTGATCTCGCCTTTAAGAGGAACCTAGAGAATCACACAAAAACAAAACTACATACATAGATCACTTGGATCTGAGGTAAGAGAGTTTATAACTCAAAGAGAAAATATATGAGAAAGGGGTGAGAAACAATGAAGAAATGGCTCACTATTTATAGAGGAAAAACAGCTACTGTTCCACGGATCTCACGGATCCCTCACTTGAGGGATCCATCCAGTGTATTACTGGAGATCCGTGGGACGCTCCTCTTTGCCCATGGGTTTTGGGTCATGGGTCATGGATTATGGATCATGGGTATCCAAGTAGATACAATGTATCTACAATATGCAATGCATCTAGTCCATGGGTCATGGATTAAAACCATAGGTCATGGATAATATCCACATATGACATAAGCATGATGTCATGCAATAGGTTATGGGTCATGCTCCATGGGTATGGGTCATGGACTTTGGGTTATACCCAACTATATTCAATGTATTTGGTCAATGGGTCAAATACTTAAGTTTCTACCCATTTATATTACCCATTATAATACATACTAGTTATGTATATATTTACCCAATATGTAAACATTAGTTGTTGTACATATGTATCATAAAATCACTTATACTTGTTTTAGCGTTTTATGTGAAAACGTAAGTGTGTTAGAAAACTATTGGCTCAAACCATTTACGTATTTTATTTGTTTCGTTAAAATGATTTTACGTTTGTTATCGACAAAACATTAGAAGATCGTAAAATATAAATAAACGTTTTTACGGCTTATTTGTATTAACAATCTCCCCCTTTTTGATGATGACAAAACATAAAACTATTTTAAGGAAAAGCTAAAATTTGTAAGAGTTTGAATTTATATTTTTTACTTTCTTCTCCCCCTTTTTGTCGAAACAAAAAGAGCTTTGAAAAGAAACTAACACATCGTTTTAAGGAAAACATGTGAAAAGAAAAAAAAATAATAGAGAGCAAGTGACGGGAATGGTTCTCGTCATAACTCTCCCTCGACGAGTCCATCCCTTTGTGAGGGCGTTAAGTAAAAAAATATTAAGCTAGTTCATTTGCAACTAAGTTTGCAAAAGATTTCGTCTAAGTGACGAATATGCTCCCCCTTGATGATTGCAACTTTGCAAAGTGACGTCATGAAGTGTAATCCTAATATTGCAAGTGATTTTGCAATGTATTGCTTCGGCACAAATCTCCCCCTAGCTTAGTGTGTCAAAGTCTTCATGTGTAAATTGAAAATCTACAAAACAAAGGTTAGAAAACAAGTATATAAGACATAATTTCCTGCAAGTAAGACTCAAGTTAGTAGAAAACTAGTCTTTTGTTGCACGGATCCCACGGTTCCCTCCTTGGAGGGATCCGTCTAGGCAAAACATAGGGATCTGTCTGTCTGTAACTAAAATACAACAAATGTGATGTACCAAAAGATGTTGGCATCAAAATGAGATATGTATTAGACCAATAATCATATACTCGGAACAATATATCAAATATCATGTAATTTCATTTAATAAAACTAGAGATATGATATACATGACTCTAAAAACTAAGAAAATGAGCAATACATGACTTTGAGTTACTAGACTATCTAAGTCGCGCTTGATACTAGGACACCACTAGAATCCTCTAGCTCAAGTTTGTTTAGGTTTAATCTCGTCAAAACGTTCGAGGAGGTGATAAAACATGAATCGTTGATCTTCACGAACTTCATGTATCAAACTTTCAACATGTTGACAATGATAACAATCTTTGTCATGGCTCGTTAGTGGTGATGGAAGAAAGGAAATTGCTTGATGTGAAGGATCAAGTGAGGCGGGTTGAGGAGCCTCAAAAGAAGGAGGGATTGGCGGAGGCGCATTCGAGGATGGCTCAAATAGAAATGATGGTGGTGGTAGAGAGGTGTCAACTTCCATGTGGTCGGGTGGTTGACTTTGATGATTTCTCATAATCCAAAAGGGATTATTTAATGGTGACGGAGAAAAAGACGCCGGAGCTAGTGTTGACTCAACACCTTGATTTTGTTCCACTATTCCTCCCAAGGGGGAGAGAGTTGTCGGTGGTGGAGGATGAGATGGCCTAGGAGGCAAATCCTCTATATTGTAGAGGTGTGGTGATGAGAGTGGAGTGGTGAATGATAGGGCTCTAGGCACCAATGGTGATGGTTTAGTGGAAATGGGTTGTTTGGTTTAGGAGGTATGGTGGTGTTTGGCATTGGTAGTTTTGTGGGAACAATCCTTTTTGGAATTGGTTTGATAGATGGAGGGGAGATCCTACCATTTATGGATTTAACGGGAGATGATTCGGTTGAGGAAATTTCGTGTACAACACGAGCAATTTTCTTGGGTGGTCCTTTGGTGGATGAATTACCACTAGGAGCTTTCCTCATGACGAGATGATTCAAAGAGATTTGTAAAATGTGGTTTATAAAGAAAGAGATTTGGCAAGTGCATTCAAGACTTAAGCCACTAAGATCCCTTGGAATGTGCTGATTAGCATGTACAAAAGTCAACTTCAGAGTTGTACTGATCTAGGATCTTAATTAAGATGAGATGGAGTGTTCAAGTTAGCAAGATGAGCTTGAAATGATTGTTTTAGCTAAAGTTGACATAAATCTGTCACCCGGATCCCACGGTTCCCTCCAATGAGGGATCTGTCTAGGCTAATCCTAGGGATCCGGCTCTCAGCAGCTAGGAAAGGATAAAAACGATGTTTGTAAGATCTAAAGCCTATACCTTTTTTAGTGTTTCAGTCCTCCTAAGTGTCTTAAATGAAATGGTACTTAAATGTTCAAGGGCAATGAGTGATATAGCTAATGATTGCCTTTTATGGAAGAAATTAGAACTTTTATGAGTACCAATGAGTGAACAAAGATGACACTAAAACTTGAGAGTGTCAAATGGAGCTAAATGGTCCTAGAGACCAGGTAGTAACTTAAGATACCATTTTGGAAGATATCTTAAAGGTTGTAGAAAATGGAAAGACTAGAATTTGACCCATTTTGAGGTAAGGATGACTAAAATCAATTTGCTAAAATTGAAAGATTTCTAATGCTAGATGTATAATCATGTGAGGAATGATGTGTGAGCATAAGAGCAGAAGAGTAATGAGTTTTGGTGAAACGATAGATCTACAAGTGCCTTAAGAGTGATCTAAGTGAGTTATGAGTAAGTATGAACCTTTTACTCAGCTTGATAAAGACATAATTGGTCCTAAGACACTATGTTTAGCTAGTGTGAGTGATCTAAAGGTATGGTTTGATGTATAAGAATTGCAACTGCATTTCTGTTTGCCCGGATCCCACGGTTCCCTAAGAGTAGGGATCCGTCTAGCACAAACTTAGGGATCCGTCTCCCTGCTAAACAGCATGTGGAAAACTAGAAGGGGGGTTGAATAGTTTTACCAATTAAAACTTCCTTTTAAACTATTTAGATCGACTTATGTCAATCTATTTGGTTGTGTGTGTTGGATGTTGATAGACAAGCATATAAAGATATGTAATGAAAAGATAAGAGTAAGAAGCACAAAACCACAATGCGAGTATTTATAGTGGTTCGGCTACAAGGACACCTTCCTTGCCCTACTCCACTCCCCGAGTCACCTACTCGAGAGTTTGTAAACACTACACCAATCTCCTTATGGCGGAGAAGCCTTCACAACGTCGCCTACCCTTTTTCCGGTGCTAGGCTAACCACCGGGTTCTTTCACTCCAAGGTGAACCAAACCTACACAACATCGCCTACCCTTTATAAGGTACTAGGCTAAGTATCTAGTTCTTTCACACCAAGGTGAACTACACCTTCACAACGTCGCCTACCCTTTATTAGGTACTAGGCTAAGCACCTAGTTCCATTGCAATGGAGGAACTACTACCACACTACACCAACGACTAATCCCAAAGGAGATCTACTCCTTTACAACATCATCAAGGATATCAATATCCTTGGATCTAATACTAGTCTATCTTGTACATCGAAACATACCATATCGAATGTACATCTAAGGTACCTTTCACTAATACCTTTGACTAGATCTACAAGACATCTTTCACTAATGTCTTGTGTCTTCACTTCTAAGCACCTTTCACTAATGCTTCTTTGTCTTGACTTCTAAGCACCCTTCACTAATGCTTCTTGTCTTGACTTCTAAGCACCTACCACAAGTGCTTATCCTATAGACGATAGATACCCTTCACTAATATCTTCGTCTTGACACTTGAGACATTTTTCACTAATGTCTTCAACACTACACTTCTTTGAAGAAAGAAAGAGATCATCAACAAGAGGACTTCAATAGCCTTGATGATGAGGAAGCATAGCAACTCATGGACTTGAGTTTGCTCGACTTCAAAGGAGGTGGTCTTGCCTTTAAGAGGAACCTAAAAGATCACACAAAAACAAAACTACAAACATAGATCTCTTGGATCTAAGGTTAGTGAGATTTAACTCAGGGGATAAAGTATGTTAGAGAGGGGTGAGAAATAATGAAGAAATGGCTCACTATTTATAGAGAAAAATCCTACTGTTTCCCCGGATCCCACGGATCCCTTCCACAAGGGATCCGTCTAGCGTTAAGCTAGGGATCCGTGGAACGCTCCTCTTTGCCCATGGGTATTTTGGTTATGGGTCATGGGTCATGGGTTGAACCATGGATCTTTGGTTAGATACAATGTATCTTTGAGTGCAATGCACTTAGTCACTTGGGTATGGGTTGATCCATGGGTTTATGGATATTATCCATGTATGATATAAGCATGATGTCATCCAATGTGTTATGGGTCAAGATCCATGGGTTATGGGCTTTGGGTTGTACCCAACTACATTCAATGTATTTGCCCAATGGGTTGTGATACTTAAGTTTCTACCCATTTATAATACCCAATATACTACATACTAGTTATGTGTATATTTTACCCAAATATGTAAACACTAGTTGTTGTACATATGTATTACTAAATCATAAAATCACTTATACTTGTTTTAGTGTTTTATGTGAAAATGTGAATACGTTAGAAACTATTAGTTCAAACCATTTACGTATTTTATTTGTTTCGTTAACATGATTTTACGTTTGTTATCGACAAAACATTAGAAGATCGTAAAATATAAATAAACGTTTTTACGACTTATTTGTATTAACACATCACCTTTACAAAAGGTATGCAAGGGTTTGCACAAAGCATCATATTTCAAGGTTAGTGTTTTCTAAGAAGTTCTAACACTAATATAGTAGAGATATCAAATGTAAGATGTTTTATTTCATGATAGAAATTGCATTATATTGATAGAGCATGAATACTAAGGATTGACCCTATTTGGAAAGGAACCTAAGTTTCTTGAGCGTTTTCGCTAGATAGATCATCAAATGGTTGATGAGTATTTGCTGATTCAGGGATGAATAAAGTCTTCATGAGAGATGTGTTTAGAGGTTCCATCATCTTGTTCACAAGTACGTACAACGGACTTTGAAATTGAGGGTGGAAGTATATGATGTGATGATAAAGGCGTGTCAAGAACATTCCATAAGGGATTAGTTTATTCTTGGAGCCTTGAAGATTTATAGTTCGCCTTGCGAAGATATAGGCGAGATTGTATGGTTGTTGTGTTAGCAAACAATACATTATGTGAGCACAACAAGCGGGAAGGATTTCTCGATTTCCCCTAAGACTCCAAACATTTTCACGCAGGATGAGTGCGAGAGACTTGTACTCTTCTCGGATATCCCGTGTATAGATAATGTTTGGATCCGAGTAATAGGGTCGAGGTTTGCATAACATGCGAGTCAAGTCTTGAGGGGAAGGTATGTGTGAACAATATGGACTATTTTCTTCACGGTGGTTGAAGAGAGAATCAAGAGACCAATCTTCAGTGAAGGCACATTGTCCATGATTTGGAATTCGGAAGATGTGAGCAAATTGCTCAAGAGTTAGGACAAACTTTTGGTTTTTGATCCAAAACCAAAAAGATAGAGAGCGATCCTCGTTATGAACGAGTTCAACTTGACGGAAGAATTCCAATACAAACCTCGGACATATTTTCTCGTTAATTTCGAGAAGACATTCTAGTCCTATGGTTCGGAAGGAGGTATTGATACCTTCTTCGTATTGTAGAGGAGTGTCGACAATACGTCCTTCATGGAAGTGACGGGTTTTGAGATTATTGAACCCACGGACATGATTGCCAGGTGTGTTGGGTTCAAGAGAGATGTTAGGGGTGTAAACGCAAGTGATTGAAAAGTCGAACTCATACTCATGCGACATGACGAAACCTATAGAAGTGAGGAGTTAATAAGATGAGACGTATTTAAGGCAAAACAATGATTACCTAACGTTTTTACTAGATATTTATTAACAATGATAATTAACTCACTTAATGTTTGACATTCTAGTATAATATTTCTTTTAAGAAGGAAATGATTTTTAATTTGCATGAAAAACTGTTTTTCAGAAGGACGGTTCTCACGGTTCCCTACCATGGATCCGGCTAGTAGAACTCTAGGGATCCGTGGATCTTGAGTTACAGACACAAGATTTTGATTTTTTTTTTTTGCATCTTATATGTTTATACAAAGATATGTATTTTAGCCAATGTTTACTTTAGCATGAATTTTTGGTTTCTAATGTATCTTAAGACCAAAAATACGAAAGATAAGGAAATACACGAAATGTCAAACATATTACGAGAAATAAACTAGATAAACTTAAAACATTAGTAATATTTCATTTCAATGCTAAGAACGATACAAAGGATTGGGTATATAACACCAACGTAGATTAACAACACAAAATACATGTCTCCATAAGAAAACTTAATCATGGGGAACACGAGAGCGATGAGTGTTAAGACGATGAGTACGAAGGCGATGTAAACCATGTTGATGAAGATCCTTCTTGGTTTGAAATGAGATGAGAAGAGAGGGAAGATGAAATTTGAATGAAAGGTAAATTTTTGAAAGTGGAAGATTTAAAAAATGAGGATTTTGGAGTAGTGGACGTTGGATAAAAGATTTATGGGGAAGGAGGAATTTTTGAGATTTGTGTTTTGTTTTATTATTAGAAAAGTATGATTTGGATTAAGTAAAATAAAATACTAATTTTATAAACCTAAACTTTAGACGAAAGAGCAACACGTATGCAAGAAAAAATTTCCTAATGAAGCTACGTGTAATATATGAGTATGTGCAAAGAATAATCATATAAATTCCTATGTAAGCATACTTATTATTTAAGCTAATGTTATCTAGAGATAAGTGGAAGATCATACCTCTAATGCACTTAGGAATGTCTTTACAAATGACACAACAAATGTCACAAGACAACTCCAATTCCTTCGTGTTTAAGATACCTTCTTAGGGAAGGTATTCTTGTTACCAAGCGATTCCTATGGCTTGGTAGGTATGAGCTTTGACTAAGCAACATGACAAGGAAGGTTAGTGCAATTAAGAAAAAAAAATAAGAAAAGAGAAAAAATGTTGTCATCTAATCAACATCCAAACAAGGTGTTTTAAAACAGGGTGTTTGTTTTTGTAAAAGGACCTTCTTTGTAGTTTTCAATTAAACATGGATCGTATCAAGTTTTTAAAATACAATATACTCTAAAAAACTTGGTAACGAAGCTCTGATACCAATTGTGGAAAACTAGAAGGGGGGTTGAATAGTTTTACCGATTAAAACTTGGTTTTAAACTATTTAGATCGACTTATGTCAATCTATTAAACATGTGTGTTGGATGTTGATAGACAAGCATATATTACTATGTAATGAAAAGATAAGGAGTAAGAAGCACAAAACCACAACGCGAGTATTTATAGTGGTTCGGCTACAAGGACACCTTCCTTGCCCTACTCCATTCCCGAGTCACCTACTCGAGAGTTCGTAAACACTACACGACACCAACTTCTTATGGCGGAGAAGCCTTCACAACGTTGCCTACTCTTTATCCGGTACAAGGCTAGATACCGGGTTCTTCCACAAGGTAGAACCAAACCTATCACGACGTCGCCTACCCTTTATCCGGTATTAGGCTAGATACCGAGTTCCATTATAATGGAGGAGCTACTACCCAACACTACAACAATAACTAACCCCAAAGGAGATCCACTCCTTATAACAACATCAACAAGGATATCAATATCCTTTGACCCAATACTAATCTATCTTGTACATCGAACACACCATATCGAATGTACACCTTAGGCACCTTTCACTAATGCCTTTGACTCGATCTTAAGGCACTTTTCACTAACGCCTTGTGACTTGACTTCTAGGCATCCTTCACTAATGCCTTTAGCCTTGACTTCTAAGCACCCTTCACTAGTACTTTCAATACGGACGTTCGACACCTTTCATTAATGTCTTCATCTTGAACCTTTAGACATGTTAGGTCACTAGTTTTACAAACACAAATTATAGAGAAAGAGATAAAGGCGGATGAACAAGTAAACTACACACACACGTTAGGATAATACCGTTTATGCGTAAGAGAGTGAATGAAAGGAAAACTTGAACAACCAACCCTCAAGTGAGGGTTATTACATTGTTTATATAGGCAAGGAGCTAGGGCAACACTCCCTCTCCTTCCCTATTCCTTATTGGGCTTGGGCCTAAGCTTATGGGCCTTCTACATAAGCTTGATCTTAAACAAACATAAAGGCCATAATAAAGCTACCTATTACATATGAAATATAAATACTTGAAATACTGTTTAGGAGTGATTCCAACAATCTCCCCCTCAAGTATATATGAATGTAAACGGTGAAGGCGTTGATGTAATAGTAGCTCTGACGTCTTCTAACATTCTTCTTTCTTGTGAGAGGAATTGCCTTGATTCGAACAATCTCCCCAGTGTAGATAGATAGTTGTCTTTGAACAGTTATGCTTCGACGTCATCTTTAACTTTGTTCTTTGATCATTGTTCTTTGTGGTGAAAGTGATAGTAAGTTGTTGTCTGCATCAGTCTGCCTCAGGTCTGCTTCGCTGCTCCAGTGTCTCCACGTCATTCTTCAACATGCTCACACGCTCTTTGACGTTGGAATTCAATGCTGATGAAGTTCTTTAAGTTTTGACTTTGTAGATTCTTTGGTTTGACGAAGAATCATTCTGACGGTTGTGTTGCTGTTGAATAGAACTTCCATTAGTGATGATGTTGGCGTGAGCATGAGAAGAATCAGCACGATCATTCCGCTCCAGAGCTTCAATAAGAAGAAAACATTTCAAACGGTTAGTAATAAGCGGTTTCCGGCACTTACAAGTTTGAACTTCGAGAGTGTTAACAGCATAGTGTGAAAACACAACTCTAATTCTTACAAAGGCCGTTTCTGAACTGGAGTCCCACAAGTGAGATAACGCGATGTACCGAAGTACATCTACAGTTCAGATGAGTCGCTGAGGTACACCGTAGCATCACCTCACGACTGTAGACCGTTTGAGACACACTCCGCGTAATCCACTGGGAGTTACCGAAGTGACCTGCTGTCAGGGCTGTTTGATGTTGACCCTAGCAGGAGTTTCCATTCAATCACTGAGGATCACAGATGTGAACCTCTCATAAATGTTCTCGACAGATTGCTAAGATCTGTGAAGGACTCGATATGAACCACTGATGATCTTATTTGTTGATCATCAAGTGATTAAATGTCAAGTGTTCCTAAGAGATCTTTTGATGAATCTCGTGGCTCTAGACTCAATAGTGCGTTTTGGTTTTCCTGAGCGGAGACTAGGGAGAGGGTCTCCTTCTTCAATACCAGCGATCTCTAAGAGAAAGCCAATAGTTTACGTAGGGTTCCCTGTGAGAATGAAACAAGCTTCTGTTGAGAGAAACTTGAGTGGTTAAGAAGGTTTAGTGCGTGCGTCACTGGGTCCATGACGACTTTTAATCTTCAATACCGGTGTCACTAAGTGACAGCCAGTAGCATATGAATTGAACCCGGTGTCTGCCCTAAGTTGAATAATCTGGAGGGCTATTTCTTTTCACCCTTTACTTTACATTTCTTTTTGATTCTTCAACTCCTTCTTTCTCCGATTCTCATTTTCTCCTTTTTACAATCATTCCTAAGGACTTCTAACACTAACTAATGGTAGTGTCCTTGGGTAGATCCCTCCGGATCTGGCGGATCATAGGACGGTTATTCCTAACCTTAGTCACCTTATAACTCCATGACTAACCTATGTTTGCCATTAAAACCACTATTTGTGAAAATATCTCTCAAAGGGTTTGTAAATGAAAAACATGTTTGAACCACTGTGAGAGATGAGGTTTTGCATAAATACTCCTCCTCCACATGTGCTTAATAGTTTTAATGGTTAAATGCACAGTGAGGAAAGAGCGCGCACTTTTTGAATTGATCCACTAAAGATAGACAATCTCCCGCGAGACACGGTTACGTTGAATAGTTAAAGAGTTACATTGTCAGCTTTTAGGTGACAACTAGCTCTAATAACTACCTTGAAGGTGTAGACAAACCTTGGAAGGTTGTCAAACCCGTCAGAGTTCATGTCTATCAAAAGTTTCTCGAATGGTACTTTCTACTTGGACAAGTCCTTTGCGAGACACGTTTACATTACTAGCGAACTAGCTTGAAATTATTACCCGTCCAGGACAAGTCTTTTCGAGTTACAAACAGTTTAGTACCGTCAATTCGTTGGTTAAGTCTGAGGTACACAGATTCATTTGCATATTGCACAACATATTTCTTATCACACAAAATTTTCTCCCCCTCAAAAATGGCATATAAAAATGTTATTTTTTGAACGTTTAAGAATAAATATGACCATTTCGAGTGTTGCGGGAAGAGTGACCACTGTGAACAAAGTTATCATCAAATACTCCCCCTCAACTAGTGATATAAACGGTTGAGGTTTTAAAATTATATGGGGAAGTACTTGTCTTTTTTAGCAAAACCTTGAAAAATGAAAGGTTTGATAGGTTTTACTCAAAAATAAGAAGCTTTCATTCCTTTTATAAGGATTTTGGCACTGAGGCGTACCACAGGGTCCTTTCTTTACAAGAACGGGTTGTACACTGTTATGTGTGCACAAGCCATTGACATATATAATCACACATCCAAAATTATATGAAGGAAACAATTCAAGGGGTACCAGGAAGTGCAGTGATGTTCCCAGGAGTACGAACAGGGCGTTGATAGCCGGTGATGTTGATCCTGGGTCGACCACCAACAAAACTTTCCAACGTTCTGAACTGATCCCTTCTGAACAACCGTTCATCAATCATGGTGATGATCCTTCTCACATCCCTCCTTTCCTGAGAATTCCAGCGCTTAGAAGACCCAATTTTCAGGCGTATATCCTTCAACCTGTACTCCAATCCATCCCTAACCAGCTTCAAAGTATGATCCCCGAATTTGTGGAGCTCACTACACGCCATTAAGCAGTTTCTTTGAAGTTCACTATGGTAAACAACGCCGAAAGGTTTGCTGATGAGTGTATATTGAGATAGCTGGTTGAGATCGGGAAGAGTAAGCGTTGGAGGAGTGAGGTTGACACGCGTCTGATAAGATTCAACAGCCATCTGGATATCTTCAACACGTTCTTTGAGCACGATGCGTCTAATGAAGATGAGAACTGACTTGATAAATTCACGTTGAACTTCAGTCGAGAATTGTCTCATACGACCCTGTACTTTGGCAAGGTACATGTCTTCGATGTCGTTGAGGGATAAATTCTCAAAGTCAGCTTCGGAGAATGCATAGTCCTGTTCATCTTGTCGTTTGACTATGATATTCTTCAAGAAGGTGTAGTCCCACTTAGACTTGAGATCAACGTGTTTGATGGCCACGATGTCCTTAGAGCTGTACACTGCGTGTTGAGACTTCTGAACCAGACAGCTTATGTAGTAGATTCTTCGGCGTTCAGGCCAATAATGAATCCCATACAATGCATCTCGGTCGTATTCTTGCACGTTGTCAGAAAACAAGTGATTTACACGTTCCTCGATAGCTATGCAGTTTGAGTAAGTAGCCGCTGGGAATGGAAGAGTCAACGATGTAGCGTATTTTCGTGAACCATCACTACCGTGTAAAAGAAAATCCAGGTCTCTGTTAAAGAAGTATCGAAAGGGAATCCTTTGTTCATCTGTTTGGCCAATGGTCGGTAGGGGTTTGGTCCAATCGGTATAGTATGGAGGGTTGTCCCTTTGTGTGAAGTCAATGTTTGCTTCCGGATTGAGCCAATCCATGTTGTTAGACATAGCTCGAGCGATGTTCTCAAGATGATATTCGACCTCGAGGGCGCTTTCAGAGCTGTCTTTCCACAGTTGAAAAGCTTCATTCTTGATTCGCTTCAACTCAGATTTTGTCATTTTCTTCACATGGAACTTTTCTTGCAAAAGTTTTGCGTGCTCCAATGTAGAACCGTCTACCAAGTCTTGACCTTCATCAAGGTAGGGAGTTTGATTGACAAGTGTGGAGAACCATTCAAACTCTTCGGTTTTATCGTCATCTAGCCATGATACGACTTCAGGCTGAGTCGTCTTCTTCTTCTTTTTGGAAGGCCTTGATGATGATACTAGTTTCTGCACTTGTTTGGGTGAGGTGGGTTGTTTTCGGGGCTCAAGGACCTCTTCATCGTCACCACCCGTATACTCAAAGTAATCACCTATTTTTTGAGTCAGTGGTGGTAACTCGGAATCGTCCCGAGGTTTATCAGTAGAAGACCGAGGTGGAGGAGACTTTTGTTGAGAAGAAGTCCGTGGTGGAGGAGGTGGCATCGAAGTAGATTCACCAGATTGCTTCTGACGTTTAGGTGCAGAGTCCTTGTCCTTATCATCGTCATCTCTTGGCCGTTTGGGTTGATCGGCTGACTCCTTGCATGATGATCTGAGTTGAAAATCAAGTAGACTTTCGAAAAATTTAGCTTCATCCGAAGTAAACGTTCCAGATCGCTTTGACATTTGCATCACTAGTTTAGCGATTAACTCAGATTCAGAGAGATCATCTTCTTTGGCCATTGTATGTTTAACCAATGCGACGATGTTAGGAGTGAGTTGTCTGGAAAATACTTCTCTAGTCACACCGGGGACAGTGTCGAGAAGAAACTTGTGGGTATGATCTCTTGTTGTCTTCTCCAGTTCCTTTTGGACTTTAGGAACGATATCCTGAAGGTACTTGTTAGTGTAACCTTCGATCATTTCGTTTAGTTCCTCTTTACGATGACTCTTCATGAACTTCTGAACAAATTCCCTTTCATTCTGCATCTTGTCTTTCTCATCATTTAAGTACTGTATTTGGTTAGCAAACCAATTCAGTTTTCTGTAAAGTATGTCCTTCTTTCTGACTTGTTGGACAACTTTCACAATTCTTTCATGAGTCTGAGAAATCCAAGATTTAGGTGGTTTCTTCACGGATTTGGATGATGATCTGGTTGACTTCATTGATGGTGGTGGTGATGAGTGAGATGATGGGTCTGATGAGGAGGAGACATGAGGAGGCTTGGGGTCCTTAGGCGGTTCAGAAGTTTCCTTCTGTGACTGTGTGGGACTGCCCAGAAGCAACTTGTCATAATCGTCATCTTTATCTTTCTCAGACTTCTCAGTTTCAGGGTTCTCAAACTCATATACGATAGTATCCTCTACAAGCTGTTGTTGTTGCAGAAGAGTGGTGGCACCAGATTCCTTACCGGGTCGATTAACCGTATCAGGATCTGGTGAGGAGTGGGCAGCACCACTTGATCCTCCGGGGCCACCCATTTGATCTTTAGCAAATTCTTCAGCCTTTTGAAGGTGTCTGACGATGTGAAACTTCTTCCTGTATGATTGATCCAGTTGCTCTTCTTCATCTTCAGAGCTTTCATCATGTGGCACAAGTGCAGGAGTCTTCCCTTTTCCTTTATTAGTTTGAGGACTTGGAGGTTTTGGTACTGAGGGATTTTCATCCTTTGCAGTTTCAGAGTATGTGATCTCTTCATCTGTGTCAGTAGCTTCAGAGTCCTCGTCAATGAGCTTTCTCTGCGGTTCAGGTGTAGAGGAAGGGATCGGAGTGGCTTCCTGAGAAGGAACTTTCTTCTTAGGGGTAGGTTTCCTCTTTGGAACAGGTTTCTTCTTTGGAACATTCCTCTGACTATCTGTACTTGTGACACTTCCAGCACTTCCTTTTCTGGTTCTCCTTACAGGTGTTCCAGAAGATTTTTCGTCGAGATGACCAACTTTGCCTTGTCTAACTGCTTCCAGATACCTTTTGTACGTTTCGAGCTTTCTGACATCTTCAGTTAGAAGGAAATCTGGCAACACAGCACCTTGTTTCTTTGTAGACGATTCCTTGATTCTGACAGATAGAATAGGTTCCGTCAACATATCGTGATTGTCGGGGTCATTGAGCCTCTTGGGAATATCAGGATGAAGTCCAAGTGCTCTCTGGATCAACAATTTAGTATATCTGATGTAGGGGATCTTTGAGCCAAGTTTGTTGAGAAATGACATCATGTCATCCCAAATCAGAGCTTCGATAGCGATGTGTTTCAAGTTGACCAGTGCCCAAAATATTTGCAGTTCCATGAGCTTAGGATGCTCATAGCCACTGTCATGACCAGAAACAGACTTGGTGATGATCATGTAGAGAGTTCTCCATGGTTGAGGAATACTCTTAAGCTCTACGTGAGAATGCTTGGTGATTACTCCTGTAGCCTCGTCATAACCGATATCGATTAAGAATTGGAGAGTGATCTCTTCAACAGGTGTGGCATATAGTTTGGTTGGTTCGACTTCAGGAATTAGGAGAACAGCCCTTAAGTCTGCAGGTGTAATGGTGACTTGTTTGTGATTCAGAGTCACCGTCACAGCAGTCCGTCCTTTGACCCTTTCCATAGTGTTCCAGAATTGTTGGATATAGATCTCAGGAACAGTTGCAGAGTGAGTGAGCATATTCTGATACGGATGAGTCCTCAGAATATCAATAGCAATTAGACACGAAGATTCTGAGCAAGTGAGGGTGTCAAAGTCAACACGGAGATTATTCTTTCCTATCTTCATTGGATAGCCATAAGGATAGATATCAGCAATGGAGAGAACTTCAGATGCATCCACATTCATTTGTTCAGCCATTTCGTGATCTGAAATAACATTAGCCAAAAGAACCAACATATCGAAAGACATAATGTTAGTCAACAGAAGGTCTTATTGTCTAGTTATTGAATGTACAGTGATAATGATTGTTACGAGTCCTAAGTCACTTGTATGTCCAATAGTCTAATGACGTCGTGAAATGTTTTGTGAGTTAGTTAACTTTAAGTTTTAAAGTTTATGTTATCACTTATTGTTCACAACATATTAGACGATTAAGTTTATTAGTGACATTATTGGATTCGTGACGTTATGATTAGTTTATTTACAAGTTTGTACATGTAACAATTCATCATGAAGGTCAATCCAGGGTTAAGCGTAGTTTTAGCAAAGTTAAGCGTAAACAGTATTGACATATGCGTAGACGAAAGCTTACGCGTAGGATCCTAACTTACGCGTAAGAAATGTTACGCGTAGGAAAAGGGGGACCTTATGCGTAGAGCTTACGCGTAGGCGTATATATACCTTACGCGTAAGGCTTACTCGTAACAGTAGACCTTATGCGTAGAGGTCACTGTTTACGCATATCCTTCACAGGATACGCGTAGTCCATTGTAGAACCTTACGCGTAACTGTTATGCGTAGGATTATTCTTACGCGTAACATGACTACGCGTAGGGTAATCCTTATGCGTAGAGTTGCAAATGACCTTGATTCTGAGTTTCACGAGTAACAAGCCTGAAATAGAACCATCATATCATCAATATTAACACATAAATTCATTTTAACAACAAATCATGGCAAGAACACTTGTTAAGCAGTTATGCGTAGAACTGCATACGCGTAATCCAAAACCCTAATAGTTCAAGAATTACGCGTAACAATTCTAACCATGGAGATTGCACCAAACGTTTTCTGGTAGGTCTAAGGTATTGTGAGATTCTACTAACCAAGTTATAACATCCAATTCATGGTGAATCGAAAATACCCAATCTCAAGAACTTTAAACCCTAATTCCAAATTGTTAATAATTTAGTGTTTCTGGGTGGTTATAGAGCAAGGATATCCTCAATTCAACATCATAAGAACATAACCCAACAATCTTTTTGACCAAAACACTTCTCATTTTGAAAAACCCAATTCGACTTATAAACCCTAATTTTCAAAATTCATCAATTCGTGTTTCTGGGTTTGTTTTGAGGATAGAAAATATATCATTGACGTTTTTAAAGCCTTTTGATATTATCTTTTTAGCCACAAACACATAACACATGATCATGTGTTCTTACGCGTAAGCGAAGAACACAAAATCACTCATATCAGTAGATTTGACCTTTGGATCCTTTTGAAATTCAAAACCAATGTTTAAAAACATGTTAGAAACATTAATCCACTTACAGTATGATGATCAAAAACACATATAGGATGAACGAATTTTAGGCGTAGGATCTTGTTAGGTTTAGAGTAATAAATGTGAAGTGGAAGTTAGGTGAAGGTATTTATTAAAGTTAACTTTAACATTTTGACAGTTTTGGTCCCTCCACCTTTTCCATTTTCAAACCAAGCCATTTAACTTCCATTTTTGGTTACCAAACAAAGTTTTTAGGAAAGAAACATGACGACACTCCCCCTCGACTTAAGAAATAATGAAAGGTTATAAATTTAGTCTGAGGAGTGTCATTAAACCAGAATATTCACCACCATTATAAAATGAAACAACCGAGATATGAAAACATGCAAGTACACTGATGTTTTGAAACAGTTAAGTGAAAATTTTCTCCCTCTCAACACTTGATCGTAAAAAATACTGAATTTTGAGAGATTATAGTGTTGAAGGAGGACATGTACTTGCCATGTTGAAAGATTATAGATAAGAAGAATATTTTTGTTGTTTTATGAGATTTTATATTTTTGTATTTTGTTTTTGAAAAATTTATTTACAAAAGATGTTTTGGTGTTTGACAGGTTTTTAAGACTGTTTTAAGAGGTCATCCAATTCCTCTTGAGTCAAACACCTCACACCAATTCGGTGGACCAACTCATTAAACCTAGCGGGAGGCAAGGCTTTGGTGAGCAGATCTGCCAATTGGTATTCAGTACCCACAAAGTATAATTCAACGGTACCCTGTTCCACGTGGTCCTTGATGAAATGATAGCGAAGATCGATGTGCTTTGATTTCGAATGCTGAACTGAGTTGCACGAGATCGCAATGGCACTCCGATTGTCGCAGTACATCGGGATTCTGTCAAATACGTAACCATAGTCTTTGAGTTGTGTTCTCATCCAGATGACTTGAGCACAACACGCGGACATGGCTACATATTCTGCTTCGGTTGATGACAACGATGTACAATCCTGCTTCTTTGATTGCCAAGACACCAGTTTATCACCGAGAAATTGTAGAGCTCCTGAAGTGCTTTTCCTTGAGTCTAAGCATCCTGCGTGATCAGCGTCTGAAAAAGCGATTAGTTCAAAACCAGAATCCTTCGGATACCAGATCCCCAAGTTAATGGTTCCCTTGATGTATCGGAGGATTCTTTTAGCCTCAGAGAGGTGGGTTTCAGTTGGTCGCGACTGATAACGGGAGCATAGATAAACGGCAAAGACAATATCAGGCCTGCTAGCTGTTAGATACATGAGAGACCCAATAATACTTCGGTATTTGGTAGGGTCAACTAATTTCCCATGTAAATCAGCATCTAACTTCTTGGTATGAGCCATTGGTGTGGCATAAGTGTCACAGGTTGTCATTCCAAATTTGTTTAACAGTTCAAGGGCATATTTGGACTGACTCAAGAAAATACCACGGGGTGATTGATGAACTTGCAGTCCTAGAAAGAACGTAAGTTCACCCATCATGGACATTTCAAAATTTTTCTTCATTAGTTTTGCAAAAGCGGTTGAAAACTTTTTATGTGTCGACCCAAAAATGATGTCATCCACGTAAATTTGAACAATTAAGATATGTGCCCCGTGATATTGTATAAAAAGAGTTGGGTCAACCGAGCCTTTGGTGAAATTATTGGCAATGAGGAAAGATGATAGCTTATCGTACCATGCCCGAGGGGCTTGTTTGAGACCATAAAGAGCTTTGTTCAGTTTGTAGACATGGTTCGGGAACTCAGGATCAACGAATCCATCTGGTTGGCTGACATAGACCGTTTCTTTAAGTTGTCCATTGAGAAACGCCGTTTTGACATCCATCTGATAGACCGTCATGTTCATATGAGCAGCGAACGCGAGAAATATCCGAACAGCCTCAAGACGAGCAACCGGAGCAAAAGATTCTTCAAAGTCTATTCCCTCTTCCTGACGATAACCCTTAGCAACTAGACGTGACTTGTTTCGGATGACGTTCCCTTCAGCATTCAATTTGTTTTTCCAAATCCATTTTATACCAATGACGTATACCCCTGTTGGTCTCTCAACCAGTTCCCATACTTCAAGACGTTTGAATTGGTTGAGTTCTTCCTGCATGGATTCAATCCAGTTATCTTTTGTCATTGCATCTTTAATGTTTTTAGGCTCAGATTGGCAGACAGTGAGTGCATAAATGCAATGTTCACCATATGTGTGAAGACGTTGTCTCGTAACGACTGGTTGATTCGGGTTGCCAATAATGTTAGCCAGAGGATGGTCTTTTGTCCATCGGTGTGTAGAGGGTTGATGTTGGTATACATTGTGCAGATTCTGAGGGTTCAAATGGTTTGTTGAAGATTCTGCGACATCTGGTGTAGCAGTCTCATTGGCAAACGGGTTGAAGAACGCATTTGGATCAAAATCTGCAGGTGGGGGTACTTCATTCAGAATATCATCAGCTGGTTCATCATTGTTGGAAGCGGTGTGTTCAACTGTTGTGTTGGAGTCAACTGGTGTAGGTGCATCTTCAACAGTAGTTGTTGTAGCAGGTGTATCAGGTATAAGAATATTATCAGGTTGTGCAGCGGAAACAGCGGATACACCTGGAGCACGTTCATCAATATCGTCACAGAACAGAGGAGCAAATAACCTTTCCATTTGTTGACGAGTTAGCTGGGGGCTTTGTTCAGCTGATGATGGGGGTTGAGGGAAGTTTAAACGGTTGTGACCGGGTTCTAAGCTGTTATACTCAGAAGCCATTTCCGTGAGTTCATCAAAATGAGCATGAATCGTTTCCATTACCTCCTTAGTTCGACGATTCCAGATTCGGAAACCTTTAGAATTGTCACAGTATCCAATAAAGATTCCAATATCAGCTTTGGCTTTGAGCTTTCCAAAATCATCACGATCATTATTCGGATAGCAAAGGGATCCAAATACATGAAAGTGTTTGAGGTTCGGTTTATAGTTGTGGACAAGCTCAAAAGGTGTTTTGTTGTGGCGTTTTGTGATCATAGAACGGTTTTGAGTATAGCATGCAGTAGATACAGCTTCTGCCCATAAGTAATCTGGAAGTTTAGCATTAATTAACATTGTTCTTGCAGCTTCCACTAATGTTCGGTTTCGTCTTTCAACAACTCCGTTTTGTTCAGGTGTACGTGCAATAGATGTTTGATGTTGAATTCCCACTTTCTCATAAAATTCACGAAGGGTTTTGTTAACAAATTCAGTTCCTTTGTCTGTTCTGATTATCCTGACGGTGTTGCGGAGCTGAACCTGTATTTTTGTGAGAAAGGTGATGATCATTTGTGGAGCTTGGTCTTTGCTACGAAGGAAGTAGACCCAAGTCCATCGTGAGTAGTCATCAACAATTACTAAGATGTAGCGTTTGCCATTGATCGTTTGCACGCGCATCGGGCCACACAAATCCATGTGAAGAAGATGAAGCACATGCTGAGAGCTGTGTTCCACCTTTGAAGGAAAATGAGCACGAGTGCTTTTCCCTTGTTCACAGGCTGAGCAAAGGTGATCTTTTGAATACCGGAATCGTGGGAGTCTGTGACAACCCGTACTTTCAGGTCATTTCTCGACACAATTTATGCCTCATTAATTCAACATTTATAGTAAACTTGGTTTACTTGTTCCAAATTCGCGTAACCTTTATGGTTTAGCGGCGAATTCATGATCATAACATCACGTACATTTCATATGGACTAAGATTAGTCTACATTTCGTTAGCAACATTTGCATCATATTAATTCATTCATGACATTTCATTTCACATTTAACGCGTAAGTTTTATATTCAATAAACGTTATCGCGTGAGTTATTATTTTTAATATTTAATCAGTTACTTTCAAAAATGATCCCGATGTATTTTTAAACTTACATTTAGTTCATAAAAACTATACTTTTAGTTTTCCTAGTGTTTCAAATTTATTTGGTACATAAATCGTTAAAGTTTAAGTATTACGTCGTTTTTCTTAAAAATTATACGATAATTATTTTATCACTCAAATTTCACAAGGAATGTATTTTTACAATTTTTATTACCTCATTACATTCTATTTTGACCTATTAAAAACTTACTTGTACCAAAAATCTACCATTTACCTTTACAAGTTACATTTCCTACACCATTACTTACATTTTCTTACAAATTATACAAATGAATCTATACATATACAATGTAAAGAAAAAAAAAAATATCTTGAGAAACAAGATCCCCCTAAAACCGGTCCTATGGGGAAGGGCTTCATTTAATGGTAGTTGGTAATTGTCTTCTTGAATGTATAAGTCTTTACTTCACCACATTCATTTAATCATTCACCTCATTTTCCTTTCAAGTTACCAAAGTGTTTCTCTCTTGTTCTTCTCCATCCTAGAGCCGGCCATCTAAGTGTTTTTCAAAGGGATCCTCAAATTTTTCAAGTTCAAGTTATAAACAATCTAGAATCATACTCTTTATAAGGTTTTGAAATAAAAACCAAGAGTATTTAGGCTAATCCTTGTTACTAGCACCTCATCACATTCACTTGTAAGCAAGTTTCTTTCATTTTCATGTTTCCTTTTTCATTTCATATTCATCTTTTCATTTTTGGAGATAGTATGCATGATATGTGATTTATACCATTTTTCATGATTTATTGAGTTATATATACATATTGGTCATCCTATAAATATTCCCATGGTATTCTTTGGTCTTGATGGTGATTAGGAACCCATGACACCCTAAGAAGGTGTATGGTAGGATTAGATTAGCTTTGGAGTTGATTTGAAGGGATTAGAATAGGTTTTGTCCGAGAAAAACTATTTTCAATACGTATATAAAAAGGTTCTGTCCTTGTTTCATTTTTCTGGAAAAACCGACAGTTGGTACGAAACTTTGGCCTTGATATTTAGAAAATATACTTTAAAATGAATCCGTGGCCGCTTGAACGGATGAAAACGGACTTATAACGAAAAAGTTATGGATTTTACAAGTTTGACGACGAAAAATATACTTTTCTGAAATTTCAGCTTGCTGTTTTTAGTTTGTTCGGGTAAAAAACGAGCCTTAAGCTTCACAAATTATTTCGACTTCTCAAAAATATATTAGTTTACTTCGATACGAAGCTAAGGACATATTATACGTAGAAAACGGATTTGAAACGACAAAGATATGCACGTTTTCATAAAGTTGCCGTAACTATTATTTTCTGAAAAACTATATTATTTTTACGTTACAAGTGTTACATTAGCTGTAACGACCATGTTTGCGGCAGTTTTTAACAAGGTTGTGAAACTTTTTGAAACAAAATGTCTTCTAGTAAAATCAAGTTCACCGGCCATATTTTTCAAAACAACAAGCTGTTTGTAAAGCGGATTTATAGTGAATTAATTACGGATGTTCAAACTTGGCCGAAACTCATTTTTCTGCACACAATTAGCAAAAATCACTATCTTTAACCCTTATTATCTCTATGATCGAGACCTTTTGGACGAAAACTCCTGAACTAAAACTTTTAGATATCGATACAAACTTTCCAAAACCGTCGAGTTCGTTCTCTAACGATCGACGTACACCATTTTACGACTAGTTTTCTAAAGCCATTTTTGTTAATTTCATGAAAATCCCGACGACATTGTTTTGCGACGAAAAGTGGTAATTTCACCAAAAATCATTATAAAACCATTGTAGGATGACATTTTGACGTAAAAACTTGTAAAGTGATTTTTGATTGGTCAAGACGTCAAACGAGCATTTTTCGACGAAAAGTAATATTTTAAAAACCCGCAAATGGTATAAATAACATACGAAATGCATGCATAACATTACATTGCAACTCATTACATATCATAACATTCATCATAGGTCAAGATTAAAGTTTCACATTATACCTCGGTGTACTCACTTTTGTCATCGCCTCAGTTTACCAAGTGAGTTCCATAGCCCCTACTTTTACTTGTTTTCATAACTGTTTTGGGGGAGATACATGCTCAACTATTTTTATGATTATTTGAAACTACATGCTTAACTGAACTTAATGTTTAGTCATATCCTGTATCATAAATCATTGGGTTGAATGTCTTGGGATTATCATTGGGTTGAATGTCTTGGGATTATCATTGGGCTGAATGTCTTGGGATTATCATTGGGCTGAATGTCTTGGGATTATCATTGGACTGAATGTCTTGGGATTATCATTGGGCTGAATGTCTTGGGATTAACATTGAGCTGAATGTCTTGGGATTTTCATTGAACTGAATGTCGTGGTATAATTATGTCAAGTAAACATTGATACATTAAGTCATGCACTATTATGTGAATTCATTGGACATCATGCACTTGGTCATAAACTATATACATTTTGGCAATGGGTTGTGAACACACAGGTTGCAAGTTTTGTATGGGCGGAACTTGGAACTGAGTGGATTTTCAATGCCTTTGCTGCATAAACGATTTTGAAAGGCTTTACATTTCAACTCAAACTCTATGAACTCACTCAACCTTTGTGTTGACACTTTTAGCATGTTTTATCTCAGGTATCTAAGGCATACACTTCATGGCATGCATGTGGACACATCTTAGAGTCGCGGTGACGACGCGTCTCACTTGGGTTTTACGTACTTTAAAACATCGTTTGAATTGTAACAAACTTATTTCCGCACAAGTTGATTTTCTTATGGGACCTATATTTTGTAAACCCTGATTGTTTTATTAAATCAAACGATGTTCTTTTCAAACGACACTTTAGGTCGTTCAATATAACTGTGATTGTGATGCTATGACAGTCAATCCCCAGGAATTTCATTCCGCTGCAAAACAGGTAATTTGGGGGTGTGACAGATTGGCATCAGAGCTTCAGTTATAGAGAACTAGGTTGCATCATTGACCCTAGACTATAACTACATCATCATAGCATCTCATCATTTCATCATAAGTGAATGTTCACTTTACATGCGGTTTTTACGTACATTTTTCGAGTTATTCACTTTCATTTCACATCGATTGTCACATGGATGCCCTTAAATGCCCATCCCATTATCTTTTCCCCATACTCTAACGTGGAGAATTTCTTGTCATTCCCTATCACAATTTTTATATCAGCTGATTCATCATCGATAACGACGAATGCCGAGATAAACTTTTATTTAGGGCGAAGTCGCTCTCACTCCTTTGTTTCACCACTAACATGTCGAGTTACACTTTATTCACACATTAAGTCATTAAACCATTATACACTTGAAGCACTTACAACACCTCATAACCCATCTTTTCGGAACCCGTCGATCATTTCGAAAAATAACCTCAAATTTATCATCTCTTATCACATTTCTTTGGAGCGTTTATTATTAACATCGGATTTTGCTACGTCTCACATTTCCTCTTGTCTTGAAGAAGATATGGCACCGAAGAAAGCTACAGTTGAAATGACCCAAGCGGCTATTCAGAAGTTAGTGAATGATAGCATTGCTAATGCTCTAAGAGTTGAAAGGGAAACGGTGGCTGCTGCTGCTGCCGAGGCCGCGACTGCTGCTGTAGCCGCAAGGCTTGCTGCTGCTACTGGAAATGCAGGAGGATCCGGAGTTAAGAGCTGTTCTTACAAGGATTTCAAAAGTGGAGATCCCACCAAGTTTAAAGGGACTGAAGGAGCCACTGCCATGGTGCGATGGTTCGAGAAATTAGAGTCTGTGTTTTTGCTGTGTAACTGCCCGGATGATAGTAAGGTCAAATATGCTACAAGTACATTACTCGATGGAGCATTGTCGTGGTGGAATTCATATGCTCAACCGATTGGAATGGAGAATGCTTTCAAGCTTACTTGGGAGCAATTCAAGAGTTTGGTGATTAAGAAGTTTTGTCCTCGTACGGAAGTGAAAAAGTTGGAGACAGAATTCTATGAACTAGAGACTATTGGGTACGATATTGACACTTACATTCGAAGGTTTCAAGAATTGGCCGTGTTATGCCCATCTATGGTTTCGGATAATGAGAAGCTACTGGAGGCTTTCATTGAAGGACTTCCCGAAATTATTCAAGGCGATGTGACTTCTTCTGACCCGCAAACGATTGAGGAAGCTATTCGACTGTCTCAGAAGCTCATGGCCCAGGTAGTGAAGAGAGGCAAGTACCCCAACACCAACCAAAACAACAACAACCCCAACAACCGCACCAACTACAACAATAACCAAAACAACGACAACAACAACGATAACCAAATCAACAACAACAAAAGAAAATGGGAAAATGACCGAGGAGGTTACAATAACAACAACCAAAACCGCAACACTAACCATCATCAACAACAGAAAAGAGGGCAAGAAACTGCAATGGTATATGTTGCTGCACCAATAGAAGGCAGAGGTTATGCTGGAACCTACCCACTATGTAATCGATGTAAGTATCATCACACGGGACTTTGTCCTGTTAAGTGCTACAAGTGTCAAAAACGAGGACACCATGCCAGGAATTGTAGAGGCAAGACCATAGTTACGTGCTTCGGATGTGGGGAGCAAGGACACTATCGAAGTCAATGTCCTCAAAACCAAGGTCAGCAAGTCGAAGGTGCTCATGGGAATGTATATATGTCAGAAGGAGGAGGAGGAGCTCGTCAAGGTATCAACGACGCGGAAGACTGAAGAAGTTCGGAAACTAACAGTCTTATTTCTCCTTATGTACTATGTCGTACCAAGTTTATGTCTAATCATCGTATCCGAAACTTTATAACTTAAAGATGTACTACTTTTGCTAAACCACTCGTTGTAAAATATTCTCATCTATCGTACTTTATTTTCTTTCCGATTTGTTATCATTTACGAGGATTTTAATTCTTTTTACTTTATCGATCATTTTAACGACACTTCTCCATGTCTTCTCTCCTCGATGTTCATCACAATTTTAACAATAGTTGACTCAACACCAAACAACATATGAGTCGATTAGTCCAAGCATTGCATAGTTACTCCTAAATTATACATAGCCTGATCACCTATGTCTAATTCAGGAAGAATCATGCAATGAAGGGAGTAGTGGGCTTATATGTGTAAGCAATTCCGTAATCGAGCCAAATTTTCAAAAGTCCTCCTTCAAACCAATTTAGCCTAATCTCATGACAGTTCTTGTTTGATGAGTTGTGAGATTAAGTGAAAATTGGTTGGTAAAAAGTCTTTTGAGGGTTTTGCTCGGG
The DNA here is from genome assembly GCA_019973895.1 of Chrysanthemum seticuspe. NCBI lineage: Eukaryota > Viridiplantae > Streptophyta > Magnoliopsida > Asterales > Asteraceae > Chrysanthemum > Chrysanthemum seticuspe. Next base: position 106,031,511 of record BPTQ01000002.1, read on the forward strand.
AATGGGAAAGTTTGCCACATCAAACCCTAAACCCGATAGACTAACAACGATTGAATTCAGGGACTGAATTCCTTTTTGGATGGGCGAATGTGACAACCCGTACTTTCAGGTCATTTCTCGACACAATTTATGCCTCATTAATTCAACATTTATAGTAAACTTGGTTTACTTGTTCCAAATTCGCGTAACCTTTATGGTTTAGCGGCGAATTCATGATCATAACATCACGTACATTTCATATGGACTAAGATTAGTCTACATTTCGTTAGCAACATTTGCATCATATTAATTCATTCATGACATTTCATTTCACATTTAACGCGTAAGTTTTATATTCAATAAACGTTATCGCGTGAGTTATTATTTTTAATATTTAATCAGTTACTTTCAAAAATGATCCCGATGTATTTTTAAACTTACATTTAGTTCATAAAAACTATACTTTTAGTTTTCCTAGTGTTTCAAATTTATTTGGTACATAAATCGTTAAAGTTTAAGTATTACGTCGTTTTTCTTAAAAATTATACGATAATTATTTTATCACTCAAATTTCACAAGGAATGTATTTTTACAATTTTTATTACCTCATTACATTCTATTTTGACCTATTAAAAACTTACTTGTACCAAAAATCTACCATTTACCTTTACAAGTTACATTTCCTACACCATTACTTACATTTTCTTACAAATTATACAAATGAATCTATACATATACAATGTAAAGAAAAAAAAATATCTTGAGAAACAAGATCCCCCTAAAACCGGTCCTATGGGGAAGGGCTTCATTTAATGGTAGTTGGTAATTGTCTTCTTGAATGTATAAGTCTTTACTTCACCACATTCATTTAATCATTCACCTCATTTTCCTTTCAAGTTACCAAAGTGTTTCTCTCTTGTTCTTCTCCATCCTAGAGCCGGCCATCTAAGTGTTTTTCAAAGGGATCCTCAAATTTTTCAAGTTCAAGTTATAAACAATCTAGAATCATACTCTTTATAAGGTTTTGAAATAAAAACCAAGAGTATTTAGGCTAATCCTTGTTACTAGCACCTCATCACATTCACTTGTAAGCAAGTTTCTTTCATTTTCATGTTTCCTTTTTCATTTCATATTCATCTTTTCATTTTTGGAGATAGTATGCATGATATGTGATTTATACCATTTTTCATGATTTATTGAGTTATATATACATATTGGTCATCCTATAAATATTCCCATGGTATTCTTTGGTCTTGATGGTGATTAGGAACCCATGACACCCTAAGAAGGTGTATGGTAGGATTAGATTAGCTTTGGAGTTGATTTGAAGGGATTAGAATAGGTTTTGTCCGAGAAAAACTATTTTCAATACGTATATAAAAAGGTTCTGTCCTTGTTTCATTTTTCTGGAAAAACCGACAGTTGGTACGAAACTTTGGCCTTGATATTTAGAAAATATACTTTAAAACGAATCCGTGGCCGCTTGAACGGATGAAAACGGACTTATAACGAAAAAGTTATGGATTTTACAAGTTTGACGACGAAAAATATACTTTTCTGAAATTTCAGCTTGCTGTTTTTAGTTTGTTCGGGTCAAAAACGAGCCTTAAGCTTCACAAATTATTTCGACTTCTCAAAAATATATTAGTTTACTTCGATACGAAGCTAAGGACATATTATACGTAGAAAACGGATTTGAAACGACAAAGATATGCACGTTTTCATAAAGTTGCCGTAACTATTATTTTCTGAAAAACTATATTATTTTTACGTTACAAGTGTTACATTAGCTGTAACGACCATGTTTGCGGCAGTTTTTAACAAGGTTGTGAAACTTTTTGAAACAAAATGTCTTCTAGTAAAATCAAGTTCACCGGCCATATTTTTCAAAACAACAAGCTGTTTGTAAAGCGGATTTATAGTGAATTAATTACGGATGTTCAAACTTGGCCGAAACTCATTTTTCTGCACACAATTAGCAAAAATCACTATCTTTAACCCTTATTATCTTTATGATCGAGACCTTTTGGACGAAAACTCCTGAACTAAAACTTTTAGATATCGATACAAACTTTCCAAAACCGTCGAGTTCGTTCTCTAACGATCGACGTACACCATTTTACGACTAGTTTTCTAAAGCCATTTTTGTTAATTTCATGAAAATCCCGACGACATTGTTTTGCGACGAAAAGTGGTAATTTCACCAAAAATCATTATAAAACCATTGTAGGATGACATTTTGACGTAAAAACTTGTAAAGTGATTTTTGATTGGTCAAGACGTCAAACGAGCATTTTTCGACGAAAAGTAATATTTTAAAAACCCGCAAATGGTATAAATAACATACGAAATGCATGCATAACATTACATTGCAACTCATTACATATCATAACATTCATCATAGGTCAAGATTAAAGTTTCACATTATACCTCAGTGTACTCACTTTTGTCATCGCCTCAGTTTACCAAGTGAGTTCCATAGCCCCTACTTTTACTTGTTTTCATAACTGTTTTGGGGGAGATACATGCTCAACTATTTTTATGATTATTTGAAACTACATGCTTAACTGAACTTAATGTTTAGTCATATCCTGTATCATAAATCATTGGGCTGAATGTCTTGGGATTATCATTGGGCTGAATGTCTTGGGATTATCATTGGGCTGAATGTCTTGGGATTATCATTGGGCTGAATGTCTTGGGATTATCATTGGACTGAATGTCTTGGGATTATCATTGGGCTGAATGTCTTGGGATTAACATTGAGCTGAATGTCTTGGGATTTTCATTGAACTGAATGTCGTGGTATAATTATGTCAAGTAAACATTGATACATTAAGTCATGCACTATTATGTGAATTCATTGGACATCATGCACTTGGTCATAAACTATATACATTTTGGCAATGGGTTGTGAACACACAGGTTGCAAGTTTTGTATGGGCGGAACTTGGAACTGAGTGGATTTTCAATGCCTTTGCTGCATAAACGATTTTGAAAGGCTTTACATTTCAACTCAAACTCTATGAACTCACTCAACCTTTGTGTTGACACTTTTAGCATGTTTTATCTCAGGTATCTAAGGCATACACTTCATGGCATGCATGTGGACACATCTTAGAGTCGCGGTGACGACGCGTCTCACTTGGGTTTTACGTACTTTAAAACATCGTTTGAATTGTAACAAACTTATTTCCGCACAAGTTGATTTTCTTATGGGACCTATATTTTGTAAACCCTGATTGTTTTATTAAATCAAACGATGTTCTTTTCAAACGACACTTTAGGTCGTTCAATATAACTGTGATTGTGATGCTATGACAGTCAATCCCCAGGAATTTCATTCCGCTGCAAAACAGGTAATTTGGGGGTGTGACAGAGTCCTTCAACTAGTTTGTGTCTAGCAAGGTTGGTGATGGTTTGAAAGTTTAGATGTGAGAGACGACGGTGCCATAGCCAGGATTTTGTAGATGTTGCCTTTGAAAGTAAGCAAATGGGAGAGGAAGCAACCATGTCTTGCATAGAGATAGTGTAGAGACTAGAATTACGCGAGCCAGACATAAGGTCATTTCCTTGTAGATCACGAATGAAACAAGTTTTCTCCCTGAAAGCAACCTCCAAATCTCCATCACAAAATTGACCTACTGAAAACAGATTGTGATCGAGGCCTTCCACATAGTAAACCCTGCTGATTTCGATGTTCCCATTGACATAATCTCTGTAGCCCATGATAGCTGCGAAGTGATCGTTCCCGAACCTGACAGTGCCAATGAACTTTGCAATAAAGTTTGATAACAGTTGAAGATTGCCTGTCATGTGTCGGGAACATCCGCTATCAACAATCCAGATAATGATCTGTATCACCTGCATTACACACAGACGACACAGATGGAATAGAAGTAGATGTGGAACCCGAAATGTTAGAGGGTTCCGAAGCAGGTATATTAGATATACACACATTAATAAGTTTAGGCATCCATTTAAATCCTAGTGTGTTGTATATCCATTTCTGCCATCTATAACTACTCTTTGCTTTAGTCTTAGTGAATGCACTAGGTGGTACTTCATTCTTAGGAGGTGAAGCGGGAGCTACTGTGATAGCAATGGTTGCCTTAGAATCTAAAGGAGGCGGTATACCAAGCACAGACTTAGAATGATTAGTGGGTCTAGAGGTATTCTGAATCTTAGGATTCCGTAAACGAGAGATTATAGCTTTAGCAACACATTTGTCATGACAATCAGAATTCATACTCTTTCGACAAATAACACAAGGTGCATCAGACTGAATATCAAAAGTACTTAACAGTTTAGCATTCGTGACATCACTATTTGTATTACATTTGCCAGACGCAACATCTATAGTGGAAGCAACATGAGTTTTATTCAGAGTCCTAGGGTGTTCTTCTACTTTAGCATTCCTTATTGATCTTTTCTTAGGTCGCAACTTCCTATTCTTCGATTGAGTGCTCCTAGGCTGTGAAGTGCGGACGTTTGGAAAAGATGCAACTATTCCTGTTTCAGTAGAGGGAAACACATTAGCAACTTGTGATTTGGCAGTGGGAATTCAAGGTTCACGATTACTAAGTGTCACTGGTGCTAATCTCTTAATCACAGTAGGCGGAAGTTGTTCATACTTTCCTAACATTTCCCGTAACTTAGAGATAGTGTGAATCAGATTTTGATTTTCAGAACGAATATTTCCAGCAAAATTCATGACTTCTCTAGTGTGAGCAAGATAGTGATCAAGTTCGTTTGATGCTTCATGACGAGTCTTATTGAGCAAATCAAATATGACACCATATTCCTGTTTAACTTGTGAAAGTTCTTGTTCATATTTTGAGATTTGACTTTTCAAAGACACATTTCGAGCATCCAGTTGCTCAATGTTAGAATCAAAAGATTTTGTTTGCAACTCAGCGAGTTTCTTTTGAAAACTAAGTTGATGATTGTGAATATCTTTTTCACACCAATGAAGACGGCGTTTTGCATTGTAAATTTCATTGAGTAATCGTTTATTTTCAGCTTTTAAAGACTCGATCTGAAGCACATTATCGGTGTTCTCAACAGTTACAACATTTTCAACAATATCAGCAGAGATATAATCAGATGCATATGGCAAAGAATAGAATAACACAACATTATGGATATCAGCACAGATAACATCTTCCAAGAGTCGATCAACATCTTTTCTCAAGAGTTTCTTTTTACGTTTAGTATTAGAAATAGATATTTCTGTTTTCTCGAAAACGTTTTTCATTACCCCAAGTTCCTTATGAAAATCCTTTTCCCAAGCAATTGCACAACTTTTCAAGTTTTTAACATTAGGTAAAAGATTTTTCTGAAAAATGTCTCTTTGTTCTAGCGCCAGAGGCGATTGAAAATGTTCAACTTTGATTTCAGAGCGATATTCTATCTCATGTTGTAAAATTTTGAGGTCAGCCATGAAAATGTCAAAATATCGAAGAATTTTTCGATTTTCAGGTTTTGAGTTTACTTCACTAATGGAAGGTAAAGGACCATAAGTTTGTGCAAAATCTGTTTTGGGATTAACATTAGAAGACTCAGGTGTTTTGATGATAACCCTTGGTGTGTTAGAAGAATCCGTTGGTGTGACGAAAGTGACCGCGTTTTTATAATTAAAAGGTTTGTTGTAAACAACATTTTTTAATTTTGATCGACTCTCGTCTTCTGCATCTAATTCCTCTTGACGATGATATTCAACAACACTCATGACAGTATTATCAATTTTGTATTCTGCACTGGAAACTTTAGGAGTTGGTTTGAATGTTTTTAGTGAAAGCTTTGGTTTGTAATCAGCTAGGTTTTTTCCATATCCTTTTGGATTGGGTTTTAAGGTAAACTTTTCAATAGTTGTTATTGATTCACCATGTTTGTAAACAACAGTTTTAAACTCTTTAAGTTTGTTTTGCAAGCCGAGAATTTCTTCAAGAAGGTCATCTACCCGATTCGTTGAATGCTTTTTGTATGCGGAGAACTGTTTTTGACAATTTAACAACTCAGCCTTAGTTTTTTGATTTTCCAAGGTGAGAGCGTTAATTTGTTTTTTATGTTCGTGTTTCAGTTGCTCTAATTCAGACAACAAAGCATTCTTCGAGGCGGCTAGATCACGCATCTGTCTCTCTAAATATTTTTCGTTTTAAAGAGATTTTGCAAAAGCGGCTTCAAAACCTTTTTCACGGTTTTCTTGAGTTTTGAAAAAGTTGAGTTGCATTTGTAAGCATTCAAAATCCTTGGTTAACAGTGCATTTTTACTTTTTAAGGACTGATTTAATGCAACACATTCAGCAATTTGGGATTGTTGGTCTTTAAGTAACAGAACAAGATCTGGATGAGGCAAAGGTTCATCGTGTTCAACGTGAGTCACAACATGATCATTATTTAGATCCTCAAGTATAACCACGGAGTCAATTTGATTATCAAGGGAAACCATAAGGTCATCTGGATCGTCAAATGTAACTACGGGGTTTATTTGAAAATCGTTAGAATGAGATGTAGATGACTCATTTTGAACATTCTGAGCCCTGCCGGATTCAGATATTGATGGAGATATTAGTTCAGATATGATGATGGTTTGTTCGGGTACCTGAGACAAGCCATCAGTGTCATACACTGGGCCTGTTTCACTCATGTGTAACTCTTGCATATTAGCCATCAACATAACAGCTGCATTGGCCTGCAAGTCCTCCATATCATCATCTGAGTCTGCATCTGCCATAAAGCTCTGTTCTTTGTCTGTGAGAGATCCACAAGCTTCATCCTTAAGAGCCAAAAGTAAAGCCTCTTTGAAATAAGCACTGCCCCTAGTCCTTGGCTTTGGGCATGCATTAGCCAGGTGTCCCTTCTCATTGCAGTTGTAGCATCTAAGACCATTTAACCGATTCTGAGCATTTCCCTGTTCCACCACTTGAGCTCTGTTGTTATTCCCACCCACAACATTGAACCCTTGACCACCGCCCATCTGACGACCATAATCACGATTCTGAACTTCAACACATCCATTGTTCACAACAGATTGATTCCGTGTGTTAGAGGAGGAACGAATACGATTGTTGGATTTGTTGGTGTAACGGCCAAAAGCATTAGTAATCATCACAAATCCTTGTTGCAATGCTTCGAATGGATCGATTTCCTCCGTCGCTTCACTGACATATGCTTGAGCATTGTTGCTATATGGAACCAATTGATTTTGTTGAGGTTGTTGCTGTGAAGGTGTGTTTAAAGCAGTTGGTTGAGTTGCTGGTTGAGAGGGATAATTCTGTTGAGCATACAAGGCAAGTTGTTGATTATCCGGATGTGACTGTTTAGCAATTTGAGCACGGAGAATCCTTACCCGATCAACTTCCTTTTCATGAGGCTTCAAGTAATCGTACAACAATCCATAAGTAGAATGATGCATATTCTTCGCTTGACGGAGAAAGATGACATACTTCTCCCATTCAGGACCAAGACTACTCAGGAACTTAGTATTCACTGCAATTCTTGGCATGATGATGTTGTGTTTATCCAAATCATTGATGATGTCTGAAAAACGATGATGATAGGACTCTAGTGTCTCTCCAGGTTCAATCATGAAGTGTTCATAAGCCAAGTAAATTTTGGATTCCAAATCCTCCTGATTGAGTACAGATCCTTCCATAAGAAGACGAATATGATCCCACATCTTTTGTGCAGTCTTTTGAGCATCAACACTACGAAGAATTGGGTTTGGTAATCCTAAGAGGATGTATTCCATTGCAAGTTCATCAGCTTCATAGTGTAGAAGTTCTGTAGCATTTAGATCTGCAACAGTAGCAATGTTGGTTTGTTCATCTCTTGGTGGAACAGCAGTTGGATCTCCGGGTACAATGACAGTAGGCATCTCAAATGGACCTTCCAAGATAACCTTCTTTAAGAACTTTCCATGTGGCTTCTTCAGATCACAAAATCTAAAGAACCTTATCACCCATTGATCGTAGTTTCCTGGAGTGAGCATTGGAGGTCTATCAAGTGATCCAGCTTCATGAATTGATTGTTGGCTGCTTAAAGCTTCACACATCTTTGCAAACCAAGTGGGTTCCTTCATAGTGTTCCTTGATGGATGTTGATTGAAATCGTTTGTGTAGGGTTGAACTTGAAGACTTGGCGGTGTTTGAACCATTTGTGTTGGTGGAATTGCACCAATTTGTGGAGTATGCTGCTGATTAAATTGTTGTTGATAAATTGCTTGTTGTTGATTCCATTGTTGATGTTGCGGAGTTAATTGTTGTTGTTGTTGATGATTATAAGTGTGAGGGAAATAGTTAGAGTATGGTGGTTGAGACATGTTGATGAACTTGTGTAGTAAAAATGGATCTTTGTAGTCGAATGAACCTTTGTTGATGAAGTGTCCTTAGGCGTAGAAAAGACAAGAAACCAAGTAGCACTTAAGCGTAAAAACACCAAAAGTTACGCGTAACAATAAGGAGTTACGCGTAGGATTTAGCTTACGCGTAAGTAGGGAAAACACTAAAGTTATGCGTAGACAAAAGTTAGGCGTAGAAAGTTAGGCGTAGGATTACCTTATGCGTAGACCTAAGTTTACGCGTAAAGTGAATCTTATGCGTAGGATTTCTACGCGTAAGCTTATGCTTATGCGTAAGTTTAGGGTTTTTGCCCAAATGATCTTTTACACTATCACAGTGCAAAAGATATCCAAAGTCGACGTATTTTCAGACTTATCCAAGTAAGAAAACACGGAATAAACCAGGAAAATGAAGATCAAACCAAGGAAAATCTTACGCGTAATTTTAGGGTTTTGATACGCGTAGGATTGCTCGTAAATTTGATTTTGCCCAAAGATGTTTCTAAACCAGTTTTTGTGTGATGAAATAGCTTCAATAACACCAAAAGACACAAAAGTGTGAAACTTGATGATCCAAAGCTCTTAAAACAGTTACACGTAGGATGAAACCCTCGTACAAAAACAAGCTTAAAAACGTAGATCCACGCGTAAAGTTTGAAACTTTTTGCCAAAAACAAGTATTTTAACACCTCAAAACATTGAAAGTACAAGAATCTTGGATTAAAAAGTGTAAAAAACAAGTTTTTAAGCGAACCAAAGTATCAAGTGCGTTTTAGGCGTAGGACCGAAACCCACTTCAAAAACAAACACGATTCACCCAACTAGTAGGCGATTGATACCACTGTTAGGTCACTAGTTTTACAAACACAAGTTATAGAGAAAGAGATAAAGGCGGATGAACAAGTAAACTACACACACACACGTTAGGATAATACCGTTTATGCGTAAGAGAGTGAATGAAAGGAAAACTTGAACAACCAACCCTCAAGTGAGAGTTATTACATTGTTTATATAGGCAAGGAGCTAGGGCAACACTCCCTCTCCTTCCCTATTCCTTATTGGGCTTGGGCCTAAGCTTATGGGCCTTCTACATAAGCTTGACCTTAAACAAACATAAAGGCCATAATAAAGCTACCTATTACATATGAAATATAAATACTTGAAATACTGTTTAGGAGTGATTCCAACAAGACATCTTTAACTAATGTATTCAACACTACACTTCTTATGAGAAAGAAGAGAACTATCAACAAGAGAACCTCAGTAGTCTTGATGATAACGAAGCATGGCAACTCATGGACTTGAGCTTGCTCGTCTTCAAAAGATGGTGATCTCGCCTTTAAGAGGAACCTAGAGAATCACACAAAAACAAAACTACATACATAGATCACTTGGATCTGAGGTTAGAGAGTTTATAACTCAAAGAGAAAATATATGAGAAAGGGGTGAGAAACAATGAAGAAATGGCTCACTATTTATAGAGGAAAAATAGCTATTGTTCCACGAATCCCACGGATCCCTCACTTGAGGGATCCGTCCAGTGTATTACTGGGTATCCGTGGGACGCTCCTCTTTGCCCATGGGTTTTGGGTCATGGGTTATGGATCATGGGTATCCAAGTAGATACAATGTATCTACAAGATGCAATGCATCTAGTCCATGGGTCATGGATTAAAACCATGGGTCATGGATAATATCCATATATGACATAAGCATGATGTCATGCAATGGGTTATGGGTCATGATCCATGGGTATGGGTCATGGACTTTGGGTTATACCCAACTACATTCAATGTATTTTGTCAATGGGTCAAATACTTAAGTTTCTACCCATTTATATTACCCATTATAATACATACTAGTTATGTATATATTTATCCAATATGTAAACACTAGTTGTTGTACATATGTATCATAAAATCACTTATACTTGTTTTAGCGTTTTATGTGAAAACGTAAGTGTGTTAGAAAACTATTGGCTCAAACCATTTACGTATTTTATTTGTTTCGTTAAAATGATTTTACGTTTGTTATCGACAAAACATTAGAAGATCGTAAAATATAAATAAACGTTTTTACGGCTTATTTGTATTAACACAACACTCAAGGAAGAACCCAAAAGTAATCACAACCTACTTCTTCTAAGTACAATGGATTACTTTAAAAGATCATGAAGTATTTCGGGTATATAGTCTCTAAAAATCATACCAAAAGGTTAGAGGTAGGTTCACTTACCCACAAACTAGTTGTTTTATCTATAGTACGTTTATGTTGATAATATATGTTTTTCTCCTGATTAAAACCTTGCCTGTTAATATTGTCTTTTTTTAAACACATGAATTAGGACACTAACTTCAATAGTTGCTAATCTCTAAAAAGTCTCTCTTCTCCACTTTCCCTACTTACTCATCATCGGGAATAGTATTCCTCTATGATTTTCTATCGTCAAACCTACGTCGTCATCACAAAATAAATCCTTGATAGTTAAACTATCAAAACACGTTGACCTAAACGTCTATTTCAATTAGGAACACCATTCTACAAAGTTCTTTTTGTACTATAAGCTATTGTATAACTTATTACAAAAATAGCACCAAACACTCCTTTTTCTGTCCACAGTAGCTGGATCCCACAAGTTGTACTAGCAGGATCCCTGTTACAAGGGATTCGGGGGAGCCGTGTGACAGAAAGCTGATATACGCTTTTCAAAACTAAAATAATTCTTTTCCCTCTCCTCACAAACACCAAAAACGACCCAAACCCTGCTCCTATCTCCATAGGGCTTCATATCCTCAAGCATCTCCTTCTTGAACATCATTGTAAGTAATTACACTCATATGTTCTACTCATCATCATCTTCATCCTAGGGTTTATGGTTTTAAAAATTTTCAATTAACCACCAATTGATGAAATTAGGTATTGCAAAATTAATCACTAAAAAGGGTTTTCATATAATTAAAATTCTATTGTGTTTACAACATTGTTAATACAAATCAAAACCATAAACCTATCTCGGTAAATTTTACCTAATTGGAATATTTGTTTTTCTAGGATCAACCATGCCCAAAGCTACCCAACAAGACCACCATGACACTGTCCACTACCTCTCTAGATACTATCGAAAAGAGGAGCTTTCAAAAACCAATCACAAAATTTTCAAAAAGCTTGAAAAACGACTCATCTATGAAGGTCGTGTTGTTAAGGAATGTTTCCTTAAAAACATCGACATTCGTCAAGTCTTCTCGGCAATTAACTTTGATTGTCTCCTAGACATTGATGAACAAATTTGTCCGGTTTTTATCTTTGAGTTTTACAAAAGTGTTAGGATCATTCGTAACAATGATGAAAGCATCTCAATCACTTTCATCGTCAACAATCAAACCATCACCTTACCCCTCAATACCTTTGCACAAATTCTTCGCATTCCATGTAAAGGTATTTGTATGTACTCCCAAGATTGGGCAATATCCACTCAATCTTTTGCACTAGACCCAAAACCAATCTATCACACACCTCTCGATGACCCCACTCTTGTTCAAGACACCATCTTCAAAATTAGAGCCGACCAATCTCGCCTAAACCGCAACAAAGATCTCATCCACCGTGATCCCTTTCAAATGGAACTCTCCGAAATGAATCCCATATATAGAAAGTGGGAAGAAATTCTTAGAGAAAATGTCATTTGTTTGGTCGGGAACAAAGACCATCCCAATGCATGTCTTGTCCAAATGATCTATTACCTCATTCACCAAAGACCATTTAACCTTGCCTATTACATGGTGAAAAGAATGGTAGGTGTATTCAAAGTCAACAACTTGGTACTTCCTTATGGTATCATTTCCTTGCCGATCACGTCATGGTACCACTAACCAAACAACCTTCTAAACGGTTCATGATCAATGGAAAAAGGCCTCGTGCTCTCTCGGACTCCTCGGACGAAGAAGAATAAAAAGTCAACCCCGTTGCCAACGTCCACATGGACCCATAACCTACTTTGAACAACTTCCAACTCTTCCAAACGAGTCCGAAGAATTCAAACAATTGAAGGGTATGATCCAATGCCTAACTAAATACCTCATGACGTCGGGAAAGAGGAAGAGAAGATATTGACAAAAGAGACATTAGGATTATGGTTGTCTTAGACATTTCTTTTATCAAGTTACAATGGATGCTTTTGTTTGTGCAAGATTTATCTTGTTTGTTTGGATATTACCACTATTTCTCGTACTTGTGTTATGAATTATGAGATATTTAGTTATTTTATTGTCCACTTACAGTAGAAACTCATAGCAATTAGTATGCTTAATATAGTGCAAAAACTGCACACCTTCTGTATTGCCACTGATCTGCAGTAGCGGATCCCTCACTTTGTACTAGACGGATCCCTCCATTTAGGGAACCGTGGGATCCGGGCAGACAGTTATAAATTTGCAGACCTCCACATAGCAAACCAACCCACTAGGCCACTTCACACTAGCTAAACATAATGCCTTAGGACCACTTAAGTCTTCCTCAAGCTCAGTAGGTATCACACTCACTCATAGCTAATTTAGGATCACACTCAAGGTGCTTTTTGATTTATCATTTCACCAAAACTCATCATACTTCCGCTCCAATACTCACACATCATTTCTCACATGTCAACACATCTAGTTTTATAATTCTCTCAATTTTAGCAAATTGATTTTAGTCATCCTTACCTCAAAATGGGTCAAAAACTAGTTTGTCATTTCTTATAATTATTAAGGAATTTTCCAAATTTATCCTAAGTTGCCATCTGATCTCTAGGGTCATTTACCACAACTTGACACTCTCAAATCTCCTAGTGTCATCTTGGATCACCCATTGATGCTCATAAAGTCTCATTTTCTTCCATAAAAGGCAATCATTAGCTACCATCACTCATTGCCCTTGATCATTTAAGTCCCCTTTCATTTAAGACACTTAACAAGACTGAAACACTCAAGATGTATAGGTACTAGACCTTACAAACATCATTTTCCTCTTTTCTTGGCTGCTGAGAGCCGAATCCCTAGGATTAGCCTAGACGGATCCCTCATTGGAGGGAACCGTGGGAACCGGCTAACAGATTCAGCTAATTCTAGCTAAATTAATCATTTCAAGCTCTCCTTGCTAACTTGAACACTCCATCTTGCCTAAATTAACCTCCTTGATCAGTGCAACTATGAAGTTGACTCTTATGCATGCAAATCATTACATTACAAAAGGATCTTAGTGGTTTAAGCCTTGAATGCACTTGCCAAATCCTTCCCTTTATAAACCATCTTGTTAGGACTTCTAAGCCATCATCTACAACTTAATTCTCAGCAACTAGAAGCCTCTATCTCACTAACCTTTTGTCATCTCATCATGAGGAAAGCTCCTAGTGCTAACTCATCCACCAAAGGACCACCTAAGAAACTTGCTCGTGTTGTTCACGAAATTTCTTCAACCGAATCATCTCCCGTTAAATACACAAAAGCTAGGATCCCTCCTCCACCAACTCAACCAATCAAACCAATCCCTAAAAGGATTATTCCCACAAACTACCATTGCCAAACACCATTATACCTCCTAAACCAAACACTCCTATTTCCACTAAACCATCACCATTAGTGCCTAGAGCCATATCATTCACCACTCCACTCTCATCACCACACCTCTACAATTTAGAGGACTTGCCTTCTAGGCCATCTCATCCTCCACCATTGCTAACATTCTCCTCTATAGAGAAAATAGCGCAACAAAATCAAGGTGTTGAATCGACACTAGCACCAGTATCCTTTTCTCCATCACCCTCAAAAATAGTCCCTTTTGGATTATGAGGAATCATCAAAGTCAACCACCCGATCACATGGAAGTAGATACCTCTTTACCACCATCCTCGACACATATTCCACCACCACCACCTTTGGTTGAATCACCTCCAAATATACCTCCACAAATCCCTCCGTCTTTTGTGGAAACTCTACCCAACCTTTCATCTTAAGCAATTCCATTTCTACCTCCACCATTTTCTAGCCATGACAAAGATTGTTATCATTGTCAACATGTTGAAGGCTTGATACAGAACTATGTGAAGAGCAACGTTTCATGTTTTATCACCTCCTCGAACGTTTCGATGAGGTCAACAAACCTAAACAACCTTGAGCTTAAGAATTCAAGTGGTGTCCTAGCCTTAAGCTTAACTTAGATAGTTTAGGAATCATATTTCATGTTTAAGTCATTCTCTTAGGGTGCGTTTGGTTTGTCGCTATGAATCACAATGGGTATGGGTGTTGGTATATAGTGGAATGATAATGGAGGGTATGAAGAAACCACCCACACACATAATATATGAGGAAACCTTTACATGTGGGTATACTCATTCCATTGTGGTGGGCTCCATAACCAACCAAACAACATTAATGACTTTCAAAGTCATAGACCCATACCCATACACCCCAACCAAACGGGCCCTTAGTTTTAGAGATATGTAGATCATTTCTCGTGTTTTTATTGAATGAAATTACATGTTATATGTCGTATTATCTTGAGAATATGTTTGGTGCCTTAATGCATAACTCTTGTTGATATTAACACCACATTTTACATCAACATTGCTGTCTTGAGTTGACAGGCAGACGGATCCCTCATGTTAGCCTAGACGGATCCCTCCAAATGAGGAATCGTGGGACCCGTACAACATAAGACATTTTTATTACTAACTTGAGTCTTGTTTGCAGGAAATTATGCATCATATACTTGTTTTCTAACATTTGTTTTGTAGATTTTCAATATACACATAAAGACTTTGACACCCTTAGCTAGGGGGAGTTTCTTGTCAAAGCAAAACAATTGCAAAATCATTTGCAATAATTTCACAATAGGATTACATGACTTGACGTCCTCCTCATAAAGGAGCACTCGTCAAGGGGGAGCATGTTCGTCAAAAAGACGAAACCATTTGCAAACATAATTGCAAAGCACTCGCTTAGTCTTTCTAATTACTTGACGCCCTCATAAAGGGATGGACCGGTCAAGGGGGAGCTAAGACGAGAATCCTTCTCTTCCCTTGCTCTCTATTTTTCATATTTTTACTTTTCACATGTTCTTCTTAAAACAATGTGTTAGTTTCTTTTCGACGCTCTTTTTGTTTCAACAAAAAGGGGGAGAAGAGAGTAAAAACTCCAATTCAAACTTTTACGAATTTTAGTTTTTCCTTAAAATAATCTTATGTTTTGTCATCAACAAAAAGGGGGAGATTGTTAATACAAATAATCCGTAAAAACGTTTATTTATATTTTACGATATTCTAATGTTTTGTCGATAACAAACGTAAAATCATTTTAACGAAACAAATAAAATACATAAATAGTTTGAGCCAATAGTTTACTAACACACTTACGTTTTCATATAAAACACTAAACAAGCAATAGTGTTCTCATGTTATAGTAATGCATATGTACAACAACTAGTGTTTACATAATGGGTAGATATATACATACTTAGTATGTATTATAATGGGTAATAGAATGGGTAGAAGTCTAAGTATTTGACCCATTGACTAAATACATTGAATGTAGTTGGGTAAAACCCAAAGTCCATGACCCATACCCATGGAGCATGATCCATAGCCCATGACCCATTGCATGACATAATGCATAAGTCATAATGGGTATTATCCATGACCCATGGAGCTAACCCATGACCCATTGACTAGATGCATTGCATTTTCTAGATACATTGTATCTATTTGGATACACATGATCCAAAGTCCACAACCCATGAACCATGATCCATGACCCATAACCCATTTAGGGAGATCGTCCTACGGATCCCCAGAAATACACTGGACGGATCCCTCATGTAAGGGTTCCGTGGGATCCGTGGAACAGTAGTGATTTTTCCTCTATAAATAGTGAGCCATTTCTTCATTGTAACTTACCCCTTTCACACACATTCTCTCTTAGTGTTGTAAACTCTCTAACCTCAGATCCAAAGGATCTTTCTATGTAGATTGTGTTTGTTTTGTGTGATTCTCTAGGTTCCTCTTAAAGGCGAGATCACCACCACTTGAAGTCAAGCAAGCTCAAGTCCATGAGTTGCCAAGTTTCGTCATCATCAAGATTACTGAAGTTCTCTTGTTGATAGTTCTTTCTTCCTCCCTAGAAGTGTTGTGTTGAAGACATTGGTGAAAGATGTCTAAAGGGTCAAATCGAAGGCACTAGTGAAAGGTGCCGAAGATTCGTGTCAAAGGCATTAGTGAAGGGTGCCGAAAGTCGATGTTGAAGGCATTAGTGAAGGGTGCATAGGAGTCGTGTCAAAGGCATTAGTGAAAGGTGCCTAGGGTGTACATTCGATATGGTGTGTCGATGTACAAGATAGATTAGTATTGGGTCAAAGGATGTTGATATCCTTGTTGATGTTCTTATAAGGAGTGGATCTCCTTTGGGATAGGTGTGTGTAGTGTTGGGTAGTAGTTCCTCTTGTGTAATGGAACTTGGTATCTAGCCTTGTACCGGATAAAGTGTAGGCGACATTGTGATAGGTTTGGTTCTACCTCATGGAAGAACCCGGTGTCTAGCCTTGTACCGGATAAAGAGTAGGCGGCGTTGTAAAGGCTTCTACGCCACAAGGAGTTTGTGTTGTGTAGTGATTACGAACTCTCGAGTAGGTGACTCGGGGAGTGGAGTGGGGCAAGGAAGGTGTCCTTGTAGCTGAACCACTATAAATACTCGTGTTGTTGTTTTGTGCTTCTTACTCTTTACTTTTACATTACTTACTTGCGTATTTATCTATCAACATCCAACATACACATTTAATAGATTGACATAAGTCGATCTAAATAGTTTAAAACCAAGTTTTAATCGGTAAAACTATTCAAACCCCCCCCCCTTCTACTTTCATATGTGTGTGCCCATACATATTTGGATTTCATACGTGCGTATCGCTGTGTATATACATATTTGAGTATCATATGTGTGTCACATGCGGTGTTCACGGGGTGGTTCGATTCAGCTAGTTAAAAGATTTTAACTATCCACCGCGGGGCGGGTAATTCATTTTAGTACCCGTAATCAAACCGTACTAGGAGGGTAACCGAACATGCGGGTAACCGAAATGAGCGGTTACCCACGGTTCGGGTCACGATTAACCATTTTAGACATTTAATCGAGTTTAACCGTATGAACAATAACATGATCTATAGCGTAAATTGTCATTTTAGTAACATTCAAAAACGTTGAATATATTTAAGTCATATTAAACTTATTCCGTCATAATAATTGCATTCACATAAACATACAAAACAAATTAATAAAAAATATTTATTCGACGATTATAAGTTACAATTAAATTAATCAAGTTTCATACATAGATGTTTAGTAAATATTTACACCGGAAGCAAATAAGTTGTTATACAATAAAAGCAATGCAATAGTATAATCAAGACTTGTACAATTATTTAAGTATTTAGTTAAAAACCTTTATTTATGTTATATACAGTTTTGTTCAGTTAACCACGAGTATCTAAAAATAAAAACCGAAACCGAACCGTGATAAAAGGCTTTTTCTGGTTTCGTTTTTTTTTTTTTTTTTTTTTTTTTTTTTTTTTTTTTTTTTTTCCAGATTGAGCGGTTCGACTCGGTTTGTCGGTTTTTTGGAACACCCCTAGTCACATGTGATAACACATATATGAATTTCATTGTACGTGTTTTTTGTGTGTGTAAGCGTGAAAATATAAAAGGAAATCGTTTATACACAATATATATACATATGTTGTATTTCTAATCACAAAAAACTCGATATAACTCTCAACATCATGTGAGCCATACGAACGAGGTTTGTTGAAATCATCTAATATTTAATATTTTTTATTTAGTTTATGATAAATTTAATTCCTTTATATATTTAATAAAAGGGTTATTAAACATATTAGTTACTTATTTATAAAACACGTTAAACTAATGGTAATAATTATATGATCAAAATATATATGAGTAACAATTTATTTAACGCATGTAACTTATTTATACATATTAAAAATACAAGTAACACTTGTAAGCTTGAATGAAAAAAAGAAAAAAGAAAAGAAAAAAAAAAATTCATTTCACATCTCACATTGGACGAATGAAACAAAAAGAAGGCAATGTAAGGTCTATAAAAACAAAAGCCCAAGCTTACTAGCTTATATTTATATTTTATATTTTATATATAAACTAAAGTGTAGATTTTTTATGTGATTGAAGGTTAACATATTGTTAGTTTTGGTTTTAAGTTTAAGTTAACACTAATAGTAATACAAATTTATAATCAAAATATTTTTGAAACGACATATTTAGCTCGATTAGCTTGTTCGGCTCGTTTAGCTCGAGTAGTTCGTTTGGCTCGTTCGGCTTGAATAACTAAACGAGCTTTTGAACGAGCCAAGCTAAATATAAGTTTTAAAAACTCGGCTTCTGAATTTATTCGAGCTATACATTTTGTTTGAGCTCGACTTGAGCTCGAAAATTATCAAGCTCGACTCGAGTTAAACGAGCTCGAGCTCGAGTAGCTCGTTAAAAGCTCGACTCGTTAACACTCCTGCATACGAACCATAAAACTTTCACTCTCTATAAGGCCTTAAACAAATGACTAGCTAAGGGTGTTCGATTTATACAGTTCGGTTAGTTCAATTATTTTTTTTGGGTAAAACCGAAAACCAAACAGAATAACCCGAATTACATCATTTTAATTATATTTATTTATTTAATTATACATATTTTTTGCAAAAAAAAAATTGCAAGCTTAAAAAATGTATATTTATACGAGTTTTGATATTTTTTTAATATTAATATATAAACAAATATATATATATATATATATATAGTGTAGAGTTATTTTCAGAACCATGAAAAGGTCGAGAACCGCGAGAACCACCTTTTTACTCCAAATAATGCATAATGTACATCATGTAATGCAAAATGGCATATTTGAAAATATACATAGTTTAATTTGAATGAAAAGTTTAAATTAGGGGCAACATGGTAATTTTATTCTTCCATAAAATTAAGATCCCACACCCAAAACCATTTCACAAAACCTGTATTTCATTCTTTTCACAAGTCTCTCTCTCACTTTTCCTTTTCCTCTCAAGAACCCTAGCCGCCACTTTGAGAATGAAATATCCAGTCAAATTACTAACCACGTTTTCGAGTATTTCATACCTCTAATAAATACATACGAAACTTATGACCATCTTGGGTTTCTCTTTCGCTTTCAGACGTTGCAAATGACAGACTTTCGCTTTCTCTTTGGGTTCTACCAGTATTCAAAGCATACATAAATAATCTCCATACTTTATGAGCTTTTGCACCAATCATTAAACTGACCTATAAAGTAAGAGTTTCACCGCCGATCCCAAGAACTCTCCTTTTCCTTTTCACTCTCTCTCTGAACACTTTTCTTACTTTATGTCCAAAACACTTTACCAAAACCCACACCCTAGAATTAAAATACCTTCTTATTTTAATGGTACAACGGGGATTAAATTTGAAAAGTAAGTTTAATTTGATACATATAAAAGTTTATACGGTAAAACGTAATGTACTACATGTAATACGTAATAAACCTCATTTTTCCACCAAGAGCGCCAAGAGCTGGAAAAGTACCAAGACTTTTATTGAGATGTGATATAT